>OY987185.1:6191856-6678012 GCA_963920625.1 Dinocampus coccinellae | reverse complement strand
ACTCTCTTCTTTTTTCTCTTCCTCAGCACCGCGCTATGTCATAGCAATCATAAAAGCCGTCCGGGCTAGAGTAAATCGTTCATATCCTGCACCAGTTACTTTTACGACATTCTCTTATCGCAACGTGACAACAGCTGCTTCAAATCCTCTTGTCTATTCTAACTTCTCCCTTAACTAGGAAAAGGACAATTTCATTTTACCCTTTCGTTTACCTTCTATCTTTCTTTCTCTCACATCACGTATTTATCCCTTGCTTTCTCTATGTTTCATGTATACACACAACTATTCCCGTTTTCTTTTTCATACTATAGGAAAATCTACATTCTGGATTACTGCCAGCCATAAAGAATCACATTCAACAAACTGAGAGTGAACACTTTTTAATGTGTGGTATATATTTATATATATGAGCATCTGAAAATGTTTAACATCACGACAATATTTTTTTTTTAAATTTATCATCATGAACAATATTCACGGTGTATTCAATTTTATTTATTCAAATAAAATATGAAAAGAGTGATTTTCAAATCACTCTACATATATATTTTATTTTGTCATTTATTTGATTTTTTTTTTTTTTTCTCTTCTTTTGAAAATTTGAATAAAAATAATAATGACATAATGTATAGGTTGAAGGGGACGGGTCTTTATATATCCCGTAGTACATGAAACTGTCATATATTACCTCAACTGATTTAAGATTACATTCTGCAGCTCGTGCATTTTCTCAGCCAGAATATAGTATATAGGTGATATATCCATTCTGATAAATGACCGTGAAAGAGGGAAGAAAAAAAAAAATAATTATATGACAGCCATTTAATTTCATGTCTCTCTCTATTTTTTTATCATTTTTTTTTCTTCGTCATACTTTTAGAAATTAAAAGAAAAACCAATTGATAAATTAGGATGATGATAAATATTACTCTTATTTTATAAATCAAAATTTTGATAAATGAATAAATTAATTAATATAAAATATCAATTGGTTAAATGTCAAATGAATGATCATTGATATCATACACGAATGAGAAAATCCAGAAAAACAATGTATATTACATTTTCACTCAACGACACTTCAACGAGCGTTTGCATTGAAATCGATTGGACAATTCGCGCGTCCGTTTCAAACGAGGATCAACACTAATCTGTGGCTTCAACCATTTTGCCCTGTGTGCACGGTTGGTTTCGCCTTGATCGTTCATTTTCTCTCTGTCTGATGGTGTTGGAAAACATCACATATATATGCCAATAAATGTGAGGCCCTGATATATATATATAAAGCAATACGAGGAAAAGAGACAAAACAGACATATCGGGTGTGTCGACGATCTCGGTAGCCAAGCCACGGACAATTCGCTTCGTTTAACTGTATCCACTATTGGATGATGGCCAAGTGGTATCATACGGACGTTCCCTGGGTCTTTTCAACGTGCAGTTATGGCTCTTTTAAATGACATCAAAGTTGTCACAATGGTCGAGTTTCCATCGTCTATATGAGGGAAAAAAAAGAAGAAAAAAAAAAAAAATAATAATACAATAATAATACAATAAGGAGAAAAAAAATTTGTAACAATAAAAATGTGGCAGTAGGATAAAGTAATAGAATTATTTCACTTTAAAAAAAAATGATGATATATATTTTTTTTTTTATAGTAATGAAGAATGATAAATGATACAGTTACTAATATAACACGTAAAATCACTTGGTATTGAAAGATATATATATATATATATTTATTTATTTATTGGCGCAGATAGAAATAGTATAGCTATTAAGTTTGAAGAAGAAAAGTACATAGTGAGAGTAACTTGAGTTTATGACTATCTGAGAAATGTGATAACATACACGTATTACCTCTCATCGTATCCGATGATGCAATTGGAAACTCGGAAAGTGGTTGGGAGCTTATCTATGTTCATATATATATATATATATATATATATATATAATATGTGTGCATGTGTATGTCTTTATGTGTTTGCTTATCGGACTTACACTAGTTTTATCGTGCAATGAGAGTTTCCATATATTGCAAATATTCTAACACATCTATATATATTTCTGTACATAGATAGTTCGTATGTAAGAATATAAAACATATTTAATTGGAAGAATAAGTATTGCATGAGATTTGGAATAAGTGTATTTTTATAGGTGATTGAATTTTTTTATTTTTTATTATTTATTCGTGAGAAGGAGAGAATGAAAAAAAAAAAAAAAATGTTTCTATCTATTCATTTTGTCATAAAATGAAATATTATTTTTGATTTATTCTTGAGTTAGTCAAATGAATAATTCCAATGGTTTGCAAACGGATAATTGTGCTTTCCTGTGACAACTCGGTGAAAGTTCACTTGGCTTATGTGTTTATATATACATCTATGTAGTTGTTACACTCCAAGTTGCAGATTTGTCGTGACACAATTCACCAGATGAAACTTTGCACATTTGTATTACCTTATACGCATGTGCAACACTAAGAGTTGAATGTGAACGTGAAGACTCGACTGGACTGTTAACCACAATCTGTTTTGTAGGATTTCTCCTCGTTATCCTTTGGTAAAGGAGCTTTACTTATGAGAATTGTATACAGTAGTTCAAATACACCACATTGTTCATACGATACGGATATGAGATAGTTATAAAATACATAATGATAAAATAATTAATAACAGATAAATTTATAAATAAAATATAATGATGATAAACGATTTGTATTATCATTCAATAATATAATTCTCAATAATTTTCAAATAAAATGGTACAATACATGAAAAATTACTATGATAAAAAAAAAACAAAAGAAATATTTTTTAGAGTAAAATCTCTAAAATATTGGATCTGCTGATGAATAATACAATTTTATCAGATATATAATTGAAACCCACTAGAAATAATTCAATGCATATTGTATCATAATATTTAACAATCACTAAATAGAAATAAATTTTGTCACAACCCCAAAAGCTAATGAGCTTTTTTTATTATAGTAGATAAGAAAGAGAAAAAAAAAAAAATAAATTGTCTTATACTAAAACTTTATAGCGGAATAGTGGAATGATTTGAATAGTGTAGTTGACTCTAAATTGCGAAATAAAAATATAAAATGAATGTGAAGGTAAGAAAAGGATAAGGAAATAAAAAGGAAAAGGTTGAAATAAAGATTTGGTGGATTTAAAGCGAGTGAAGCTCTTGCCAATGACTTTACTAAATAATTCTGTCGTAAGGTTAGACCACAAACTATCTAAAGATGGACTCGGGGATGTTTCTGCGAGACTGCTGACCGTTTGGTCAAGGTAGTGGTGATGTTAGTGGAGGTAGGATTTGAGATGGTTGTGTTGTACTCTTACTTTTCTTATTGCTGATGCTGACGCTGATGTTGTTGTTGTTATTTTCATCGTTGTTGTTATTGTTGTTGTTGTTATTGTTGTTGATATTGTTGTTGATATTGTTGCTGTTGTTGTTGCTTTTGGCATCCAAGCACACAAGGAATATTGTAAGGTCAGATATCCTCTTCGTGATCTCTTGATACCGTTGGATTTAGGGAATTGTATCGGAGAGATTGAAACTGGGCGCACGAGGGGGTTGATTCTGTTGTGTGATGGGAGTATAGGAACGGGATAAAATGGGTGAGACTGAAGAAGGTTCAAGAGACCGATATCTGTATAAATATGTGGTCGGGTTAAAATACATTTTTCTTTCGACATTGAAACCGCGTTTTGACCAACTGAGAAACTGGGATTGGCAGGCTTATCAATAAAGATTATATGTATTGAATCTGTGTCTGTGCTTGAGATGATACAATTGACTTTTTTTTTTTCTTTTTTTCTTTCTATTTCCTTATTTAATTTTTTTTTTTTCTTTATGAATTTTTTTCCGATCATTCTCTGTCAGAATTCGGAAGATTTTCGTTAAATTGTGGATGAAGTAAATTGACTGTGAATTTCCTACAATTTTTTTTATTTTTTTTTTTCGAAGTATCATAAAATTGAAAATAATGTAAAATGTAGTATGAAAATGATTAAATTTCGGTTGGCGTATTAGCTAGTTGAAAGTGGTCAACATTCAACTGAATTAATGGTGGCACTGTAAATGGTACTCAAAGTTATCATGTGCATCAGTATTAGCATATACATGAGCATTTCTGAATGCCTCTTCCCGTCTTCACATCTTCAACGTGATTAGTTTGAGAGAGATTTGGATATGACATGAGATATTATTGCCAATTCAACCTTACAACGGATTAAATGACTTAATATTATTGATTACCGATTGGACGGTTGAATGATAGAATATCAAACTGAGTAGATACAATCATCTACGCTATTTTCATATAAATCAATGAGAAAAAATAAAAGAATTATATAATTCTACTATTTGAATTGAATTAGAATGAAAATATAGATAAGAAAATTACAATAAAAAAATTATGTTTAGATAAATGAAGAAAAATAAACACAAAAATAGAAATAGAAATAAAAGTCATGGGATAAATTCACGGTCAACATGTTTATATCTGTACGCCAAGTACCCTCAATCACTCGGTGATCTGAGAGAGACATACCGGAAGAGACGTAGAGCTTCGATTTGAGTTCAAGGAAATAGGTAGCGGCGGCGCGTTCAACGCCATCCAACCTCTATTTCCACTATAGACAGTCACTCTATCTGTACGTATGTGTATACGTATTTGTAGGGAACTAAGAGGGAGTAAGGGAAAGAGAAAGAGAGGGATATCATTTTAGGAGGGGTGGATCTCACTCATTGTAAGAGGTGGTAAGAGATGATAGGGAGATAGAGGGGGCTGATATTCAAGCTAAGCGCTCGCGCAGTCGAATCGTGGTCGCCAACACGAGCACTCTAAACTATTCGAGTCCTCTGGTGTTCTTCATTCAACATTTTCACGCAACTCACGCGCGTGTTTATCTTTATCTACATAACAACAAATAAAAAATACTCTTGATATAAAAAAAATATATATATATATATATATATATATATATTATAAAAAATTGAGGTGGATGAAAAAAAATTTTTTTTTATTTATTTTTATTTTCAATTCGTGAATATATCATTGTAAAAATTTATTTATTCTTTTCTTTCTTCATTGTTGTGGTGTTATATTGATTTTTTTGTTTTTATGTCAAATAAAAAATTTTATATGCAGAAACAATTTATACGTACACGTGATAAATAAATTGTAAATTTTGTATGAATGTTTATATAAATTTAGTTGAGATTTTATTTCATATTAATGGATAATTAAATGATTTCATTCAGTTAAGTAGGAGTGACACTTCATAAATTATTGAGTGTTATGAATGACAGTGTTAAAAAATTTCGATCAAGGAGATTAAATTACAAAATGTGAAAGTGCGACATATTGTTAATTGTGTATTGACAGTGAAGTTTTCAAATATTTCAATTAGTGATTGAATACGTGTATATATAAGTATTTATATATGAAACAGTAAATTTGTTACAACACTCAATAATATTATCCACAATAAATTCATCAGTATTTCATATTTGTGTGAAAATGAAGCATTAATAAAAATGACACTCAACAAATTCTATTTAATCATTAATTGATTACGAATTCATAAAGAAAAAAAAATTTTCAAAAAGTGCATCAAAAAAATATTTTCGAAAAAATAAAAAATGTCTGTGTAATTAAATATATATATAAATATATATTTTTTTGTTTTTCCACTAGAGTTTAATTATTATAAATGATTCACAATGATAAAGGAAAATTCAGTGATTTCAAAAAACTATTCGACATACAAAATATACAAAATATTCAACAGTTATTATCGGTGATTATGGGTAAGTTGTTTGATAATATCATTCAAATATAAATATAATACTATGTGAATCGAATAATTTGAAATTAGATAGAATACATTAAATGAATATTCATGAAATATTTATGAAGAGATAATTGTAATAAATTACTCCAACATACACACATTGCATGATATAATCAAATATCCACAAATCATTTAACCATATTTTTGTATGCAACATTTTATATTTTTAATTCATTTGTAAATATTTTTGAATAAATCAATGAGCCATAAAATTTTGAATTTATATTTATCAATTTATTATAAAAACAATTAAAAAATCAATATACACACATATATATATATATATTTTTTACATCACATAATTTATCTGTTTTTATTTATCTCTGACCTTTCAGTGCCAAGTGACGTTTTGTCGTTGGATGATTAAATAACGACGTAACGTATGTTCAGGGGTCAACGTCAGTGCATAGACCAGATAATAGTTTAATATCTAAACTGGGTCGCACAAACTCACACACATATATTTATAGACACATACATACACACACACACACACACACACACACACACACACACATTGGAGAGACATCCTGGGGACACATAATTCGTTCCTGTGACACTTGACTTTGAGGAATCACTGTGAAATGTACTGGAAACGATGCAGCGGAAAGTTGCAGAAAAAATATATACGCAGTGTCGGCTGCTGCCACCGGAATGGTGCAACATCACTCGTTATTATTTGTATTATTTTTTCATCGTTTGCAGTTGACGGTAAGTGTTTATCGAATAAATATATAAACATATATACACAATTTTCATTTTATTTTTATTTTTTCACTATTTTTGTATCATTTTTTATAGTTTTAATTTTTTCATCAATTATTCATTAAAAAATTTTTATTCATAATTCGCAATTTTTATACGATGTTTATTAAGTTTATTTTTAATTATTCAAATATAAAACTGTTATATAATACAGAAGTCAATTCTTGTAGCGATAGTAATAATAATGTAAATATATAAAAATAAACAAAAGCTGCGTGACCGTACTCATTTCGTGGATCGAGACGTAGTTTGATTCACATCCGCATCATATTTTATTCACGCGTTATATAGAAATACACACACTTCTACTGATCCATATATGTATAGAAAGAACGATTGAAAGTGTGTGACATGTGACAGGCAAATTTATTAGAATCCATCGCTTTTGATATCGATCGTATCTCAAACTCGTGTCTGCTTTGAGACCGTTTGCACATGTACATATGCATTTGCATATATATATATATTGATCAAGCGGCTGACATACCTTGGATTTTCATTGAACGAATGAATACACAAGCACAATATATATATATATATATATATATATATATAGAGTTGAAGGAAAAAAAAAAAGAAAAAAAAAATGTTCTCATCAGTAGAATTGCAAATTTATTTTACTATTTCGTTAATATATTCTTGATATATTCAAATCATCAATTATTATACGTGGGTGGAAATATAATATGGAAATATATTTTATTATAATAGGAGAAATTAGAAAAAAAAAAATATATATACATATATATAAATAAAAGAGGGTTTTGTTTTTGTTTTTTTTTTTTTTATTTGGCGATAGAGGAAACAGAGTAAGGTAGAATGAAGCAATTTAATTTTCTTGCACACGTGAATATATTTGTAGTGAATAGTTGAAGTTGTTGCAGGCTTTACGATGAAGGAAGACAGATTATCCTTAAAGGTTGCTAATTAATTGACGTGGCTTGGTAATTCAATTTATTTTAACTCAGTTTAGTGATGGTTTCCGTCCCGCAAATGACCCAGTTGTATGGGCATTTTCGCGTCTTTCATTTGATACTAATGAGAAATACGAAATGAATACAAAATTTTGGAAGACGTAGTTGAGAAATGAAATAATTATTATAAATAAAAGTGAAAATAAATATATAAATAGAAACAAATTTGGAATTAATCATCACGTAGTCATTATGAAGTGTTTTTTGCTTTATGTAGAATTTTTTAGTGGGGAAATAATTAAATCGTTGCTTCTAGTGAATTTTGGGTATTACTCTCTCGGCTATTGTAATGTGCGTCGACTATTTGGCAATGAAACTCAGAACTCAGAACTTTGATTAAATCGTCGTGATTCTCTTTTCATTTACAAAACAATTAATTCACCCGAAAAATATTATTTAATTTTTTTATTATTGAATCACAAAATTAATTACGTAAATATTCACTTTGTAAAATAGATTGTATTTTCTATTTATCTCGTAGTTTATAAGTGATTAAACGATTATATTATTTATCAAATTATAAATTTTATTGATGGTGAGAAAAAAATGTTGAATAATAACTAAAACAGTTATAGGAATTGAATATAAAAAAATATTGATATAGTTAATGCATACATCATTCAATATTATTGAAACACAGATCACAGTTAAATTTATGTTGTCACAATTTACTCTTTTGCATCCCCTTCGAGCAAATAGTCGAGTGTGATTTTTTTTTTCTGTCTTTCCCAGTGGGAAACATTGAGAAAATATGGAGCTCCCCGGACAATAAATCCTAAATTTATAACCGGATAAGCTGATTTAAGCCGGTTACGTGGATGAAGTGGATAATAGTGTGCTGAGAGACAAATGAAAATCCTTTTTTTTTTCTTTCTTTTTTTCATATTTTTTTTTTTTTTTATTAGTTTTTTCATTCTCTATTTTTTCTGAACCACAGTAAATGTGTGAATAAGAATAAATTGACTCAGCCATGCTTTGTACACAATTAAAAAGATGAAAAAAAAAAAAAAAAAGCAAAAAAGATTTAAAAATTTTGAATAATTTTTCAGGATTATTTTTATTATGAAAATTCTATTAGAAATTTTTTTTCTTAATCTTTCATCTTTATTTTATATTAATATATTGATTCTTTTTGATTTTTTATTCTTTAACGTGTGACCGTAAAATATAATAATGAATTTTAACACCTGGTCAAACGACTTACTTCAAACAGACAAATTGGAGGACTTGATGTATATACGTTCACTGTACTGTCACTTCCCTTTTGCAAATCAGCGCTTGAAATATAATTATGATGTGCGCCTCAGTGAACTCTCAGAGAAATTCAATTTCTACTGCTGCAAGAAGTTACTAATTGGCTTGGTCGCATACAGGAATTATATTCTCCATCTGTTCTACCCCTGTACTTTGCCCTTTATTTCTTAGTTTTCCATCAGTCATAATTTTTTTTTTTTTGTTCATTTAATATTCTATAGATTTTGTTATTTGTCTTTTGATTTTTTTTTGTTTTGTCTTTTTTTTCATCTCATGTAAATAATTCAAATTTTTGATTTAATTTTATTATTAACGAAAAATATAATATCACTAGTTTTATTTATTATTTGTATCAAAATACAGTTCACTGATAAATTTCATATGACAGAGGAAGAGAACAAGAGAGAAAGAGGGAGAATGAGATAGATCGTGGCTCAAGTATTATTCAGAGCGATGTGTTGGCAGTTCTTGACATGTTTGCGCAAAATATATTATTTAGTCTGTCTGCACGTGAACGTCAATTGTCATTCGTAGTGATATTGTCACAAAAAAAAAAAAAAAAATAAAAAAAAAATAAAATACAGTAGTGGGCAAGATAAAATATATAAAATATAAGGGTCACAATTTTTGGTGTATCCTTTTTTATTCTCTCCTTCCACTACCTCTTTTTAACCAAAAAAAAAAAAAAAAAAAGATTTTATTAATGACACACTATATTAGACATCGTTACATATAAATATATACATGTACATTTATTTATATACTCCCGAGGCAATATTTATTTTTAGCAAAATTTCAAAGTTGTCGTTGCTTTCAAAAAAATAGGGAAAAAAAAAATGAGAGAGAGAGGGGTAAAATCCGATTCGTCATGAAATTTGATGGGTATCTGAAACATATTGTGTCGTGGATAGTTATTTATTTATTTCTCAATTTATTATTTATGTTATAATATATATATATACATACATTTTCTTTCGTCCTATCTTTCCTCACATTGAGATCGACAAACAGCTTTGTAGCACTTGCTTCTCGATATATCTATATACATATATAAATATATTTTATATTATATATATATATATATGTTGAAAAAAAAAAAAAAAAAAAGTATTGGAGCATCGATCGTCAAGACCTCCTGCTATGCTCTCATGCATTTTCTTTTTTTACGTATTTTATTATTTTTTTTTTTCTGTTCATTTTATTTCCAAGTCTTTCGTTCACTTGCCTTTCTCTCATTCTTTTTTTTTTCTATTTCCTCCTTCGCAGTCATGTTTCGAGTGTATTTTATATCATTGCTAAGCCGATATTGCCGTTTGAATGCCGAACGAAAGAGTCACACGATCGTACCATCTGGCATCATGCCAAAGTACCAAAGCAATATGTATCTTTCGATTCAGGGCTCATAAGGTCATACTATTTTATAATAATAAACCAACTCCTTTCGAATATTGTATTTTGAATTTGGCACAAATTCATTCAACATCCTACTTATTACCATTATCAAATTTTTTTATATTCTCAAAATGAAAAAAAAAAATTAAATAAAATATTCGATAGAATTTGTTGTTTTCTACAATTTTTTTTTTTTCTTAATAGAGTAATAAAATAGAAGATGAAATTTATTTTTATTGTGAAATAGAATTCAATCAATCAATTAATTTTTTTCTTTTTCCTTTTCTTGTTACATTTTAATTTATCATCGTCATTTGATATTCAATATTGACAATCTCAATTACAATAATATGTACGTGTATGAAAATTGTATTATAATTGAAAGTGATATGGCAATTCATTTATTAAATAAGTGAAATTCTATTGCATCGTGATAATTTAATACATTTGTATTGTTCAAGTTCAGGAGACAGTAATTGCACGTATAGTGTAAGAGATCGATAGATTTAGTACGAAATGTAGACAAATGTATCTATTGCCGATCTATTGAGAACAGTGAACATACAAGAACAGTTTATTCATTATGTATGCTAACATTATCAACGTCTATATCACAAATCATTTGTAATTGTGCATATATGTATATGATAATTTATTATTAGAATGTGTTTCTGTTAATGTTATCAATAATAAAATTAAATGTCAATAACAAATAAAATGCTAATATAAATTTTAATAAACAATTTTGGTGTAATTGGGTTGCGAAGATAATTATATAATTTATAATTTATTCTTATTGAAAATTTGTAATTTAAAATAGACAAAATGAGTATTAAAAACGACAAAGAGATGAAATTGATGTGCACAGAAGTATGAAATAAAATATATCTATGAAGAAAAAAAATACTTGGTTGAATATAAAATCCTTTATTTTTGTACTTTACGAATATATATATTTTTGACTACGCTGTCTCTTCATTAAGCGACAAAGCTCTTAAGAAGCTTAAGTTGCTATTAAGATTGAGATAGTAAGGGCAAGAGAGAATGTCTTATCGTTAAAACACTTTGGCAATTGTCAGCGATTTCTTTCATTTTCAACTTTTATTTCATACTTTCAATTAATTTTTCTTCAGTTTCATCACCGGTAGAGCTAAACCGCAACTATAAAAAAGATTAAAAAACAAAAAAAAAACAGAAATGAGAAAATGAAAACTATTATAAAGTTTTATCGAACCTGTCAATATCATCATAGAATAACTATCTCATTTAGTAATTATTATACTAAATTAGTTGAGATTTCACTGACTAATTTCCAACAATGTATTAAAGTGGTAAAAAGTTTAATGGAGATAGATAAAAAAAAATAATTCCATAATAATATTTATTGAAGTAAAAATCAATTATACAATTTTCAATATTTCAATATCTTAAATTATATATTAATAATAGAACAAATATTTATGAAATATTGCAAGTCAGATATACTATTATCACCTCTATATATATTCGGATAATTCAATAATTCACTACATACATAAAATATTATATATCATGAATTTGTGGGTCAGACAGAAATGAACTTTTCGTATTTATTCCAATATTTATTCGTTCAATTCTCATATCAATAATTAATATGACATTATAGTTTATATACTTAATATTTAGGTATTCTTTTTTTTTTATATACATATATAAAAAAAATTATTTTCCATATATGAATTATTCATAGATTATAATAAAAATGGATATTATATAATATTTATCAAAAGCCACAAATTATATAGTACAGAGTCGAAATATCGTATTATTACTGTGAAATCTTAGGCGAATAGTCATATCTCAAGCAAAATATCTCTTTTGTTCATGAAACAAAAGACCAAAAATTTCATTTTATTATATCTGGTAAGAATATAATATATAGATATTTATATATAACTCAACATAGGAGTGATAGAAAAGGTCACGGAAGTGCTTTCTCTACTTTCATATTTTTCTTATGAGGGTAGGAAATGAATTTGCTATAGTAGAATTTCTCTTGAATGAGATTGGTTGTGAAACACTGTACACCATATATATACTCCCCTTTTCATTTCAATTAATACAATTTTATTTTATATTGATCTCTATTAAAATTTACACTCGATTAATTTTTTTTGTCATTTCAAATTCTATATGAAATTATTCAATTTAATGTTATTATTGGTAATTTTTTTTTTTTTTTCGCCAAGGATAGTAAGAGGAGTTGGTTTTATTATTTGCAGATTATATGTAGTTGGTAACGTGGTGCGGGTAGTATTGCACGGTTGAAAAAATATATATAAGCATTGTGCGGATACAAACCCGTAGATCTGCAAGCGAACCACAGTGGGCAAGCCTGCATTTCACAAACCACAAACGTGTCGTATAGTTAATACACATTTTGCGCGCATCCACATATAATATATATATATATACTACAGATACAATGTTGGATGCATTGCAAGCTCAACGTACCGCAATGCTTATAACTGAATGGATTAAATTACCTCGAGCCATACGATGACACATAACAATCTGTATGCCTATTCTATTGAATCCTATTTGCCAAGTGCTTTTGTTTAAATATACCATAACTATAATTTATCACACACATATATAATAATATTATGTCAATAGATTATATATGTATATAGTAAATAATTTGCTTATTGATAAAAAAATTTTAAAAAAATTATTAATGTGAGAAAAACAAAATTAACTTTTATTTTTTATTTTTTCCTTGTGTTTTCTCTATTTTATATTCATTTCACTTTTGAATATATATGTATATATAAAGTGTATATGTGTGTGAAATACTTCATTTCATGCCATGCTAATTTACTCACCTGTATAGTATACGCTCAAAGGTGACACGTTGCAACGCGTCCTTTTGAAAGCGACATGAGTGTGAAGTGTAAAACTTGGCACACGTTAATTGCTCCCCAAGCTCATCCCTTTGAAAATGTAACGGCATCACTCTCAATTTCTTACTCTTTCTCTTTCTTTTTTTTTTTTTTTTTTTTTTTTTTCTCTGTCACACGTAAAATATATAATTAATAATTATGTTGCACTCACGCTCATAATTTTCACGAGTGATACACATTATATTACTACAATTAAATGTCAAATTGTCATCATTCATGAGACATTTTTGCTGTAAAGTTTTATATATATTCAATAGATGGTCAAGAGAGAGTTTGTATAATCGTGTACTATTTATATATATATATATTGTTATTATTATATTATTTATTTTATGAAAATAACAAAAAAAAAAAAAAATTGATAATAAAATAACGTTGTATGTATAAATTCATATAAATGAAGGATTCAACGAGTGAACATTTCAGAAAACTACTCGTATCATTGAACGCTTTTATACAGTCTTTTAAAGTATTTCGTACAAGTACATATAAATTCATGTGTGCACATAAAATAAGAGACGTAGAATCATAAGAGACGAGGTAAAAGCTTATACATACTGGATATGTATTCATAAATACATATATGTATATATATATTTCAACAGTCGATCATATTTTCCTTCCACTCTCCTTTTTTTTTTTTTCAGTTCAAACTTTTCACCGTCGTTTGTAACTCACTACACACTTGATGACTCAACTTCCATCTAGCAAAAAAAAAAGAAAAGAAAGAAAAAAATAAATACAAAAAAAAAAATGATAATAATTTCTCTTTCACTATCGTAAAGATGAAAAAAAAGAAAGAAAAATTACATATTTTTTTACTTTTTTATTTCTATTCTTTCTGAAATGAGAATAACGCGAGAAAATTCAATTAGCCGAGGTCAAAGTAAAAGGTGGCATATAAAATTCTCATACCCATACATCGACGTATAATGTCTTTTTAATTTGCGTGGACAACGTTTGGCACTCGACGTACTCAGTGAAGCACATAAGTACATACATATATATATATATACATATATAGAATATAATGGCCATTTCTCGGTAGTTTGCATTGAAAGACTGAACTGATTAGTGGGACACGTGAAATACTCAGGCTTGGCTGGTTGCAGACGGTTTGAACTTTAATGGGAAATAATGTTCTAGAATTTTCTCATACGCTTTCGCATTTTGCGCCTCGTTCACATAATTCACGTGCTGTATATGTACGATCATTTATGTCTGACCCATTACGGCTGTTTTCACTGTTGCGATACAAGAGTGAATATGTGGAACTCTGCACTGTACATATATGTATGTGCGGTATTCATGAAGAAAAAAAAATTGTAATGCGAAAGAAAGTGATCGTGGAATTTACGCGATTCCAGAAAGTACAAAAGGACACACATGTGTAACATCTTTTAACTCAAATAATTTATCTTTTTTCACGTGTAAATCTACTTTATGTGTGGAATAAAGTGTGAAACCATTTAAAAGCGATCGGACTAATTTCTTTTTTGTTTTTATTTTTTCTTTACTCAAAACTCGTTCATGGTTTTTTTTAAAAAATTTTTTTTTTATCCGTTTATTTATTTTTATAGTGAGATTTACAATGGAAAATTTTATTATCCCGATTTTGTGCTGTGTGTGCGTTTCAATTTCAGGAAATTTCATGTAAATCTCATTCAATTGGAATTTTATTTTTTCACCTTTTTCACTTTTTTCTCTTTTATTTTTTTATTTTTTTATTTTTTTATTTTTTTATTTTTTTATTTTTTCTATCTTGCCTAGTGGGATTTGACTTGATACTCGTGCGCGCCGTTCCTAACTGCATATCAAGCCGTCACTATTGAACGATAGAATAAAGAGGAGTAGTGACGGAATTCAAAAAAAAAACAAAAACAAAAACAAAATAAAACTGGGGACGACAATTTTTAAGTGAGTCAAAACGCAGTAGGTGATACATGTATACACAAACAAAAGACAATGAAATAAAAAAAAGTGAAAAAAAAAAAAAAAAAAAAAAATTGGAACAATAAAAAAGTGGATGTTTTGTCGAGCTCAAGACTTTAAATAACTGCTGTCGAGTGGGCGTTTTGAAAGCCAAAGTAAGAAAGGAGTTTCTCAAACGTAGTGTCGTTGTGCGGTGCACATTTTCTTGTTCAGCAGCGAGAAAAAAAAAAAAAATAAAAAAAAAATAAAGGAGAGAAAAAAAAAGAGAGAAAAATTATAATAATAATAATAAAATAAAGGGAAAAAAAATTCGGAAAAAGTTTTTCATCTTCATATACAAGAGTGAGAAATAAGTTGGTATATGTAGACTTGTGTTCAGTTCAGCTCCACTCAGCGAGACTGATTGTCTTTGAAGTGCGTCTAACTCGTCTGACCAAACGATCACTGTAACTACTTTGAAAATAAAGTTCTACTTTAGTCAAGTAAAATTTCGAATTTTAATTATTGAATAAACGTTCAACTATCGATGACACAGATCAATAAGATCAAGTAAATTTCTCCAGTAAATATGATAATTAAATGAATAAATAAATAAATAAATAAATAGATAAAATATTTATCACACGTATATACTGAATGAATGAAAAAAAAAATTAAGAAGTAAAATAAAATTTTATATTCATTCACAATATCATTGACATTAGAAAAAAAAAATGTGTTCTTATTGAAAATGTTACCACGTTCCACACAAATTTATTCCACATAAAATTTCAAGATGCTCCAATTTACACGCTACACTTTCAGTCACGCTTGATGTCACACTATTTTCACCCTTACAAACGTGTACATATAAAAATCCTATATATACATGTGTGAATATTTTTTTTTTTTTCATCGATTTTTTCGTCTTCCTTTTTTCTGTTACACTTGAAGAGTAAATATCTCCGGTATACAGACACGCACACGATTGAAGACAATTCCACTCTCGTTATATTTTTCTTCGACATTTTTTTTTTTCTTTCTTTTTTTTTTCTTCTTGTCTGCAAATTTTTTCTCACAAACACACGATACTCTTCACTTTTGCATCTCATACACTTCTCTTGTATTTTTTTTTTTCATTTTTTATTTTTTTGTTTTTTGTTTTTTCTTTGTTTACATTTCTACCATCCTTGAATACACCCCTCCATCTGGCGTCGCGACTATTTGAACAATGACGTGAGAATATTATTCTTTCTACCTTCACCACATACTAGGTATACATGAGATCTCGTATTTACTTTATTTCTCATCCTTACGTATTTATTCCACCCTCATTTATACACTCTATTTCTTCCTATCTGTTCTTCTTTCGTCCCCAACCGTCCTTTTTTTTTTAATTGATTTTATTTTTTTTATTTCATCTAACTATTTTATCGTATATAATTTTTTTTTCCTTTCTCTTTCATTTTTTTTTACTGTTTTTCCTTTTCTTCCATTCTCCTCCATTTTATTTTTCTTCTTCACTTTAATCTTACTCTCTACTTCACTAGAGGAGGTCACAAGTAACTCTCACTTCAAACACGTTTCATTTTCAAACTCTTCTAGTTTTATAGTGTTCAATGGCACATTTACGGATGGATAGTATAAGAAATGGAAAGTTTACATAATAGAATACTGTAAAATGATTGCAAACAGCTTCAGTTTGTTTTTACTTGAAAGACATCACAAGCGGTTTCTCAATCCAATGAGATAAACTTTTTTTTATAGTATACATATATATAAATACAGTGGATGAATTCTTGCTATCGCAAGTTTTGTTGTAGAAACTTACATCAAAGAATGTAAAATGAATATAAAAAATTTTCACTGAGATGGTTAATATTCATTTATTATTTTTATTATTACTTTTTTTGTTTATAAATATGTGTATAAATTTTTTTTCCCCGTCACAATTGTAATATCGAGATATTACTTTGATGTTCATTTGGTGTAAATATTGCTCCATAATATTTCAAGATCACAGAAGGGAAATTTTCTCATTACTTTCATACTAATATAAAGAAAAAAAAAATGTCATAAACATGAATTTCACATGTTAGAGTTTACTTTTGATTCTCTTTCATTATAATTAGTATTTTAGTTTTCATTATTTGATCTTTTCTGTTGCCAATTTTCACTATTAAATGTGTGTAAATGTGTGTATGTGGTTTTTATACTAGGCCAAAATATTGAGCGTGTGTGCAGCCAACTGTTGTGTTTGCCGCAGTGCAGAGTTACACGTTACGCAGATAATATATTCACTATAGTTGCATATATGTACAATCGTATTTTCAATCGAGACTTCATTTTTAGCTTTTGCCTATGCTGCAATATTTCAATATATATATGTATTTTATTGTACATATTCACATTTCTCATGCATTTTTCACATGTCACACGTGTAATTGAATTGATTTTTTTCATAAAATTATAATGGTCATCGAATTTATTTATATTAAAATAAAGAATAGACATATGAAATTTAGAAATTTTAATCATTTCGAGAAAAAATTTTATTCATATGTGAATTATTATTATTATGCCGTTTTAATTAATAGGTTTCAAACGAAATAAAGATTTATCAATTGATAGAAATTTCATTTTTATTTCATTGATATTTATATAAATATGATTATGTGAATATCGAATAATACTCTGTAATAATAATGATAATTATTCATTTATTTTTTTTTTTCATTTTTTCAGATGTATCAGGAGAGATTTCACAAAATTTTATAAATAATTTTCTTCAAGAGCATCCAACACCTGGTACAGGCCCATATTTTGATAACACAGCACAAAGAAACACCACTGGATTAGTTGGAAAAACCGTTCATTTAATTTGTAAAGTGAAGAATTTGGGTAATTTGACAGTACGTACATACTAAAATTATTCTACAATAATCAATTCAAATATATAATAATAAATTTAAATTAATTTATTGCGGGATTTATGAGATGAAAAAATTAATGGTGTCAATTAGTTCATAAAGCAGATTATACAACAATCTCTTTATCAAAATTCACTCTATTATCTATTATCTACTTGATTCAAAAAAAAAAATACATATATATGTATATAAGTATATTGAAACAACAGCAACTTGATAGATAATGTTGTAGTGGACAAAGAGAAGTAGTATTAATATCGTTTATTCTCATGTCTATATGTGTATATGAGTTAGGAGTTTCACTGTGCAAATTATTTCATTCTGGATAAATTTCGCAACATCCAGGCAGACCAATTATGTTAACTTTGTTGAGAATAGATATGAATAGGTTGGATATCCAACAATACCCATTACTCCATTGTATTTATTTTTTCAAACTTTCTCAAATCATATTTTTTAATAATAAAACACTATTAGAATCATATAATAGTTTGAATATGTAAATATATGAATAAATAATCAATACTTTGATCATATCTATTTGATTAAAAATATCACATCACAAAAATATTTTTATTCTGTTAATTCTTCTGTCAGATTTTTACTTTATTTTTCAAATTATTATGTATATTTATATATTTTTTTAACTCAGTGGCAATTGAAATTTTATTCGGCCAATGAATTAAATTTGTTCTGCTCAAATTAAAGGGTCTTTGAGGATATTTGCTGTGGCCTACCAACTGACATAATTAACTAGTTACTCTGATAATACATACCACATATTCCATTCACAGTCATGAAAATTTTATAATTATTCTCGAGCTTATACGTTTATACGTATAGATGTGTGGATGAATGTATGAGTAGAGGGATAAAAATGTTGAGTTATATACTCGACACATTGGAAATTAACATACTCATATGCACATACGCAATTAAAATGGTAATATTTTAATCAACTAACGGCTATCATATTATTCGTCATTCATCCAAGAAATTATGTGGAAAAAAAAAAAATTATTTCTAATACATTTACGATTATTCATCCTATTATATTTTACTTCATAAAAATACAAATATCGCTGATATAATTACAGTGATAATTTTTCATTTGTCGCATTGATTAAAAAATAAAAAATAAAAAGTACAAAAAAAGTGAAAGAAAAATTTAATAATAAAATTGCTCAACTAATTTTAGTACGAAAAACTAAGTGCATATATACATATAATTGCTCTATGAACATTTTAATTCTTCAGTTTTACTGAAGTTCCTAACTCATTTTTATGCATCATACGGCAATCGCAATTATATTAAAACTGATATACACACATATAAATATGCGCATGCACTGCATACACGTAAACACATTTTATGCAACTATACAAATATATATATATATATATATATGTCAATATTACACATTGTAGCAAATCGTAAATTTCAAATACGCATAAGAAACCAACCACAGTCAGGTGGATTGCAGAGTTAAATTGAGATTTTTTTTTGTTTTGTTTTGTTTTGTTTTGTTTTTCATCGTATGGGTGTGCGCACAATATTACGACTGTTGTTATTAATGCAAAATTTTTATAACGAGAGTAATAAAAGCAATAAAGATAATTTTCTTCCTCAGCACATACAAATATATATACATACATATCAAATGTATAATTAATTTTTATCCTTATACCATTACACCAATATATTCTATTGCTTTTATCACCCTCTCCTTTTTTTTCTCTCTCTCTCTCTCTCTCTCTCTCTTTTTTTTTTATTACAGTTAGTATCCACACGTAAAATCACACTTTCTATGATTTAATATATTTATTTATAAATATATGGAATGCAACACGAGAAACACGACAAATACAAGGAAAAAAAAAAAAAAATGTTTCATTTTTTTTTTCAAAGAACAATAAAAAAAAAACAAAGATCTTGATAATGAAATAAATGATAAAAAAAGAAAATAAAAAAAAAAATAGTAAAATAACAATAAGATATTGTTGGCGTTGTGTTGTAAATAAAAAAAAATTTCGCATCCTGAAAACCACAATAGATTTTGCATGCGGTCGTAAACATTATTGTAGACGAGACAGAATAAGAGAGGTTATATGTGGGTGGTAAAAGTGGGATGATAGGTTGGGTAAAAAAAAATGAGGGGGGAGAGGAGAGGGTAGGGAGAATATAGTGGGAATGGTTTGAGAGGAAAATGCGAGTGTAAAATTTTATCGTTCAATCATATAAGCGTCGAGGCGTGAGTATATAGTTTTATATATAAAAGGCAACAACGAAGCATAGTTGGATATATAAAAAGTATATACATATAATGTATCTGAGATAACGGGTGTGTAAGTAACAATAAATGATATACTACCGGGTTTTTCATTGGTATAATAAGAGTATGAAATACATTGAATTTACCTGGAATTTAATATTAATGCGCATTTCCCTATGGACTTTTGTGAGGAAAAAAGAGAAAAAAAGAAAAAAAAATCTCAGACTTATTGTGGAAATTTATGCTAATATTAAAATAATTATTGTACCTATTCCATTTATATTGTTTTTAATTCATATAATAAGATATTTTTAATACTTACAAGGAGAAATTATGAAACAAATAGGAAATATTTATTTACTCGAGTGTATTTATGTTTATCATTGGATTTTGATTGTCAAAAATTTTCAATTGTTCATTAATTTGAGTATTTGAATTGAGTTTTATTGTATTCGTAGGTGTCATGGGTGAGACATCGTGATATCCACTTGTTGACAGTTGGACGATATACGTATACAAGTGATCAACGATTTGAGGCATTGCATACGCCACACTCCGAAGAGTGGATACTCGAAATTCGATATCCACAACGCAAAGACACTGGAATCTACGAATGCCAAATATCTACAACACCACCAATTGGTTATAAAGTTTATCTCAATATTGTTGGTAAGTTTATTTCATATATATTTATTACATGAATATTAATATGAGTGTAATTTTCTATTTTAAATCTATTCAATATATATATATATTTTTCGAATTTGTCAATAGCACGTTGTGTAATTTCATTTATCACAGTGATAAATGATGTGATACACTTGTCACGTAGAATAAAATTGAAATGAATGTAAAGATAAAAAGTGAAAAATAGAAGTGAACAAGAATGAAGAAATAAAGGAAAAAATAAAAAAAATATAATAGTTGATTAGTCAATAGAATTCTTCTCTTGTGTAAGACAGAAGTCAAATTATTCATTAGAGTTGGCAAATAATAGTGAAAATGTTTGAAAAAAAAAATAATAATAATAATAAAGAAAGGAAGAAAAACAGAAGACAGTTGTCACTTTTACATGTCACTTTTTATTTCCATCATTTTCACTCAACTCTTATTCACTATCGCACTCACGCGTCACTGTTTCACTGAAAGAGCTTTTTATGTTTGTACAATGAGAACAAATGGTTGAGTGTAGTATATATAATATAGTAATAGAAGCGATAGTAGTAGTAGTAGTAGTAGTAGATTCGGTATAAGTAGGAAAAGTAATAATAAAGATGTGCGAAGTCTTGAAGAAGGTATGAAGACAAAAAGGCAAATGCTTCTTTCATTTTTTTTTTGTGTGTAAAGAACAAATCCGATTATTCTTTTGTTTTATCTAGCCCATGAATATATAAATACAGATATATATATTTATACACGAGTACAAAAACGAGAGAAAAAAAAAGAGGCGAACTCTTCATTTGTCCTACTGTACAATTTCTTATTTTTTTTTTTTGACTTGAAGAAAAAAGCTAAATAAAAAAACTTGAAAAAAAAAAAATTAATGAAATAAATTCCATACGAGATAGAATGAGAATTGAAATCAACGCACAATGAGAAATATTTTTCACATCAGTTACAGAATAAAATAAAGTATTGAACAAGGGATAAAGAGATATATCAAAAAAAAAAAAAACAAAAAAAAAAAGATAATACAAAATTTGTATAGGAAAAAGAACAAGAATAAAAATAATGGAATGTTTGTCGTTTTGCTTGCATTCTTGGCACTCAAATCCCGTGAAATTGTATCGAACCCCAAGGACAAATTGAGCTCTTCCGTACGATCTTGGATGATCGTCGTCGAGTCTGCACTTTATCTATATATACTTTTAAAACCGTCACTACCACTGTCGTACGACTCGTTTCCCACAATACAAAAAACAATAGCTTTATTTCCAACATCCTGATAGTAAAACAAGACCAAAAAAAAAAATAAAAAATAAAAAATAAAAAAGAATTGCTAACGTTTTTTTCCCAATGCTTTTATACACTTTTTCTTCATTTCTTTACCGTCACATCTCTACCACAATCTGGATATTGAGGACACGTTAGAACAAATTTAAACAACGGAAAAAAATTCGTGAGACTCGTGTAGAAAATTATTCCGACATATGTGAATAAATTGAACTACTCGTATTCCCAAATAAAACATCAATGATTATCTCTAGATTTAAGAATTTTTTTATTTTCTTTCTTTTCTTCTTTCTTTGATCATTAATATTATGTCACGACCAAATTATAGCCAAATAAAAATTTATGTTTATTACTTCAACATTAATAAATCAATCAATAAATCAGACTCAAGAAAAAAAAAAATTACTCAATGAAATATAAAATAATAAATTATCCCCAATTAATAATTAAACAAAAAAATATATATACTTTGTAAATTTTTTTTTTCTTCTTCATTAATTCATAAAATGACTTACTTCAACACAGTTAATAACTGATACATCAAATTTTATATACAACTACATTTATATTCAAACTACAAAATGAAATTACAACTCTGAATAATTGAACAGAAACTCGTGAGAACGCGTTACTAAGTTCAGCTATAACTTCTAGAGAAGTGTACATACGTGTTCTTGCACGTTTGCACAGTAGAATGATATCAGAGTAGAAGCACTTTTGAATAAAATGGCGAGTGGTTGTGACCAGTAGATGAGAGAATCCATGCGAAACATATATACCCGTACTCACCACGAAATATAAATCGATTAATGTTAAACACACCGTGTGGTATAGTAATAACTCATGATAAAGTTTATATTTAATGTCATAATGAATTTTCCCATTTACACATATTAAAGCTCAAATTTATTATTGATTTAAACACGATATATTTTCACATACTTGTACGTACTTTCAGAGCTTTCATCAATTGTCGAATCATCTCTAGATGTTATAATAATAAAATCGTGTACATTCACTCCCATAAAAAATTCCATTTCTCTATATTTCTACTCGTTCAAAGATCTATGTATACATTCGCCAGTGAAGAGGATATATATATGAAAGAGAAAAATAAATGGAAAAAAAAAAACATGGAAAAATTCAATTTTGTCAGCACTCATGTTCTTCAACTCGTCACACTTTGTACAGCAAAATATTGAAGTGGATGTGAATGAATGTGCATCCACGCGACTCATTGAGCTTCTTTTATTCTCTCGTTATTTATTAATTTTCAACACTTATACATTTTTATAATTTTCACACACGAGTGGTCACATATAAATTGAATTGTGCAATCATGCATGTTTACAATTTGCATAAAAACTCTAGAGTATAGTTCGAATATATTAAGTATATAAATAAAATAAAAATAAAAAAAAATAAAAAAATATTTAATATATAAATATTTATCAAAAATAAAATTACGCTTTTTAATCATTGAAATAATCGATCACTGAATATATTAAATTGTATATATAGACTTTTGCTGCTGAGGTAATTTCATTATACAACATTTCGTATCAATCACGCAAATGTTTATGAAAACGTTGCTAACTGCATATATAAAGGATAATAATGACGATAAATATAATCATCTAAATATACCATGGAGAATTATTATTTCCTTTTTTTTTTTTTTTTTTTTTTTTCTTTCTTCAAGACAAAAAGTGAAGGACGATTAAATGAAAATGATTAGCCGTAAGAGGAAAAAAAAAAAAAGAAAAAGTTGAAGTGATGTCTACAATCGCTGATTCTCTTGAAATAAATCTCTCATATCCATTGGAATAGCGTTTTACAATTTTCAGTAATTATAATATCGCATAGGTGCGTGTATGTAAACGATAATAATAGTGAAACTGGTATACACTCGCTGTATAATTATTATATTTGTACTTGTATATAAATATATTTTTGAAATCATTAAAATACCATAATTTTTCATGGGTCAATTTAATATAAAAAAGATGAAAAAAAAAAAAATTGATAATAAAAAAGAAGATAGAATTTTTTTTATTCATTTATTTATTATTATCATTTTTTTTTTCTACGAAATCATTTTATGGAATTTATTTTCACAGCAATGCGCCGTGTAATCGAGTGTACATTTTTATAGTTTAAGTCAACTTTTGAGAATAAAAATGAAAAACGATAAAGAATAATCGTCCGCGAATGATTCATCGTTTCCGTACGATGCAGGTGCTGCGAATAATTGTTATCGTATCGAGAGCAAGACGGTAAAGGAAAAAAAAAAAAAAAACAAAGAACAAAAATTGTGTAAAATGGAAAAGGATGATAGGGGGTGAACAAGTCAAAGAGGAAACGAGAGTGGGAGTTGATATGAGAAATAAAAGTATAAGCAAGAGGAATAGAAAAAAAAATTGTGTGAGAGCATGAGAGAAAGTAAAATTGGGTTGGGTTGAATTTGTACAGTAGAGAGAAGGGCAATTCTACCAAACGCCGTTTATTTCCGTTAATTTATTGAGGTCATAAGGCAATCGTTACACATAGCTATACAAAATATATGTTTCCTCCGAAGGGGTTGAAGGATTAAAAGCCATTGGTATATATAACACCAGTGGATGAAATAAAGTTTCGTTAGTTCAATATGGCGCGCGAATGATTTCCAATCTTGGCAATGTGCCAATACTATTTTTGGTCGGTTTATTTGAAACAAAAGGGACACCACATCGTGCACACACTCATAAACTAAATTCACACAAAGATGGAATACATATATATATATAATCGAAAATCCATAGAAATTCTAGTAGTTTAAAGTCAACATAATATTTTGTATTATATACACATATATAAATATATAAATAGTTAAATGTATAGTGTTATTCAACATTTTTTTTTCCTTCTTTTTTTTCTGTATTCCATAAAATATAATCGTGAGATAATATTATTCTTCTTCTAATACAATATGAATATGTATATGTATTCGTTTATATGTATTATAAAGATTAAAACTTTGAAATTAAACAAGAGTAACAAGTGAATAAACCAAATCGTGCATCTTTGTGTTGGTTATAACGGGTCTTGTTAACGAACTTCCTTCGAGCTTGCTCATAAGCCACTTCAGAGAGAACGACCATTCACCAACAAGAATTATTAGTATATATATATATATGTATATAATGAAGTAATACGATTAGTATGATCCAATATATTTATGTGTATGTGGTTTTGAAATTATTTTCGTCGTTTTCACTGGATTCACAGAGTTGAATTACTGAAGTTCACGTGCGGATTTAAAGAGAAACATGAAATGAATTGAAAAGGAGAAGAAAAAAAACAAAAAAAAATTGAGTAGAGAGAAAAAGTTGAGATAAATAAATAAATAAATAAAGAAAGTCGATAGTTTATGACAGTGTAATTTTGTCTTGTCATTGCTGTAAAAAAAAAAAAAAAAAAAATTAGAAATAGAAAACAATTCCTCAGGGATTTTTCTCTTAGCGATTTTCTTTAAACTTTTTTTTTCTTGTGCTACAAAATATTGAGTATCAAAGCGCATCATAAATACTGATGATCGATGTGTACTTTTTTTTATTTTTGAATGGATAGGAAAAATGCGAAATATAATGAAAAAAAAAGAAGGTACAAAAATATTTTGATTTGTTATTCAATTTTCTGTCTTTAAACTTGAACAATAAATTCAATTCAATTATCACTTTCAATATATTATCGACAGGATACAAAAAAATCAACATCATCATGGAATTAAATAACGATAAAATTCAGTTATAAAGGCAGAACGAGAATAAAAGAAGAGAAGAAAAAAAAAAAAAAAAAAAATTTATATATATGTAGGAATAATGGGAATCGATGAGCCAACAAACTCGTAGCCACATCTGCCTCGTGTTGACACATACCGACCCCCACTAGAGAATATATTCGACGTCGTCACCGTGGTAGATTATCTGCTGTATCAAGAACTCATCGTTCATCGCTGTAACTATATCACCATTGACCAATCTTATATATATCTATATATATTCTACTATGTACATTCCTACCACGTTTATATCCATGAACTATTACATCTAACGATCTTCAATATATTATATCTATATGGATGTACGAATAGTGTATGATTTATACAATATCACCACAAGGGAAACGATCAATTTCAATTGACAATATTGACAGCATCAGAGATTATTATCAGTGGACAAGTGGGTGATTCTAGTTCATTGCGCACATGAGAATATGACAAGACGATACGTGTCATATAGATACTCTATTGAGTACACTTTGTATGAGAATACAGATAGATTGTGTGTAACGTGACTAGTGCTTCTATCTACTTTATCAGAATCTATTGAATATCGTATGCACTAAGTATTCGTTGATGTACGTGTGTGTGAAGGTGAAAGTGTATGTAATTTAGATAATAATCGGATATGATCCTTTGAATTTTCATTAGACAATGGATTGTAAAAAAATCACGTTTATACTCAAATAATTATGTAATATTAATTTAATATGAAAATTAATAACATTAAAAATATAAATATCAATTTAATTTTATATGCCATAATTTATTTGATTTCATACAATAATTTGGATTATAAATTTTGTAATAATAAAATTCATTGTAGATTTATTTTGGATTGAGAGGATAGGTAGTGCAGGAAATAAGCGAGTTAGACTTTGATAATGTGACAAATATTTCATCATATAACTACGTTGAATATGAGAATTGAGGGGCCATGATAAAAGGAGGCAAAGTGTGAGTATTCTTCAAACATAAAAATGATAAATAATATAGTAGTGTAAGATATCTGTTGGAAAATATGTGGCATTATGTGAAAGCCGGATATGCAGAAATATGTCGAGTGATATGAGAGGAAAATCCTTTTACGATTTTGAAAGCTCTTGAGAAAAGTTTTATCCGTCGATCAAAATATAACAGAATGCTCACACACGCACACACATATATATATATATATACGCGGATACTATACATAGTAGTTTTCTAGATCATAAAAATATTTTATCATTTTCTTTTGTGGCTTCTTCATTTCTATTTCTCTTTTCTTTATTTTTTTTTTTTCCCCTCTCTATCGTTTGTTTTTTTTGTTTTATTTTGTTTTGTTTTGTTTTTTTTTTTTTTTCTAGCAAGAAATAAGTATTTTTGTCACGATTTAGAGCACCTTTCAAATATAACCACCAACAATATTTGATACCAAAAACAAAAGGGAGTAACGAATCGTTCACATTTTTTTTTTTTTGATTTTTTTTTTCTTTACGTACCCCTCTGACAATTCACCGAGATCTAATTCAGAACTTGGAGGATATATCAAAATATATATACCAATATACAATATATCCAATCTTTTCTTATATCTGCTATTTCTTTTTTTTTTTTTATATATATATTTATTTATTATCATCCTTTTTTTTTTTTGTTTATTGGACGAAACTGTATAAAGTGACATAGGCTTTTACGATGAATTTGTATGTGTGCGAGTGTGCGGTTGAAATCTATCGATTTATTTCAGTGTAGGAATATACACGCGATGTTATTCTTCATTACTATCATATTTATTTTTATTTTTTTTATCTTCTGTTTCGTTTACATTGTAAGAGCAATATGAAAAAATACGTATAGATATTCATTCTGTCGTAGCTCTGTCTTCTGGAATAATCGTAAAACATCAAATTTTTTACTTGCACTTATCCAAAACACCTTCACAATCTCAATATTTTTCTCTATCCAATAAATAAAAAAAAAAATGTTTTATTCATTTAATCATCCACATGAGACTATTTTTCGATAAAATTACTCTTAATAAATTGTCCATTGTCAACATATTTTCTTTCACTTACTATCTGATAGTATCATTTTTCTTTTTTTTTTTTTTTCTTGTTTTCCCAGTTTAATAAATTGTGATCTATCTATCGTTAGTTTCCCCTCTCTATTGCAATTCCACAAATGTGAATTTCGGTTTTGTGTTGAACGATAAAATAGACTTATTGTTATTCCAGAATCGTCGATGGGAGAATGTGCACGATGTGAACTTCTGTTGCAGCACATTGTTTTTCTTCAACTTTATTTTTTCACGTTATTCTATTTTATTTACTTCTCATTTTTTCTTTTTAAATATTATTATTATCATCATCATTTTTTTTTTCTGTCTTTTTTTTATTCCTTTCCATTTCCGAATGTCTTGCCTCTGTTCGTCTAATATATCATCCGATTCGCCCACAAGAAAATTGTTCCAGCGTGTAACTGCGCTTGATTGGAAAGAAGAGCATCGAAAGGAAACCCCTCTATTAGAGTCATCACGATATATGTTGGAAGTAAAGAAATGGAAGGGCAGTAGTCTCTGTTACGGGGATTAGTTGCGTCTCGGACAAGTTCGATCGAGTCTGGCTTTCAAACTGTGAACTCCAGGTGGAAAACGAACAGCTTCAATCCCCAATTGAGAACTCATACAATACACATACACATTTTATAAAGACTTGTACTAATGTGAAACTACAGTTAATTTCTCTCATTTATATACTTTTCTGTTTTATTTCTTTTATTTTTTTTTTTAATTTTTTTTTTTTTTAAATTTATTTGATATCTTCAATTTCGTTAATTCATGTAGAGTTTACAAAGATCATAATAGAACTTTGGATGTTCATTATGAATGAGAATTCATCAATGAATTCAAAACTTGAAATGATTCACAAGTTTAGTAGCATTTAATATAATACAGAGTATAAAAGATAAATAGATAGTCGATCAAAAGGTTCTTTTAGACTGCGTTTCATCAAAAAAGAACATTCATTTCTTGTTACGTGAAATATATAAAATAAAAAAAGTAGTAGTGATGAAAGGGGAACACAAGTTAGATAGAGTGAATAAAAAGGAAGAATAGATAGAAGTGAGAACTGTACTCATGACATTTCTCTTGGTCTTTTCTTACATCAAAGAAATTACTCATGTTTCATTCATTTATTTTCTATTTTTTTTTTTCTTTTTTTCCCTCCCGCTCTTTCATTTACTCCAATTGTATTTATTTATTCTTTTATCTTATTTCATTTTCATTGTTATAGAGCCAATTACAGATATTGCTGGTGGACCTGATCTCTTCATCAATAAAGGCAGTACAATTAATCTTACGTGTCTTGTTCGACACGCACCTGAACCACCAACACAGATGATATGGAGTCACGATCAACAAGTAAGTTATTACCTTATCGATGATATCATAATATTCATATAAAAATTCAAATCAGGATATATTTATATATCTATGTGTGACCATCATCATAAATCATGAAAATAGCTGTACTCAAGGAAAATATTGTAAAATATGATCCGACAAGATGTTGCATATGCAATTGCAACTCTCGTTGCAAGTTGGATATATCAAATGAAATAGACGAATATAAATCGAAATATTGTTGTACATATAAAATTACATTCTTATTGTAAATAAGTAGTGTAATATATCGCTAAAATTTCACACGATGCAGACATACAATTTCTCATACTTAAAACTCAACTTTCTCGTGAATTTATTTTTCTCATTAATGAATATAATATTATTTATTGATGATTATCTCCAATTTATATTTTTTATTATTAAAATGTATTATTCCACAATAATATTATTTCCAATTTTTATAATATTACCATTATGAATATTGTATTGGGATATTATAAAATAACGTATAGAAAATTAAATGTTGAAAAAGAAAAAAAAAATTGCATGTGAGGAAAAGACGACGAAAAATATAAGAGTTATAAAAAAAAATGACAATAATAATAATAATGATATAAATTGACATTCGTAATCTCTTCTCGTTGAGTAACCAACCAACTGGGTTGTGTGAGTAAAGTCCGCGAAAAAACATTCACTATAACCGTCCCATTACTCTAATGCAATCATTTTTTCCCTCTCTTCTTTATAATATATAGATAATTTTTTTCCCTTGGTATTCTCGCGTTCTATGAGTTCATCTTTTTTTTTTTTTTTTTCACTCTTCTTGTGGGAAGTTATTTACTTTTACTTTTTACGTTTTTTTTTTTTCATCTTTTTCACACAGGCGATTAACTTTGATTCACCGAGAGGAGGTATCAGTTTGGTGACGGAAAAGGGCAGTGTCACAACCAGTCGTTTGTTAATTCAAAAAGCTATTCAAAAAGATTCTGGACTTTATACGTGTGCGCCAACAAATGCTGAGCCATACAGTGTTCGTGTTCATATATTAAATGGTACATAATTGTATTTATCTATAATATATTACATAATATTATTCTCAAGTTTTTATATAAAATTGTAGCAGTTGCGCGACAGTATTACGAAACGGTATTTGTTTCAGAAGAACACCCAGCGGCAATGCATCATGGTGGTGGTGGCAGAATTGACGCATCAATATCACTGATACTACTACTACCAGTTGTTTCACTTCTGAAAATTGTATTTTCAACTGCTATTCACGTGAATCTGATGTAAGAATTTTTTTTTTTTGTTCCATTTTACTATTACTCTTCTCTTCGCTTTTTTTTTTTTCTTTTTCACCTGAAGGAGAATTTGCCAAAAGACGTGTAGTAAACGATTAAGCCAAATGAGATTGGATTACCAAGGGAAAATAACGTGGCATTTGAAAATTGGTGGCATTGAGTTTACTGAACGATTTACAGACGAGGTTAGTTTACTCATGATCATGAGAAATACTGTGAAATTCACAAGTAAAGTGACTCTTCTTTCTTTTCTTGTTTTTTTTTGTTTGTTTTTATTTTTTTCTACTTTTTCCTATCTGGTGCTGTATTTACTATATATAATGACAAATTACTACTGATATGAATATAAGAATTTTTTTACTAAAATTAAATATTAAAGTTCCACGTTATATTTATGTGAATATATTATATATCATAGATTTATGAAATTGGTAAGTAAAATGTAATTGTACTAATAATATGAATAATTATTAATTATGATGATTATGATAATGATAATAGTAATAAAGGCAATTGTAAATAGTTGAACTAAAGTTTTGCACATATCACTTTCATGTATAATTTATTGAAAAAAAAAAAAAAAAAAAGAAAAAAAATTGGGAAATGAATAATTATGATAATTATAATGCATTTTATAGAAAATATATCTCTCAAGAAAAATTAAGAAAATATTAATAATTATAATGATAACAACAACAATAATAAAAATATGATAATATAAGAAGATGCCATTATTGGATAAGTTTGATTTTAGAGAAGTGTACAGTATAGATATGAGTAATAAAATGATATGAGGTGAAGACCGTTTAAAGTTAGTGAAGAGTGAAAAATCCAATTGCTTTTTTTTCTATCTTTCTGTTACTCCATATCACATAAATAAACTGCAAAATAATAAAAAAAAAAAAAAAAATCGCAGATAGAAAATAATAAATGATGAAATAAAAAATTTCAACGACAACTCAGATCATCTGCTTTTCTTTTTTTTTTTTTTTTATTCTTAATCTTCGGGAATTAAAAAAAATTTTTTATTCTTTTTTTTTTATTTTCACAAAATGGGACCATAAAATAACCGATTGCAATTTTCAATTAAAACTTTTGATATTATAACGAAATAATTTCCATGATTTTTTTTGTGTAAATAAATACATTGCAGATAAAAGAAATATATATAAAAATATGGATGAATGAATAAATAATTATAAATATACATATATGATATGAAAATAAAAGCGAGTAATCAAATTATTGATTCGAGAAAAAAATCGAGTGAATATTGAATTTATTGTTAGTGGTGTACAAATAAAACTGATGATAAAAAAAATTATTAAATTAAAAATGATAAAAGAATAACAATAATAATAATAACAATAATAGATTAATTTATATGTTATAATATTTTTTAGTGCTCGTCTTGCTGTACATGACAGAAATGATTAAAATCATACATTAAAAATCATTTGATTATTTATTGGCGGTTGTGATAAAGTTTATGAAAAAATAAAATATACCGCTAAATTTGTATATGTCACAAATTTATGTTGGAGAATTTTATTCATTCATTTACTTATTCTTTTATTCATTTATTCATTTATTCTACTTCTATTGCCAGTCAATCGTATCATATCTATTATAATTTTTTATTGCTACAATCATTCAATTATTTGCTTTAATGAACTTATTGGACAATACATTCAGCTATGCCACTCAGCTAAATATTTAAATTGAAGTACAATGTGGAAATAATTATGAATGAATTCAAGGATTAAAATTATTTACTCAAACATGTTTATCAATAAGACGAATAATTGTTAAGATTGAAATGAAAAAAAAGAAAAGAAAAAGACAAAAAAATGATGATCAATTAATGACAAATTGATTTGATAAGAAGGATAATAAAAATAAATCCCAACTTAAGTATATATATATATGAATATTAAATTGTATTATTTATGAAGTATTTGAACATTAGAAAAAATTATTCTGAAATCTCATAATAGTCTTCTTATTTTTCCAAATTGATGATAATAATGTATATTTTACAGATATTTTCTCAGTGGATGTAAATTGCAGTGACGTTGTAGACAAATGGTACCAACGAATTTCCACTAAAATTCAAATCATAAAATGAAATCTAATTGTATATATATATAAAAATGGAGATAAAATAATTTAGAACGAGAGAAATAGTGAGAGGGAAAATTTCGTCATCCGTAGTATCACGAATGGGCCGCTTTTTCATTAAGCAAAACGCCTGGGGCTCAGTGAGAGCTACTTTAATTGTTTTATGAAAGTACCGGGCTAAGTGGAACACGCCATCTTGGGGGTGGCGATGGTGGTGAGGTGAATCTCACTCTAGCCTGCTAAAGAGTATTTGTTGTAACAGACCAAAAAGTACATTGAGCCAGAAAAAAGCCGACGGTCGTACATCAATTTCTATCTCACTCTGTATTATCACTATATATATATATATATATTTTTTTCTCTTTTCCTATATAAATTCGTTTCTTTTCTCTCTTTTTCTCTCTAGCTCTTTCTTCATATGTATTCACGTCTTAAATGTTTTTATAATTTTCCATCCCATCGTGTTAAATTTTATAAATATAAAATTTGTTTATTGTATTCAATTAATTTTTTTCTCTCCCTTCTATTTATATAAATGGAATTTAATTATTTTCCACACGGATATTTTCTTCTTTTTCAGAGTATATTTTTGCCGAATCATTTGATTAAATGAATATTACGTGGAAGATTTATTTGGCTTTTTCATGAATTAAATAACTGCATACGTATATATTTATTTTTATTTTGTAAAATAAACATCAAGTTGAGTTTAAAAAGAAAAAAACTGACGCTCTGCTCATATTTACGGTATATTTAAATCGCTGACATTTTTAATTCACACTGAAATTTACTTTCCGTCTTTTTTTTTTCGCTCTTTTTTCTCTACTATCCTATCTTTTTTTTTTTTGTTTTTTTTTTTTTATTTTTATAATCAATTGACAAAGTTGAGTATTTCATCAATTGTCAGCACATTTCCGATACGTATTCCAACGAATTTCTTTTTTCTCTCCTTTTTCCTCTCACTCATTCTTTTACTTCTCTTTTTTTCCTGTTACTTTCGTCTTTTCGCGGGATTCCCCAATAAGATTTATGCGCATTGCGATAAGAAGGGTCTCTCGGACTCCACTGATAAACGAGACGATCGTATTTCAGGATCGACGAAACGAAGGTAAAGAAACAATTTCGACTTGTAAGCTTGAGATTTTTCTTTTTTTCTTTTTTTCTTCTTCATTTCATTTTTCCCTTCTTATTTTGGTTATCGATTCTCACTTTGCGACACCAAATCGTCCGTGTAGACTTTTACAAAATGAAAAAGACGAAAAGAGACAAAAAAAAAAAAAAAAAAATACATGTGTTTTATGTAGACGTTAGTGCACTGGATTTATTACAATTTTTTTTGTTTATTTCTTCCCATTATATCCCATAAGATTCAACTCAGTCAGCAATTTTCAATGGCATCTGTGGTGAAAGAGTTTACAATAGTATATACAGTAAAAGCAACGACTAAGAGTACGAGAAATGGGATCGTAAACGCTCGACTAATTTTCTCCTCAGGGAGCACTAAGAGGGGCTACGACAACTGCGGCTCTTCGTTCGCGATTATCGGCGACACGCGGTACGGATATGTTCCCATCAAGAAGTCACATTACGATTTCTCTAGTGGATTTGGTCTTTGACAATGGGAATTGGATAGATTAACAAAGTTTTGACTGTTATTGACACAAATAAATGTTATAAGTTTTACAATTACACGTGACAATTTTCCAGTATTATCATTATAACCATAAAATACATCAATAAATTATTCATAAATAATAATCCAAATAATAATCATTATCAATTAAATAATAAAAAAATACAAAATGAGGAAAATGAAAAAAAAATTTATTCATCGAAGAAAAAATAAAATTCAATTTAACAAAATTTTTCATAAATATATTTTTTTTTCTCTCTTTCGCTCTCTATCTTTTTTTCTGTATATGTCAAGTCGGAAATAGTAGAAATGAGAGGTCAATGTCTTATCTCACAAAGCTTGAAAAGCGGAAGAGTGACCCAGGATATCGTTATATATTTTCTTTACATTTATACTCGAATATCTTTCGCATCTTTCTCTTCTGTAACATTCGTCTACCATCCATCTACATCTACTATCCCCTCGTGTTTCAGTATTATTTTCTCCCTTTCTTCTCTCTCGCAACTGTTTCTCTCTCTCGCTTTCTCTTGTTTGAAATTAGATGTTCGTGTAGGGTTAGTCGTCCTCTAACCAATTTCTCATTTTCTCTGGGCAATTCTCTGGCGTATTTCCCTCTTAAATACACATCGTTTAATCGTAGACACGCTTCTACATTTACTTAATTTCATCAGAGTAATCTTAAAATTATTGCCTATATAAAAAAAATAAATCGTACATGAATTTTCTTTAAATTCATCAACGGTAAGTGTGACGGGGAGTTGAATAAAAAAAAAAAAAAAGAATTTAAATGTAAAATATTGTTCTGAATTAAAATAAAAACGAGAAAGAATAATCAAAAAAATGGATAATAAATAAAATAAAATTTAAAGTTATGTAAAACATAAAACGCAAGAGAAATATTAAACAGAATTTTTTTTTTTGTTTTTTTTTTTCTACAGTTCAATGAACTTCACAAGTGTGTTGATGATTAATCACCCATGGTCATATAGAATCCTGACAATTTATATACCCACCTATTTCGCGCAAACTTATGAACTTTAACAAGTGGCTAACAGCGAATTTATAGTCCTCTTAATCCGTGATTCAATTGGTAACTACTACATATATATGTATGTATGTATAAATCACTGGCATATGTTTGCAAAAGTGGAATGAAATCAGTAATACAAAATCATACACGGGGAATATTTACTATTCGTGATTGATGGTGCACGTTTGTTCGCTACATCAGGCTTGAATCAATTCATATATATATATATATATTTTTTTTTTGTATAAATTGGCATTGATGTGAAATAGACGCGTAGACGAATTTCGGATTTTCATTAATTTTATTTAATATGTCATACACAAAACTCAATACGTGATATTTTAAATGTACAAGAGAAACTCATATTTATTATTATTATTATTTATAAATAATTCACCTCATTGTGCTGACACATTAATAAATGACATTTTGTAATTTAATTTTTTTCAAATCATTCGTTATTTCGATATGAATTATTCACATCCAACAAGAATTAATTCAAAAGTATATAAACTATGAATTTACGTTTGAAACGCGAGGGTAAATAAAACAAAAGAAATTATAACATACTGTTATTATTTTTTGTTTGTTTCAAGTTTGTCTCTCACTCTTTTTCATTCTGTTTTGCTTACTGTTCTCTGAATATCCATTAAGTTTCTTCTCGCATTTCAAAGTATTTTACCGTAGTGCGTTTGTAAGAAGAAGCTATCTGATATATGGCATTGTGGCAGCTGTTAGTTTGAGGTTGTAGCCAACTATAAACCGAATGTGCAATTTCAAATCGCTTGGGATTTATCGTGACTCGGTCATGCATGTCGAGTTATACCCGCTGGCATGCTCAAGTTTCTGGTCAAAGTAAGTAAGAGAAAACGACATTTCACACACGCACATATACACACACACACATATATATATATATAAATCATATCTATATTTTGAAATGAAACAAAAAAAAATTTATCTCTATTCATTGTATTTAGAATATGTGATTTCACAAGATTTCCAGTCTGTGTTGATTTATTTCTTGATAACTAAATAGGAAAAAATATATATATATCTATAATAGAAAAATAAAATTAAATGTATTGTACCAAAGCATAAGAATTAAATTGATTGAAAAGCCGGTCGATGAAATTGGGACAAGAGCCGCAGACACGTAATTATCGATGAGGTTTCCAGGTAGTTGTATTGATTGTAGTTGGTTGAGCAATCAGCCATGTTCAGTTTGTAATTGGGCAGCGACATTATTCTACAGTTTGTAATTAGAAATTCCAACACCAAATTACGATTGGAAAATCGATTCTTATTCTGTTTTTATTTCTTTCTTCTTCTCTTTTCTTTCTTTATGATCACAATCGTGTGTCAATATTGGCAGCCATACTCGTGATTGAATGTTATTGTGAATCATACGTTGGGTCAAATCGTATTGACACATACATAAACTCACATGCACACACATATATATATATATATATATATATAGATAGAGAGACCCGGATGAAAGTTGACATTTATTTCTTGTGGACCACGCGTAAAAGAAGGCGGATACTGACTTCCGGCAATTTCCAGGTTTCCAAGTAAGAACACGTTTTCTTCAGGGGTATGGGCAGTTTGAAAGAAATGTGCTCTCGGGAATCCGGAGCACGTCGATAAAGGAGTTGAAGCACGTCGATGAATCGGGAAACGCGCGCGTTTACTATATATATATATATATCAACGATGAAACTGGGAATTGTTCAACTATGTATGTATATACATATATAGAGAGAGACCTCAAATTTACGACGACATATCAATATAATTGTCATTCAACTTTGGAACATTTTTAGAAATAAAAGTTCGTATCTAGATTTATATACATATATATATAGATTTTTATTTTTCAAACTCAATTTTATAATTTTCTTCATATTCTTTTATTATGATTTGATTAAACAAAATGGAAGAAAAAATGAACCAAAAAGAATTGATATTAAAATTGAAAGAAAAAAAAAAAATTGGCAACAAATTTTCACACATTTATTTAGTTCCATATGGATGATAATAACGAGCTGTGTACTATTTTTCTTTATAAAAAATAGTAAAATCCTGAGAAAAATATCAGAAAACGTGTGAGTTTATAAAAAGCTTAAATAATGTTACGAGCCATACGATATGAAATTCAAAAGAATTGCAAAGACGTAGAACAACTTGCCACGTGAAAAATTCAATTTTGTTAAATAGATACCCCCCCTTCTTCATATTTATATGAGGAGAAAAAAAAAAAAAAAAAAAAAAAAAAAAACACGGGAGAGGGAAAAGTAGCAGGAGAGAGGAAGAGAAGATGTGAGTATTTTCATATCGTCATCGCATGTCTCAACTCTCTCGTGCACGTCATATACCTATTTACCCTGGTGGTGAGTAAGAAGATACTGCTCAAACGTCAAGAGCGAAGTGAACTACCAAGGAATTTTTTTTAAATATATGTATAGAGAGAAAGAGAGACTTAGTGATGAAGAAGAAGTGAAAGGAGGATAAAAGTCTGTGTGAGAGACTGCAAAGGAAAAGAAAAAAAAAAAGAAAAAATGAAAGAAGTAGAAGAGCCGAAGAGAAAATACATATATATATAATATGAAATAAAGGAAGTGATCCTTTACTACCAGTGCAGGATTTTAAATTAGACTTTCCACAGGATATTGGAAAGCTCGTGACTCATGAATTTCACTTGGTATTATTCACGAAAATTGAGTTATTAAATTATCCTACGCCATAAATGACTGCCCATCTCTTTATTGTATTATATGATTACTTGCAATTTATTACGATATGATAGTTTGCATTGTCATATATTTAATTTAATACTCTAATATATTTAAATTGCAAATGAATATAAATCTATTTTGAATTAATATATATTTGAAGGTATGAAATGGAAGTGCAGGAAGAAAAAAAAAGGGCGTGAAAAATATAATTTGAATTTTTAGAATAATCAAAGTCTAGGAGGATTTATGAAAAATAATATTACATGATGTATATTTACTGTATATCAAACAGATGGTAGTTTAAATTCTGTTACATCATATATTTTAATTTCTTTTACATAACAAGCGATTGCCATAAAATAAAAAAAAATACGTATCACGAGTAAATATTAAAAAATAAGAATAATAAATTTGGATATTTCAAAAATTTACAAAATATTAATATAAATTCTACTGCAATTAAATATTGATAAAAAAATAAAAAACAATTATAATAAAATTTTGTTATCAAACAGATAAGATAATTATTTAATTGGTAATAATTTAAATTAAAAATCATACAAATTTTAATTTAATTTTACTATGACAATTATTTTATTTTGATTAATTTTTTTTTTTTTTTTTCTTTTTTCTTATACTAGATAAATCTACATTTACTAATAATATATTTTAACCACTCACTAACGTTACACGTACAGTGGTAATTGGGGCAATACAATATATATAGCACATGGATGATGAGATAAATTGCGTGGAATAATCAAGGAACGATCCGTCATCATCAGAAGGTGACCCATAGGCTTGGCAACATCGAGCGTGCGCGATAGACTCTCTACAGTTAATGAGAAACTCAACCCCTCTTGTGGTTATGTTATCTACTTCCCCTCATGTTTCCATTCTCTCAGTCTGTCTCACTTTCTCTCATGTGGCCACTCTGTAACGTGAGATAAGCGTTAATGTGTTGTATACAGCAACAACAACACAACAATAATAATAATGGTAAGAATGAAAATAAAAATATCAAATAAAACTTTGTGATTCTCTGTTGAAATATATATTATAATATTTTATTTTTATTTTTATTTTTTATTTTTTTAATAATAGTCTTATAAATATTTGTAATGATGTATTGTGGGGATTAAAATGTCACGTTGAAAACGTATCTTAATATTATTTGCGTGACAATTGTGCATTTTGTATTATGCATACTAAGTGAAACTTTTATTGTTGTCAGAATATTATTTTTAATTTTTAAATGTACGATTATATATTATTATTATTATTATTATTTTATTTCTATTAATTATTTTATTTTTTTTCCTCTTTTCCGCTCTCGTTCGAACTTTTATTGTTTCTTTATGATAAAACGTGAAATGTAAAACTTCCGAGTGACATTAAAATCTCATATCACAATGTTTTATTACAAATTATCATATCTAATAATATTAAACTGAGCAAAAAGAGGAGAAAAAAAAAAATATTAGAACATGTAAAATATAATTTGGTGAAAGAGCTTCGGGGTGGTTTCTGTCAAAATTTCCAGTGAACTGATGATATCTTTGATCCCTTGTAGCGCATATATTTATCTATGTGTCATTTGCTTCAGTTGTTTATGGCTAAATTTTTTTTCTTTTTTTTTTTCGCCTGTTCTTCCTCTCTTGTCATTTTTTCCCTTTATTATATTCCAGTCACGTGTTTGGTTTACGTATGATAGCTCCACTGCACACCATCAAACCGAAAATTTTACCTTTGTTTCGTTTACATTTCATTGAAAAAAAAAAAAAAAAAAAAAAAAAAATTCTCTTTTTTTTTATATATAGAAGTTTAAAAACCACATTAATCTTTATAATTTTTTTTTTATGAATAAATAATACTCTACTACATAAAAACTGTATAATAGTATGAATATAAATGTGTATGTGAAATAGAGTTGAGGTAAATCAAATGTATTCACTCACATTTGAAAGATGAGGGGACTTTCCTGGGAAATCAAATGAAAAATCCACAGACATTTTGTATACACATACGATGGATAATGCTCGACTATTCTCGAACGTCATTGAACATTTTCGTTGGATATTTGAGACATTAGATGTCATGAGATATTACTTGTTATATATTGACAATTGACAGGTTTGGATGGATAAAAAAAGAATGAAAAACACAAAATAACAATTAAAAAAAAATAATAATAAATAAATAAAAATGATGGAATTTTTTATGTAAACCTTGACAGTTTCAATGGAACAAGAAACGGAAAAAAAGGAAGTGATAAAACAAGAAAAAATAAAAAAATAAAAAAATAAAAATAAAAATAAATATAATCAAACAAAACAGGTATAGATAAAATATTGAAATTTTTCACATTAATACGAGAGAATATATGAAAAAAACTGAGGAAAAAAAGAAAAAATAATAAATCAATCAATATCAAATATGAATATGTGAGTGAATATTTTTTTGTTTCATGTGCATGATATTGCACGTGTGTCTGTGTAGAAGCGTAATCACGCAATGATTGTTTTTCCGCGAAGGGATGTAAAGATTATTTTCCAACCGACACAACCGTTATTGATTTATTATTATTTATTATTATTTTTTTTATCCATATATCATTTATTCTTTATTATTCTTTTGGTTTTATGTGTTTTTTTTTTACAATTGTTTATGTTATGTGTTAAATTTTTAGATCCTCGGATATTTCCATAATGTCTGAAATATTTCAATGATAAAGTGCATTGATACAAATACATGGCATTGAGGCGAATTCTCATGAAGATAGATGAATGTATAAATAAATAAATAAATAAACGAGTGAATTTAAAAAAATATTGAAAATCCAATGTGCCCATTATCGATATATAAAATATCTTGAATAAATAGAATGGAAATGATAGAATAATAATAAATCAAACCATCGGTATTTGCATATGTATTACATTTCATTGTTGTACTTTTCTGCATTAAAATTTTTTTTTTTCGCTTCTGTTGCTAGTTTACTCACGAAACTTCATATATTTTTATATTTTCTACTAAATTCTACTTACATTTTTTTTTTGCAAATTTTCCTGTGGTAGTCCACAATATTTCTATCATATATATCAACACTTCGTTCATACAGAAAAAAAAAAGTCTTTTATTATGTACAATTATAGAATTTAGTATTCTATTGTATAAAATTTAATTATACTCTTTAACGAATGATGAATAACACTTCAATCCTTTTTTTTTTCCTTTCTTCACTTTATACTCACACGTGCATACTCACACTCACACACACATACTCTATATGTATGAGCAAGTTTGCAATGTAAAATGGAAAATGTGAATTTACCAAGCCACCTGCATGAGAAATTCACAATACTCACCTCTATTTTCGCTCACTTGTGTGAATTCACTTCTATGAAACTCAACTAAGAACCGTGAGCTTAACTACTTAACGTTGCAGATATTATTCCCACAACTTGTGGAGAAAGCGATGTGAGAATATCGTTCCATGATGCTCACCATTAATAATATTTATTAGAAATTTGAGGATGCAAACAAAAAAAATATATTAAGAGGGAAAGAAAAAAAAAAATATATATATATATATCAATGATATTAAAAAATAAATAGTCATCAATAAAGAAAGGTGTGAACGAAAAAAAAATATATATATATATTAACAACGGATTTCATATACAAAGTTGGGAGTGTGTAATTGAACTAAATCTCACAATGATTTTCCCTGTAATAGAAACCTCTCATGTGATCGTTAGAGAAAAATAAAGTGCGCCAGATGATATGGGAATATACATACAAAAAGAACGTGAATAACCACAAAAAATTTGCAAAATGAAAAAAAAAAATAATAATAATAACTAAAATAAATAGAGTAAAAAGTGAGAAAAAAAAAATGATAATAATAATAATTCAAAATTTAAAAATATAAAAATATATATAAAGTTTCAAGAATAAAAAAAAAAATAAAAAATTAAATAATGATAAAAAAATTCTGAACGTTGGTGGTGAAGCTTGTGTGCATGAGTTCGTGGAGTGGTTTCTGAAAGGTGGTGAAGTATTTTTCGTCTTGTGAGAGAAAAAATTCCGATGATAGAAACAGAAAAACAAGAGAAACAAAAAAAAAAGAATTATGAAGGAGAAAAAAAAAAAAAAAAGAATAGTTGATGCCTATTCGAGAAAATTCTTTCACTAAAGCGCGGTAAAAAATTATTATTATCATCCCCTCTCCCTTCCCCTTCTCCGCCCATCACCATTACTTGCTTATTTCAGCGTGTCCGAAAAATTTATATAAATAACTATCATATGCACTATGAAACATTTGATCTTTTAATTAAAAAAATTTATTAGAAAAATTGGTGAAACGAAAGAATTTGTAAATTTGTTCTTTAAATTTTTTTTCTCCTCATTTATCTGAAAAGTATTTAAAATTTTATTCACATTAATTCATCAATATATGAAGCAGGCTAAACAAAAATTTCCCAATTAAACCACAATAATTATATTAGATAATTTAACATTTAATAAATAATCAATATTATGTCAATTAATTATTTTTATAATAATATAACATCAATCATTACATACTAATAATTATGAATATTATGGAGATTTCTGAACGTATATTCGTTAGTTAATGGTGATCATTATCAAATAATTCATCATAGCATCAGTTGGTCGTCAGTAATATACTGTAAATGGTTGAACAGATGCATTAATTACAGTAGCAAATATACGTTAACTGACACATCGAACATTCTGGTTCAATAACGTGACACATTGATTAAATATCAGTCGCAATATATAATTACTTGATACACAGTATCATTATTACTTTGATTAGAACATAATCAGATTATTATACATATTAATAAGTGGAATTATTGATATTTTCACTGCGATATAGGAGAAAAAAAAAGAAATTATAATAATTTTCAAGTATATAAAACAAAACTGCAGGAAGTAAATTTAAAAAATTAATTACACAATTCAAAGTTAATTTTTGTTACATTGTATATCAAAAGAAAAATGAATTTTTCTCGAATGTATATTTCAAAAAATTCTTTACGTAAACAAAGTGGCGAGCCGTGCTCGCATTCATATCACGCCAGAAAGAGATAAGTCAAATGAATATGTGGGTACCCATGGGCGTATACCGATTATATATAAGCAGAAACAACTTCAGTGTTTACATAGCATTCAACCCAGCACGGTAATTACCACTGTAGCGTAGTTGTAGCTAGAATAAATATATATACATAGATATATAAATATATGCAACCGAGAAACACTTTTAACATCAATCACTTACCAAGCCGCGGTGTACGATAGCGCCAAGTGAAGTATGAGGTAGCCCCACGCGAATGTACACCACATATTTTGCTTATGCAAATAAAAAAGTATAAAGAGTAAGGGGTGAAAAAATGAAGAAAAAAAAAATTGCAGCGTCTCAAGAACTAAGACTTTACAGGTTATAAATTTGCGCTTTTTTTTTTCTAAATATTCGCTTTTTTTTTAATTTTTTAAAAAATACATAATAAATATAAAAGCTCGTTCACTGACAACGTCAATTCATTAAAAAAAAAAAAAAAAAGAAAAAGAAAAAACTATGCAATTAACTTAAGTAGGAAAATGTAGATACGTCTGTAGACACACATTCACACACACACACACACACACACGAAATATTTACACAGTTCTTTTGTATAATACGGAAAACTTTGTAATAAAATCTGATGATATTTGACAATATACTCATGTGGAAATTTAATTAGATGTCCAAAAGTGACTGATAACCTTGGACTGGAATTCCACAGGCGTCGACTTTCATTTCAACTATTATTATTTTTTGTTTGTTTGTTTTTTCTTCCATTTATTCACAAAGTATTTTTTTTTTTTTTTTTTTTTTTTTTCTGGTGAATAATTATGAATGTACGTTGAATAATTGAAATAATATTTTTCAGGGTGGATTGATATTAATTTCATTGAAATTACAATACTTGTATTTACTAAATCCGTCGTTCGATACATTTGATTGTGAATTTCTCCATCATCTCATGTTTAGTTCCCTCGTCTCTACAACTATCACGATGCAATTCGAGGATTCTCTTGTGCCAGCATTAACCCATTGGAGACAAGATAATCGAAGGTACGTTTACCAACCGATATATATCTATTGATCTTCTACATACATATATACATAGATATATATTCCAATTACTATTTCCTATAATTTTACGCCCACTCTCATCAAGCTCTTACAGATATTTTCACTGTGTATTCTCTTTTGTCCAATCAATTCATCCAATATCATTGATATATATTTACCGATAAAATATAGGAAAAATATCTTTCCACTTATCCATCATTATCATTCATGTATATATAGATCTTTTTCATTATTAATAAAGTGAGAAAAATAAATGACAAAAAGGAAATATTTATTATTCATTTTTTTCTATTTTTTTTTTTTTTTGTTCGTTCTTGTCATATTGTGATATTAGAAGTTGATTCAGCGAAGAATAGGTAAGAGTTATATAGATTCATTATTTATACGCTTCATTCCTTCGTGAACATTTATTGTTATATGTCATATCTATATAAGTAAAGATAGAGAAATGAAAAAAAAATATATATATATTGCAATGTGCCGCGTTTTGAAATAAAAGATAAGCCTTACTACAATTTATTTATTTTTTTATTTTTTTCTCTTCTACCTTTCTACTCATGAAATGTTTTTCTTTCTTTTTTTTTTTTTTTTTTTTTATTTTCCAGCTGTCGTATTTCCGCGTTGTCCTCAAGACATTTTGTACCGCGTGACCACTTTGTAGAGTCGTCCTTTTCCCAGTTGGTTAATGGCCCGCGCCGTTTACATTTGATGGTGTTTGTGCACGAAAAGTTGATGGTTCGTATAACTAGTCGAGGTTTTTCTTTCATTGTTTATTCTTTATTTTATTTCATTTCATTTCATTTTTTTTATTATTATTATTATTTTTTTTTTTCATCCTTTCTCTTGACTGAGATCCTCTCACGGAGTTTCCGCACATATAGACATTTACAAATATATAAATATATCTATATGAGTGTACTCCAATCTTAACGATAACTGAAAAGCTCTTAAAGCTTCCGGGTTGACGTGGAAAAAAGTGTTTTTTTGTTTGTTTGTTTTGTTTTGATGGAATGTGAAGACGACAAAAGAGATACAAAAGTTTCAATTCGTTTGTGTATTTTCTTTTATTTCTTTATTCTAACTTTTAAAAGCCATCATGTAGATAAATATTTAATTATAATTATAAATCAATGATTTTTTTTTTTTTTTTTTCATTTTTAATTATTATCATCGATTATAATATGGAATTGAAAATGAAAAATATGAAAGATAATAATATCGAACGAGTACAATTTGACTAAAAATAACTTCTTAACAATTTCTTTTCTATTTCCTTATCACGTTTTTACTTTCATCTTCATTTATCAGTTCATCTGTACACTCAATTATCTATGCTTTTATGAAGAAAAAAAAAAAATTAATGATAATAATAACAAAAAGAAGGGAGAAAAAAAAGAAAAAAAAAAAGGAAGATTTGAAAGTATAAAAGAAAAAAAATGAAAGAATCACACGAGTCGGAAGAAATTACTGGATAAAGTTCGTTCAAATGGTTGTTATATGGCGTATACAAAAGACTATATCTTGAGAGTTTACTTCAATGGCATTTACAAATCTTGGGAAAATTATTTTCCCAGTATAATAAAGCCATACAATGATACAAAGCACCACCTGATTATATTTAATTATTAATTTATCATTTTAATTTCATAATTCGAATTTACCAAGTGAATTTTCGCATCTATTTATTCACTTAATTATTATTATTATTATTGTTATCATTATTTTATTATTATTTTTTTTTCATCTGTTTGCGAGAGTACTCGGTAGAATATCAAACTCAGCAGACTTTAGTAAATGTATAAACCTTGAAAATATAAATAACTTTCTTTATACATTTATTTATGTATACTATCATCCATGAAAAAGAAAACAAAAAAAAAAAAAAACTACTTAACTTCAACTTGAATACATTTTATTTTACATTATTCGCATTGGCATTTCACTGATGCGACACTACTGCAGTCGTATAATAAAAATATGGAGAATGAAGAAAAATAATAAGACAAAGAAAAAAAATGAAAAATATAGTATATAATAAAAATATATATATACATTTTGGGTATTATAACATGAATATATAAATACTATGTATACATCATAAAAAATATGTGTGTTAACAATAAAATTGCATTTTTTGTATTTTATCAATATATTGAGTGGTAAAATATATTAAATTATCAGAATAATTTAAATTGCGTGTGATTGATTGTCATTTTATACATGTACCCACATCATTATTACTCGATATATAATGAATATAATAGATGGGATGTAATATATTATTATAATTATTCAAGGAAAAGAAAATATGTATATACAGATGTGTATAAAGTCCAGAACTTGAAGTTGACATAGTTGAAAACCGCATTGCCAGCATCTGCACGCTCATAATTTACATCTGATCTAGTTGCGACTAACTTTTCACCACTTCATCTGTCGTATTATACTCTATTATATATATATATATATATATATATATATATATATATATATATATACATTCAAATACATCGTATATTGCATTGATGTCACCATTGCCCGTGAGTGGATACTTATCACGAGGGAATATATTTTCTTGTCGTCACGTGCAGAATTTTCTTTCATCCGCGGGGCATACTGTGAAATAAATGGAGTACATCACTTCCTTTTTCTTCTAATGTACTTATATTTTCTCATGATAAATAAAAAAATATATATTTATACATACACAAGTATATATATGTGCTTATATATTTTTTTATTTTAATGAAAAAAAAATAAAAAATAAAAAATAAAAAAATAAAAAAATTATACACGACATAATTTTGCAATGCTATTATAATTTTTTTCTTCATGATTGTTTATATATTCAAGTGCCTCGTTATTTCAAGTTGTATGTTTTGTTTATTGTGCGTATGTGTATGAATATAAATGTAAATGAATTCAATGGTGAACAGGACGACAGACTATATAGAGTTCAAAAATATTCATGATATAATTGTGGGAAAATTTCAGCGGAGACGATGGTAAAGTTCACAAAATTTTATTAAAATATACATTAGTGGTTAATGATTTCATAAATGGGATTATAGAGGAAAGCAAAACAATTGGAAATGTAATAGGATATGAAAAAAAAAAAAAAAAAAAAAAAAAATCAAGTAGATTATCAATATTTATTTCAATAAAATTTTTTCCCGAGAATGGTGGATATTTCGTTGGCAGACGCATACAAATTTTGCAGTGGAGAGACATAAAAATGATTATAAAAAATGGAAAAATAAAGAGAGTGGATAAAGGGAGAAATTGGAATAATCAAGAAAAAAAAAAAAAAAAATATGCAAAAGTTGTTCCACTAGTTACAGCCGGTGTTAGCTCGGATGAACGTTTAATCGTGTTCCATTATTATCCTTTAGTGTACCCAGTGTTTCGTTTGTTGGAATCTACACGAATAAAGTTTTAAACTCATTCTCAGTGGTAATAACTTCTGTATACATAATTGAATCTAGTCTAAAAACACTATTCAAAAATGAGAATCTATCATATGCAAATATTTAAATTTAATTCATCAATTGATTTGTATAATTTTTTTTTTTTTTCTTCATAAAATTTATAATTTCATATTTCTGTTGTCATGATATATAACATTTAATTTGTACTGTACGAAAAATTTATCACATTTATGCTCAATGTCCACTGTCATCTTGAAAGATCAAAAACAAAGAAAAGACACATTTTATTCCAACCACTTCTCACTTAATTTCTATTATTATCATTCTTTCTTTCCTCCTTTGCAGTACGCAACACAAGAGCTTGAGTGTATCTGCTGCTGATTGTGTGCTCAGAATAAACGCTGAAGGAAAAAAATAATATATATAACTAAGGATAAAAATTCTTACATATGAGCATCATCATCAAAATTCACAGAAAAATAAAAATAATTTACTGTGAGTAAAAAAATTACAAACACAAAATACGAATACATAATTAGTTTTCATTTTTTTTCTCTAATTTGAATTGAAGAATATGATGATATTCATTTATATAATTATATCGATGGAAATATTTACCTGTAAAAGTTCATATAAAAACATTTCCCCTAGTGAGAAAGTATGTAGAAAGAAAACAAAGAAGAAGAAAAAGAAAAACATTATCCACATCATTACTATCATTTTCAGATCAAGTTTTGCGTCTTGAGTTTTTATTCTGCTTACGTTAACGTCCAAAACATCAAGCCAACTGCAACAAAACTTTTCGTCTGATCTCCAACGCTTGAATTCTCTCGCGTAAGTCAACGTGTATTTTCCTTATATTTCCTGAATTTCATTTTATTCCTCTTTCTCATTCTATATATATATATATATGTTTGGCTATACGGCGCCATTTATCTCTTTGTCCTGTCTACCAGCTCTTTCACGCGCCCGACTCTCAACTATTGGTCACAACGAAAAATGGTAGGAAAAATTCAATTTAAAACACGACATCCATTCCATGGTCGATAATCAATTTTTCACTGAAAAATATAACACCAACAAGAAAACAGTAATGTTTCGTTTACGCTATTTTCTCTGTTAAAATTCAATTTCATTGACAATAGTTGTCTCGTGTACACGTTGATTGTGTATTCACACATACACACACCTACACAGAAGTGTATATGTGTCTTATCTAAAAATATTATACTGACAATTCATCGGTGCTTTGTCATATACAATCGGATATTACTCAATGTGATGATGGATACAACACTCCAAGTCGATGATATTTCATTATTTTCAAACACATTTATTATATAATTGAAATGCCATTTGAGCAAATAAAATGTTTCATGGTACAAATAATTTTTATTTATTAAATTATAAATATGTAGAATGAAAATAAAATACGGATTCGTGTTTGGATAATATTTAATTCATTGGCTGAAGAGATAAAATATGATTTTTATTGATGTTCAGTATTGCAATGAGCTTTCAAAAATATTTCATAAGACAGAATGAGTATTAAATATTCCAAAGAAAATTAATCATCACTGAGAAACAATGTATATTTTGCGTATTTTTTTGTTGTTAATTTTTTTTTCTTTTTCGTCAGTGTTATTACATTTCATGATATTTAATTTTTATTTCACATTAGAATATTGTCAGTAATTTTGGATTGTAAAAGTAATTTACAACTTTCAACATTATTCGTTTATGCATATGCATGAAATTCGGTTGTATCTCTTCTCTTTACATTTCTAAAATGTTATATAAAATATTTTATATGTAGTTACTAATACAGTATAAAAGGTAAATGAGATTTACATCGTGACGTCAAATCTACAGTTTGAAATAAAAGTTTTTATAATTAAATTAATATTACACTCGAAGTTGAAGTCTGATGAAGTAAATCAAAATGAAACAGAACAAAGGGTAAGGCTTGTATAATTGTGGTGAAACTTGTAAAAGAAAAATAAATGCACTTGAATTAAAAATATATTAAATGAAGAATTTTTTATTTATTCCATTTTTTTTTTTTTTTTTTTTTTCGCTACTTCCATTTTTCTACTTAATTATGCTGACGGCGCAAATTTATTTCATTGTTATTATTATTATTATTATTATGTATTTATTTATATTTTTTTTTTTATATCGAATGTATAAAAGATATATTTATATATTTTTTCTTCCATTATTCAATGTCGAATAAAATATTGATTTTACATTAGAATGTTTCAGGAATGTATTAAAAGAGATAGGAATTTATTCACGTAATGGTAAAATTTTCTATAGTATAAAAATATATATCTGTATGATTATATAAAATGTGTACGATGATATGCATTGTGGTTTTCATTGTGTAACCGCAAGTTGAGTCAAAGTGCTGGAAAGACTTATCTCAAACCGCATTTACATCGGGCAATAATATTCAATGTGCGGTGAATGAGAGTTGATCTAGTAAATTCTTCGCATTCAATTATCCAGACAATTTCTACTAATCCTATTAAATAATATAATTTATTTTTTATTAAATGAAAAATTATGAAAAAAAAAATGAAAATGAAAATTCGATTGATAACATTGATATGAATTTTTAAATTTGAAATGTGAAAAAAAAATTTGTATTTATAATATTTTTTTTTTTATTTTTTATTTTTATTCATTTATTATTTTTTTTTTTTTTTCATAATGTCGATGAACTTGATATCGCGATACAATATGAAATAATGTCGCGATGTTTAAAGAGTAATTATTTTTTGTAGGTGAATATAACACGTTACGATATTCCCAACTGTATCGTATTATATACCACGATAATAAATCTTGTCCAAGTAAACTTGGATCCATTGTACATATATTGTATTTCAAGTATGCGTTAAAAAAAAAAGAGAAAAAAAACCGACAAAAAAAAATTAATATGACACCCACGGGACAATAAAGAAGTTCGTTATGTAATACATTGATATGGTCCATCAACAGTATCAAATTTTGAATTTATTTATTTATATGTATATAAATTTACTGACATCGTAAAAATGTCGGTTGAAATTTAGTACATAGGGCAATGGATACGTAATAAATGGTATTTTGGAAAATTGCATGTGTGGAAAAATATCAGTATTAGAAATTTGCTCAATTTTTTTTTCTCCCCAATCACACACATGAGTGAAATATTGAAATTAAAATTGGAATTTATATGAATTTACTATCGATATTCGTCACGAAGTCAAGAAGTTAACACCACCTGGTGTTTAATTTATCAAACAAACTCGTGGTTTTACTCCAAGTCTGCATTATCCATCGCGGTGAATTTAAATATTCTATAAAATATATAAAAAATCATATCAGTCATATTTTTCATCAAATAAGAATTTTCAATTATTTTCAATCGAATGGATTAATTGATATATAAATTTAATATGTCGTCTCTATTGAATGTAATGAAAACTAAAATATCTAATGAACATTTTACTTTCCAATAGTATTTGCATAATTAAAATTAAATTCCGTATCAACTTGAAAATGTAATCAACCACATCCATCAAACAGCGACACAATTGCCAACTTGCAAAATGGTTAATTCATTCAAGCCACAAATAGAATTAATTATTATCAATGTAGAGTGAGATCAATGTAACTTTCAAATTTCAATATTTCTTCCTATTCACTTTGTGACAAGTGAATTTATTCATTGTCAGATATTACATCGAGTTATTTATTTAATTCTCAAAATAAATTGCAAATCTTGCAGAATTATCATAATGAAACCTTTCATTTTACAATATCACATTTTGTATTATATACATTCGATTTGATAACAAGATAGTTTTTGACAGATCAAGAAATGTTTATCAGCAATATTTCAGTCTCGAACTATTCCAAAGTAAAAAATCAAAGTGATTATCACGCGATTCCCACTATTAATTTCTATTCATCAACTGCAATAATATAAAATTAAAAAAAAAAAAAAACATAATAAAAAAACAAAAATTAATAATAATTATAAATCAATAAATTCGTTTGATGAATATAAAAATATATGAAAGTTATCATACTCACATTTTTTTTCCTTTCTTATATGTGATATTATAGATATACTGTTAAATGGCATTCAAGTAGAATTTTGTATCAAGCAATTTGCGTGTGTGCAAGTACATTTAACATGAACGAAAGAACAAAGTTGAGTGATCGCTGAACTGTATTTATACGGATAAAAGAAGTAAATGATTGTTGAGTGAACAAATTACTTTTGTCTGTCATTCTACCATACAAACATACAATCTTTGACTGTGTGCAATTTAATATTTTCCACTGCTCATGGAATGTAATGCAAATACACATTCCTCTCAAAACTTTTTAATTTCACAGATAATTATATGTATACATATGTATATATACATGTATTTTTTTTTCTTTATTCAAATCACATGATTTTATTTGTTCAGAAAAAGAAAAAAAAAATTACAATGCATTGAGTGCCGTTTATAGATGATGAAATTTATTAATACGTTATCATTGTGAGATTGATCATTCCAGAGTGAATGCAATTACAATTTATCTTTGAAAATGTATCAGGAAAATCTGAACTATGAAATACAACTTATGGCAATTGACCGTGGGCAAGTAGGAAGTAAATGCATAGACAGAGTATATAATCTATTGCCAGAGATAAATGAATTAATCCTGCGCTTATCATCAGGTACTCGAGTATTTATAAATAAGAAAGAAAAAAATAAATAATTGTAAGATGAATATAAATTATAAATTCAACGCATTTTAATTATATTAATTCATCAATTAATTAAAAATATATGTGGTCATAATCATTTTATTCCTAATGGAAGATAGGAAAAAAAAAAAAAATGTATATTCATATATGTGTGTGAGTGTGTGATTTTTTTATGGTTCAGCAGGATTTTCTGCGATAATGTCGTCGTACGGTGGCTCAGTAATGTCAGTAACATTACCGTAAGCCATTTCATTAAGACGCTCACGTGCCTCAGGACCTGTATAAATTTTCGCTTGACTTGTATCAAGCTGAAGAGATATAGAATCGCCAACATCTTGATATGCTATATCTGACAAGTTAGCCTTGATAGAATCGGCCTTGATTGGTGCTTCAAGGAGTACCGCCTGGTCCAGTGGATATTCGTCCTTGATTAGAGTGCCGGGTTCAAGTGTCGATAATGACTTTATTTCAGTGTCACCCTCAGTGGTAATACTTTCTTCCTGGTATGACTCTGTTACTGATACTGTTGTTAATTCATCAGTATTCATTTTGTAATTTAATTCTGTTGGTGTTGTATTTATTTCAACTTGAATTTCATTTCTATTCGAATTCAATTCAATTTTTTTTGTTGTTTCTTTTGGCATTATATCAGACATTTTAGTTTCCACGTCTACCATAAAATGTTCACCGCACATTCGTTTATCATTGTGTTTCAAAGTCCATTCGTGTAAAATTTTTCGCAATTCATCTTTGGTATTTTTATTTTCACGAATAGCCTTATGGTTTTTATTCAAGTGTTCATCCTCAGCTTTTTCCAAATATCGCGTCAATCTCATATTATTATTCAAGTTATAAATGTGGTTTGAATTCACTGGAGTAAACTTTTCTGATGTTGGTGAATTATCCATTTTTCTTTTAGAAATTTTCGGTTTTTTATGACATAATGGCGCGCATGGTTTTGTTCCCTCGCATTTCATCGTTTTCGTAGGTTGCGGTCCTTTACAATTTTTCAAATCTACTTCAACATCATCATCATTTGAATGTGCTGCTTGGATTACACATTGAACCTTCCGTATTTTTTCACCTTTATGACCTTTACATGCTGAACATACACTCCATTGACTCACTCGCCATCTAATTCATATTGAAATAAATAATAAATTAACAATGAATCATTTTTCGAGAATATTTATGTTTTTTTTTTTTCTTTCTTTTTAATTAATATCATTTTACTTTTTTACGCATGGATGTTCATTGCATATTCGTGCTTTTGGTGATGGACGCAGGATATCATTACAATAATGATCAGATACAATTCCATTATTTTCTTCAATACAACTTGGCATTGTAATCATCGTTCCACCACCACAATTAGCATCACATTCTGACCAGGACGTAAATTCCCAAAAATAATTAGGTTTGTAATCAGTCAATGTGGATTTTGGTAATGAATATTCATAAATAATTCCAGGATTTCTCGCATTTAAAAATAATATCTGAAATATTATAATAAACTTTAACATATTATTTTTTTTATTTAATTTCATTTCATTCTGTGATCATATTGCGCACTGTTGTACGCGTGAAATAAAATAAAGTGATCAGAAACATTTTTATATAATGAATAAAACACCCGGCAATAGTTGCACAGTCTAGTTACATAGATAAATTTTATTGCGACGTGTGTCGTGCGCATTGCGAATTATTTGCTGCATCGATCGCCCATTGAGTTGATTGCAAGAGTGTCAAATAAATCGTAAGTGCGCACGATTATATTGATCGAATCTCACGCTCTGTATGTTGCATTCGATTAAAGCCACGGACACACGCACAGGCGTGTAATTAATTGTTATTTTTATTTATTTGTTTATTTATTTATTTATTTATTTATTTATCTTTTTTTTTCCTGTTTTATTATTTCAATGTAACTCAACATCGATGTTGCAATGTAGAATAATGAAAAAAATGAATTATTATGAAGATATACAGGAATTGTGTTATACACGCCAAGGTGAATTACATACTTGTATTTGAATATCATCGGTGAGTGGTCCTTTGATTTGAACTTCCTCTTGGTCAGATTGTGGCTGTGTATAGATTAGCCTTGAGCCAGCACAATCAAATTCACCCATATTATTTAATCGACTATTAATTGAAATAAAAATTATTAATGTCAATAAAAAAATTTTTATGATAATGATAATAATTGGTGGTAATGATAAATTGAATGTGAAACAGAGAGGAAGGAGAAAATATTATCCGTCAATTTCATTGAACTTACAGATTACCATTTATACAATATTTATTATTATTTTCATATTTCACAGCTAATACATTTTGTGATGATCGATTTTCAATTATTTTTATATTTTTAGCTTCTTTTGGGATTGTAACTACTTTTGTATAGCCTTAAATATAAATTGAGATTAAATAAATTATAAATATTGGGATTTATTTTGAAAATTAATGAATTTACCAAATGATCTTGTATTTGTAAATCTTCCCCCAATAGTTTCACACCCCGTTCCATCGCCATCACAAGTACCACAGTGATCTACAACTGCATCAGAGTCTAATTTCCAATCGCAACCAATTTTCTGTAATAAATAAAAATAGTGAAAATGGAGGAACAATGAATAATTAAAATTGAAAGATGAAATATAAATTTTTTTAATGTATAATATGAAAATTCAACAAACTCGACACGTTCCAGAGATGCACATATTTTTCGTACCACTTTCGCATGGTGTACCATCCTTAACTAATCCAAATTTGGTATATGAATGTTTCTCATTTATACAATAAAGCATACATGGATCATCATTTTCAGGTATGAATGGGGTCCATTTGTGTGATTCAACGTAGAGAGACTCTTGAGAATCATGCGCCGAGCATTGCACAGCAATAAATGATGGAGTATCTGGATCACATGGCTAAACGCAAAAAATAAAATAATAATGATAATTATAAAAAAAAACAAAACAAAAGATTGAGAAAAATCAATTCAATAATATTCATTGGCTTCAATATTTATTTACATCAGTATTGCAAATTGATATTCTTCGACGTTCACCAATGCAATATCTACCACCATCAGATGGTTTTGGATTGTCACATTCTCTTTCAGTTAGTTGTACTCCACCACCACAAGTTCTTGAGCACGTACCAGCTTGACCCCATTCACTCCATCCACCATGGATTGCCTTTGGTCGTTGACCCATTGGTACACATTTTTTTTTAATGCACCACTCAATATTCAAATAAATGAATTAATATTCAATAATATATAAAATTCAATATATATAGTAAATATATACTTTATTTTCACCACATGGTGTTCCTTCAGCAGGTGGTGATCCATCTGAAAAACACGACTTTTCTTTATGACACCAAAGTCTCTCACAGAATGCTACCTGAACAATAAATCAATAAAATTTATTTACTTAAGAAAAATGTTTATTTATTATCATTATCTTTTTTTTCCAACTACTTACATCCCTGACATCACATCTATATGAATCTGGTGATATCATACTACATTGAGAATCCGCATCATACATAGCACCAGGTAACATATTTGGATACACATATATTTCCGCTGGATTTTTTGGATTATCCATTAGACAATCACCTAGTCCACTACTATGAATTGATATGAAATTATTATTTATTTGTTTAGTTAAATCAATAACAATATATTATATTGTATTACCTCAACAAATTTGTGATATATCTTCTGCTGCATGGAGACCATCGATATGTATTCATATCTACGGAAGGGGACATGATAAAGTTACTAAGATCGGTGTCCGTTTTTGGACAGCCACTGATTTTCTCTCCATCATGAGAGCAACCCATCCTGCAGAGAAATATCACGGCATATCATTATCTTGTCATTGCGTTCTACCTTGACTCAATATGACAAGAAAGAAAAAAAAGTGAAGGAGCAATAAAGGGAAATATTTTCAACAGCACAACTGTATGACTATGTAATTCAATATTGTTCAATGATTTATATTAATAATAACATACACATGACCAACTTCGTGTGCTACTATGATTCCTGATAAGAGTCCATTATCTTCACACAGTGCTGCTGCTTTTTCAGGATTACATGCCGCTGTCATGAATGCCAGACCCGTTAAACCGCATCCAGATTTTTCCGAGCAAATATCATGTCTAAATAAGAAGAAAAAAAAAATGATGATATTTAAAAATAATAATTTTGATTATTTATAATACAAAGTCGGGAAAACAATTGAAATTTCGGAGGAATATTTACCGTGTAATTAAAACACCAATGTCAAAGTGATGTGGATGTGTGGGATCTTTTGGATTAATTTTCTGTGCCCAACGGGCAAATTGGTTCAGTGTATCACCAGCATTTGATGTGACATTGAAATCATATTCTCCGTTCCCTTCCATATAAATCATACGTACAAGAATAACATCAATTTGATTTCCTATTGACGCATCGTGATAATAATCCGCGGCCATATTCATAATAGTAAGTAAATAATGATGTACATCAGAGTCTTTCCAAAATTCTAATAATTTCTGATCTGCAACTAAACCAATTTCAATATATCGATGAATACTATGTGTACTAGCTGTTGCATTTTTATCATTTTCTAGTTGTTCAAATGGTTTTGATGTGCTGTTTTTTATTAATTGACGTTCATGCCTGGCAAATTGCGTAGTCCAAGCTAACTCCCAATCATCTAATGAAGTCAATGAAAAATCCAATAAATTTGATTACTTCAATCTTTTATGTCAATATAAATATGAATATTGAAGAAAAAAAAATAATAATAATGATTGTAATGATAATGAAAAATTGGAAACTAAACCGCTAGTGCCACAAACTCCCTTAGATTCTTTTTCGTCACCAGACGCACGTCGTTTATAAATAATATGAACATGTTGGCCCTGACCACCAGGTAGAGAATTATCCAATGGTTCAATAAAAAATCTCTCATTATTAATTAAAATATAACCAGCCTGTAAATTGAGATTGAAATGATATTTAAAAAAATAAATAGATACCGTATACTAGAGTAATTGAAAATTTTCAAACAAATACAAACCACTCCCTCGCACAAAGACAATGCGGCACGTGAATCACGATGACCCCGTACAAATCCTCTATAATGACATTGTTCATCAGATGCACGATGAAAACGTAAACCTTTCGTTATATTTGTCCCTGTACCTTCACCACGAATCTCAATTACCATATCCGGTGAAATAAAATCATGAAATGGACTAAGTTCAATATGATGTTCTTTGCCATTAAATGGTAAAATCAAATGTAATTTATCATTATTGCTATCGTATAATGATAAACGTTTTTTTCGTTTATTTATGTCATTACGACTGTAAAAATTCGGTAGATTAAAACTTTTAAATTTTCCATCCTGATAAACATGATGGGGAATTAATAATTCTCCATTATTAACATTTCGTGTATATCTGTTGGAAAATAATTAATTGGAAATAGTTTATTATTACTCTTCAATTGATTCTAGTCTATTACCCAACAAATAAAATTAAACTATTGGAAATTATTACTAATTGTATAATATTAAGTTTGATTTGACAACAATTTTACCCATGTCTTCTTATTTCAATTTCATAACAACTTTTCACATCGAATTGTTTAATGAGTATTTTTACCATAGACACAAAAAAAATGTCACGATTTTTATATACTCATATACATCGTTGTGAGTTAACATTAAACAAAAGCGTCAAAATTAACGTCAAAATTATTAATATACTACTTCATCCATTTTCACATTTACCGTAGGAAATTAATTTTATTCGCTGGATTAAAGTATATAACTTGTATATAATATAATACGTAATTTAATATATGTATATGAATATAGTTTTATATAGAGGACAAAAGGTTACAGAGTAGAGCCAAGTGAGAAACTTCAAAGTCTCGAGGCGAGAAAGGTGCACTAGGTTATATACGACATTCACAAGAGCAAGAGAAGTACGAGAAGAATTTGTGCATAGGGAAAACTCGTGAGCGAGTGAAACTGTTTAAACTTAGTCCAATGTAGACGCATACTCACCTACCATGAAATATTTTATTCACTTGGTTCACATCCACGTTCAATACTGAACTTGTGACACTTTTTAAAATTACTAAAATAACAAATATCGAAATATTTGCCATCGCATTCACGGAAATATCTCAATAATAGTTTAAAAAAAAATTATTATTTATTCTTTTTTTTTTTTTTTTTTTTTTTTTTTTTCATACATACAATTAGGTCAAACAAAAAAAATACGAAACATTTTACGATCGAGATTGAATTAATATTATGGCACATACTGAAGCTTCAATATGAAAATTTTCGCTTTTTTTTTCTTTTTTCTTTTTTTTTTTTTTTTTTTTGTGTGTAAATTCAATCACAAAATTCAATTGAATAATTTTTCTATCGATAACTAATTAACACAATCCTCCATTCTGTATGTAAATCGTAATTTATCTCATTCACACACATATATATAAACATACAATTCGAAAATACATTGGATTGTAAATAAATTCGTGAGTGGTGGACATATAGAAATGTACACACATACCCGCTTGTACATCTCGTTGCATTCCACTATATACAAATAAATATTTACACAGATGCATGCTGACATGTATATTATATATATATAAACATCTCACACAACTTAACGCTGTTTGAATTTCTCGTGAAGTCACCAAATACGGTCTCAATCAGGTCGTGAATCTTTCTGTACCCGATAGGTCAATCGCGCGCCACGATCATTCGTTTCTTTACTCAATATTCTTTTATTTACACGTACATTTATTTATTTCACAGTGGACAATGTGAAATATAGAATGAGAAAACAGGTAAAGACAAAGAAAAACCGAAACAGCGAGAAATAAAGTGGTGGAGAGAAAGGGACAGGTAGATAGAGATGAGTGGATGTACGTTGCGTGGACAATCGCCGCCTTCTTTCAATCGTAACACACTTTGGAGTTTCTCCACAGAGCCTCAGATCTGTCGCTCTCAATTCCCATACAAATACAAACACAATCGCACACATATATATAGTGCACTGAATTGAAGATCGTATAGATCACATTTACGACAGGCAACATTACGATGAGTGAGAGAGGGAAAGAGACACTATAGTATCAAATACGATCAATTTACTTCACTGTGCATGCATGTGATTATCTATATATATATGTGTGTATGTGTGTGTGTTTGTGTGTTGGTGGCATACACGAAACGTTGATCGATTGTTCGATGCTGAATGTTTGTCGATACCACGCGAGAATAGCCCTTTTCTTTATTTTCACTGACAACACGCGCGCAAGTGAACAAGTACAAGGCCACACATACCAATTCATGTACATATATATGTATATATATATATACATACATATTTATGTATAGACACGAGAAAAGTGGAAAGCATTTCCTGAATTCCACTGACAGCTCACGATGTGAAAATCTAGAAAGGAGGAAAATATATATATATATATTCATAGATTGAAAAAAAAAAAAAAAAAAAAAAAAAAAAATACTTTGATGAAAGAGAATTCTTTTACAACATAAAATCACATGTATGTAATTCAATTTTTTATATCATCTATTTGAATATAATATATATATGTATATATTTGAATATTATGTATTCGTATGTGTGATATATAAGAACATGTTTAAACACGTAGATAAACCGCAAACTCAAATGTCAGTGCCAAATGTACGTATATATAACATTCAGTTCTGTATATCCATATATATGTATACATTTTTATATACATATAATCCTCTACCGTTATTTATACGCTCGTAAATTACGGATTTCGTTCGTGTGAAAGTTTTGCTCTCTGGTCAAAGAGCGCGCGCGCGCGCGCAGGGATTCATATGTGAGTATATAAGGTATATACACATACGATATATACACGCGTGCAACGGATGTAGAGGAAAAAAAGTGAATAAAAAATGAAGCGAAATTCACTTGACCAATGTGATGAGACTCGTCTTTCATTTTGTCGTTATTTGCTCTCTTTTTTTTTCTTACCCTATGCGAATGTGCACATGAGTGTATGTGTGTGATCTATATAAATATGAATTTTATTCATATTTTTATTATTATCATTTGTTTTCTTTATCTTCAATCAAAATAATAGAGTACAATGTCCTATTAGCTACACATTTTATTAACGTATCACGTGGATTTTAACGTTTATTTCATGTTTAAACTAAAACCAATACACATTTTGTGTTTAAAAGTGGTAAAGTGAAAATAGTCTGTGTGGATAGATATGAATGTGTTAAGTATTTTATTTAATGTAGATTATAAATTGTTATAAATATAATAAAAATTATCGATATATTGTATTATATGACAATAATTTCTTTACACTCAATAATATCAGTGAATTTAAAATACCATTAGGAATTATCAGATACTCCATCTTTGAAATTTGGTGTGACGATACAGAACATCACAACGGGAAAAAGATATGGAAAAAAAAAAAAAAAAAAAAAAATTTCCAGGTCATTTGATCAATTTTATTTATTCAAGTATATATATATATTGTTGGTTTTCTTTTTCTTATTTTTTCTCTTTGTAGTGAGTTTTTTTTTATTTTTTTCTTATTTTCGTATTTTGGTTTCGCATAGATGCCAAGAGGTAGACAAAAATCTCCAAATGTCGCTGGAAATAACGATGAAACGTTCTCAGTATATATGTAGAGAAGGTATAAGAAGACACGAGAGAGATGATGTGAGAGAAGAACCCGACCCCGCGTCCATTCTTCCCATACTGACAAAAATATACAGCCACCAAGTTCGTTGATTGTGTTCCGTCGGCGGCGTCTTGATTTAACGATAACGACCGGTCGTAAAACCAACGAATTCATGAATCCCGGAGGCGCCGCTTGCGCGTTGGCGCTTCTATTGCTCATGATTTCAATGGCCCCGTTAACGTTACTTAATTTCACGGGGCTTTACATATATATAATACTAAACAAACCTAAAAAATTATAAAATAATAATAATAATAATAATAATAGTAGTAGTAGTAGTAGTAGTGGTCATAATAATGTGATAATAAATTTCGAAAAATTGTTTCAATTATTAAGAGTGAAAAAAAAAATATATTCATAATTTCTTTATGAATATTATCATGAGATGAATAAATATTTTTATTTATTGAAAATATTATATCAAAAAATCATAGACAATTTGATTGAATTAGATTTAAAATAGAAATTTTGAGTTAATTGATTTTCATTGTTTTGAGATAATTTTGTATATTATAAAAGTGAAAATTTGATAATATATATTTATATATATAATAAATATATATATCGGACACATTCAAATAGATAATAACCACCTGGTAGTAGCACTTGGTGCAGCTTCCTACAAACAGGTCCGCGTGGGACGATTTTAGAACGAGCTCACGACCTTCGAGGCACTCGCACCGTCTCCAATGCAATAATTGACTGTCTGTATTTGCTCTCATTCGAGTATTTTTAATAAACGATGTTCCATATTTCTTAGTTCAAATAATAATCTGAACAATGAAATATCATAATAGAAAAAAAAAAAAATCCAATAATAAATTTTTCCACCGTTGGATAATAATAAACAATTTAGTAACTAATAAATAAGAATGTCAACGAAAAGAAGTTATTTCATTATTCAGATCACATCAAAAAATAAATCAAGTTGATTTTTTTTTTTTTTTTTTTTTTTTTTTTTGTAATTAGAAAATCTGTGGAAAAAATTGTGAATTAATAATTTTCATTCTGCATTAAATCAGTAAAATATTCAATAACACTAAGAGCACATTGACATGTTGATATAAATAAACTTCTTGCGTTTATCCGTATTAAAAAATTAAATGCCTCATAATGGATCTCATAAATGGAAATACAAAGGCACACACAGACACGCACAAACGTGATGTGAACAATAAGGGATTATCACTACCGTGTAGAATATAATAGGCCAACTTTGTTCTGCGGCGCTCAGTAATCACCTGTCCGTTCAGATAAATATAAACGTACGTGTTTGATCCATGTGTTATTACAAATCGTGCACATAATATTATAAATGAACTGACAAAATCAATGCAAGAATACAATAAACAAAAAAAACATTAAAAAAAAAAAAATATGAAGAGAAATAAAGATAAAAAGTGAGATTGAGAATAAAAGAGAACGCAACAAAACTTGTCCGCGTGGGTCGTGACGCCGATTTTGGTTTGATTCAGGTGGTTGTTGGTTATAGTGGGCCGTTGAATCTTCAATAAGCACAGGACAATATAACGACTTTCAGGTTTATCATTTATACTTACATTGCCGTGATAGACAACAACGAAACGTAGAAAAAGAAATCCAACGAGTGTGTGCGTGAGTGAAGGGAAGAAATAAGTGGATGGAATAGAGAGAATGAAAGAATAAATGCAAGTGAAAAAAAAAAATGAATGAATAAAAAAATAGACGGAGGAAAAAAAAAAAAAAATTATCGAGTACAAGAGTCTTCGTCATCGCGCAGGAAACAGGAATTAGTCCTACACTTGAGACTGAGATCAGTCCGAGAGTTCGAGAGGTAGCGGTAGACTACGTGGTGGTGCGGGAGTAAGACAAAGATATGCATATAGATATACATATATATATATAGTGGTTTTGTATATAGTAAGCGAGAAAAAAAGAGATAGGCTTAGTGTGTAGAGTGTGGTGAAGAGAAGTGAGAACGGCAAACTGTGTGTGTGGACCGAGGGAGCTGTTCGCGCGTGTTATACCACACGACACACGGGAAGAGGAGGCCGCGCGCGGCCACTAGTGTTGTGACGGCGATCGTGACCACGACTTCGAAAACTTTGCGTCGCGACATTTATTATTGTTTTGTTTTGTTTTTTTTGTTTTTTTTTTTTTTTTTTTCTCAATATATATTCATATGTATATATAATAAATTTTTTTTCCTGTTATATTTTCGCGTGACTAGTTCTATTTTTAAATATAATTTCTACTGTGTTAAAATTTTTTTTTTAGTTTTGTTTTGATTCGGGATTTTATAAAATGTGTATGATAATTTAATTGATATATATCATTCAACAGGAAATTTTATTCGTATTATAATAATTTTACTTGATATAAAATTAAATTTTCTATCACCTTTTTTTTTTTTTTTTTTTGTTCTTTCTGTTTCTTTTGGTTATACTTGATATTTTTTTTGTGCGCGTGTTGTTTTATCATTTGTGAGAACGTTTGTGCCTTAGTCAATGACAGAATAATATTATTGAGATTTTTATTTTCATAATTTTTTTTGTGATTAGTTTATTGTTATTGATATCATTTTAAAAATTTTTTTCAAATTATTTTTTTTATTATTACCAACGTGAAATTGTGAGAAGAGATGAAAAAAAAATATATATGACGAAAAAACAAATTCAGAATGGGTATGTAGATGAAAAAAAAAAATAATAATAACAATAATAATAATAGCAATAATAAATAATATTATCAATTAAGTGACAAATAAAAAGTCTCGGATCCGAAAAAGAGATTGTAATTAATATTTTTTTGTTTTCTATTTCTGTATTTGATAAAATAATTTTTTTTTTTTTTCTAACGTCTATATTAATAAAAATTCCAAATTTTCCAAAAATAATTATACCACATTTTATATAAAGTCAAATATAACCAATCGAAAAATCCAATTATGATAGATAAATGTTATCGCAGTACAAAAAAGAATTGAATACTGATACGAACATAATCATGATAGTATTGAGAAACTAATTTTTAAACGTCCAAAAAATATCAAAAGATATAATTATCTTTTATATGTTTTATAATTTCCATTCGTCTTTTCTAAATATATATACAACTAGTACACACACACTCTTATAAATATTTGTCGTGCATTCCTACCAACATTTTCTCAATCCAAAATCAATATCAATCACGTGTATATCTTATATTCATTTATTTATTCATTTATTTATTTATTTATTTATTTATTTTTATATTTTTATTGATTCTCGCGATCGATCTATCCATAAAAACAATGAATAATAATACTCTACATACATATGTGTATGTATATATTTATATTGCGGAGTCTCTTCACCATGAAATGCGATTACAGTGTTTACGATGTGAATGCCTCGATGATTTTACTACTGGTAAAAGAGCGCAGTAAATTCAGGCATCAAGGTTATCCATCCATAAGTTTCACAGTAGAAATGAACGGCGTGCACATGATGACCGAGAGATGATTCTAAACCTTGAAAAATTGTTAATTACCTACAAAACATTTTCTATCATATTCATTTATTATTATCATTATCATTAAAATTTTTTTTTCCTTCCACTTTTTATTTCAAAGTTGTGATGATTGAATTGCAACACGCAGTTAAACATTCACTGTTGTAATGTATAAATATTATTAGGTGTAAATAATTTATATATATATATATATATGTGTACACAAGTGAAATTATATTTCACATTAAAGCAACATCTCATCACATGTGTATACACATCGAATACAAAGAAATATTTATATATATTCATGTATGTGTAAATTTATTTTTCACTGTGAACTCTTATCCAAGTTGAATTAATTCGTCTCATATTATATTACTTCTATATACTTGTCTACTCCATAGGGAAATACATATATACACTACGGGAGATCTTAATTAGAAATTATCGAGTGCATTAATAATTCGCGTGGGTTATATATACATATATTATATCACGTTGGGTTCCCTTTCACGTTTGCCTGCACGCGTGATATTGATATGTGTGATCCAGAGGGAGGACGGCGTGCGCCCGAGCGAGAAAAATAGACAGTGAAACAGAAAGAAAATAAAAGTATATATATATATGTACGTGTGTATGTGTGTAGTATAATCTCAGTGGGGTTTACCACTTTTGTTGATAACATTCTCTATACAACGAGTTAGTTAAATGGCATATGTATTATTATTATTATTAATTTTTTTTCAATATATCAATGTATAATGGTAATCAATAAACAAATTTGTTGTTGTTATTTTTTTTTTGAATTTTTTTTCTCTCATATTAAAATACATAAATTGATGTCGTGGTATTTATTCGATAATTAAATTTGTTAAATATCCGATATAATCCGCCATTGCTAATGTTACAGGTTTTGTGTGTATTTATGTAAATTGTTATGTTTGTAAATAAAATATCACACATTTGTATATATCAATTATAATTGGGAGGGTGATATGGTTACAGGGAAACAGTTTGTACAAAATAAATTGTGAGTAAAATAGAATGTATATATATAGATATATCGGAGAGAAAGAGCGGGCGGGTAATAAGGAAAACCGTCTATGGAGAAGGCGGTAAAACACATTCCGTGAGGTATAGGATCGGGACGGATCGTGAGAAAAATTCAGGCCGCTTGTCAGGTCCAATCATTGAGCTGCATGCTCGAATGAATTGCGATTACTGTATAACTAACTATACGCGGTGGTTGGCGAGCCGTGACGCTCTCGGAAAATGGTTGATGTACGCCCGCCTATCTCTCACCCACCATTCACGCCAACCATTTATCCAACAATATATATATATATGTATTCATACATTTAATATTGAAATAAAGATAAAAATGAACAGAAATAAATAAATAAAAAAATGGTAAAGAAAAAAAAAATTACTTTTATGTATAATTTTTATTTTAATTATTTATTTTTTTTTTTATGTTATTTTGTATTTATTGTAAAATTAATTTTTTATACAATTGTATTTATAGGTTAATTGGTGTAGTAATAAAATGACGGTTATCACGGTAAATCCTATAATAAGGTGATTGTGGCAGAGTTTATTAAAAATGCACTGGTCCAACATTGTGTACGTCGCAATATTTACATTAATTGGCAATAATGTCACGTCAACCATCCAATTTCAACAATCATGGATCAAAGGTAAGTTTAATTAATGAAATACAAAATATATATTATAATATCATTTATTCATTATATTATTATATATTTATGTTGAAAAAAAAATTCAACTGCGGTAGGTAATATATATATTGTAATACCTAATGATCACTGTTGAGTTCAACATTTTTTTTTTTTGTGCATAATTAGTGGCTCATTAATGATGGTTAGCGATTGGGTTGAACTTCGAACACGTTCTAAAAGGTCAGAAAAAGATAAAATAAAACGAGAAAAAAAAAAATAATAATAAATAAATAATAAATAAATAAATAAAAAGTCGTGTCTGGAATGAAATTTTGCGATAAAATTACGATGAAATGTCTGTAAAGCATGAGAAAGATAAATACAGAAAATAAAAAAATAATAATAAAAATAGACGATGATAAATGAAGATGAAAGATAATAAAAAAAGACGAAGAGTGAGTGAGTGAGGAAGAGGGAGAGAGAGAGAACGTAGCAAGTAATAAAATATATATAATGTGTCTTTGAACTAAAATGAATTCACGTTGATCATATAGAATACGAGAGATGAGAACAAAATCAACAAAAAAAAAAAAAAAAAAAAAAACCGGACTCATTATCAAGAAATTATTTTACATTTTGTCGTTTGTGAATACGAAATACGGTTTTTTTGACGGTATACGCAATTACTCTCGTAAATATTTATTTATATTTCGTTGACAATTTATATCTGCCTTTCAAATTTATTTATAATTCTTTTGTTTATTACTCTGCCTTTGAACGTGTCATGATCATCAATTGAACGTGTATATCAACACCTCATCAAAATAATCTATTTATATATTTTATATTTGTTATCACTGTAACAATGATATACAAATCAACTATTTCAATATATTAAATAATATTAATACGTTTACAATTGGATTAAATAAGAATTATCTAATTATTAACTTGTATAAACCTACGTATTGTGATTTAATTATTCTCGATTTTTTTTTCTTCTTCGCATTCTTTTTTTTTTTTCGCTCGGCTGTGAAACGACTTCGTTATTACTCACTTGGTTACAGTTGTCATCATTAAACTTTAACAGACACGGCAAATAAACTCACACATGAACACAAATGCATATCACACACACGCACACACACACACACACACATATATACATTGAATCAAGTGGCGCGTAATTCGCGTAAGATATCACCGTGAAATTGATTTTCCTAAAGTTCCACCATGAAAAATTATTTAGCTAAAAAAATGTGGTAGAAAAAAAAAAGTACCTGAAGGAGTAGACAAAAGTGGCCAGGAGAAAAAATGTTATTGGTTCAATTATAAAAATTGAATCCAATAAAAAAAAAAAAAAAATGAATGAATGATTAAGATAAAAAAATGAATTTCATTTTTGAAATGATAATTTTGAGCATATGAATAATGTGTAATACGTAAAACAGCATTTCATTCATAATTTTTTGTATGAAATAGGAGATAAGAGAGAAATCGTGGATGAATCCGTTGTAGAGATAAAAAGAAGCAGTAAATAAATAAATAAATAAATAAATAAATGAATAAATAAAAATGTTTTTGGTCGTATCGTGAATTACTGCGCGACGAGATGCGTGGGCACAACGTAATAAATAATAAATATACTCACGCTTATATACACTACGCCCGCGCACCTGCATGTGAGTACAGTTCTATAAACGAATAACTAACTAATACATATATATATACATCAATGTGTATATTACACGTGTTATAGACAGAAAAAATAAACGAAGAAAAAAAAAAAAATCGCGTAGGATTATGCGCAAACTGTCAATGGAAACCGATAGCTATGATTTCTCTTTAAATCGCCATTGAACAAAAAAAAAAATTATGAGAACGAAATATTAATTTTCTCCTTTTTTTTTTTTTTTTTAATCATTAATAGTAATTACGTTGGTACTATTTTTTTGTTTACATTTTTACATTTTTTTTTTTCATAATAAAAAAAAAATTATGTGATGATATTACATATAATATATTATATAAATATACATATCAATATATTTGTGTTCATATCATAACTGAACATTAAAAACAAAAATATCAGTTCAAATAGAAGAAAGAAAGAAAAAATTATGATTTTTTTTTTTTTTTTTTTTTTTTTCTAATGCGATTATTCATTTTGACGACGGTTCTCAGAATATTCTTGCATAGTAATGTAAAAAATCGCGTGTTTTGTTTGTATATTATTATTATTATTATTTCATAGTAATTTTTTTTTCAATTTTTGTTTGGAGGAAGAATAGACGTTCACTCGTGTCTAAAAAGAATCATCACGTCGTCTTATATACATGAATAAAGGTGGAACGAATGTTTTCACGCGGTTTTCGGCGCGGCAAAAGTGTTGGGATGACGAATCAAAGGGGTCGACCGCGCGCGCTTCGCTTTCTGTTAATCCCCGTGATCCTCATACGCATTCATTGGATACATAATTCGTGGCGCCGCAGCGTGCCAACCTCACATATAAAAAAAAATAGAAGATCAAATAAAAAAAAATGTATATATGAATGTGTTTTTTTACATAATTCTTTTTTTGTTTGATTTTTTATTTCATTTATTTTTCTATTTTATTTAGAGTTTTTACAATACCAGTGACTCATTCTTTCCACCTTTTTTTTTTTTTTTTTTTTCATGTGATTTTTAATTTTAATTTTAATTTTTCATTTTATTTGTTTATTTATTTATTATTATTTTTATTTTTATTTTTTTCGTGGTTTCACTTGTTATGTGGGTGAGGAAGGTGGTGCACGATGTATATCTTAACGGAGAATCACTCTTCGTGTGTTCGCGTGGGCCACACGGCCATTCGTTTCATTATTAGTGCGATTGGTCGATGTGCAGAACCCACGCGGTAAAATTATATATATATATATATATATATATATATATTTATACATAAATATATATAAGACGACACACACGTTTATCATATTTTTTTTTCTCTCCTCAACGAATTTTTTTATCCCTAAAACTTTTTTGTTTCTTTGTTACCTTTATCCACCCCCACGTCATTTTTTTTTTCTGTTCTTCTCCCCTCCTCTCTTATTACTTTTCTCATGTTTTTGTCTTTACAAACAACCGCCCTCACAAATTAGTCAGACGAAACAATCGAGAAAATTATACAATGTACATCTCCCTGACTAAACAGATAATTAAACATCATCCATAATAAAAAAAAAATCTCCTCCTCTCTACGCCTTATCAAAACCAAAAAAAACAAAACAAAACAAAACAAAACAAAATGAAATAAAAGTACGGACATTAATATCAAAGAAACGAACAAAAAAAAATTACATAACATTCTCTTTTTCTTCTTTTTTTTTTTACTTTTTTTTTTTTTTTTTTTTTTGGTCGTATTAGTGAAATAATAAATGTTATACACTCCATCGGATTATATTTTTTTTTGTTTTTATTTTTTTTTTTTTTCCACGCGTGTTTCTGATTGAATTTATGTGACCCAAAAGACCGTCGACAAAAGCGTGGGAGAGACTTCACAACATTTATATACATTACATCCACACAAAAATATAAACTTATGTATATATAATTTAATATATAGTAAGAAGAGTGCAAAAAGTGCATACGAAGGTAGGGGAAATTTTACGACGTCGCAAGAGTGTCAAGCACACGCAGAGTATCATTATATACACAAGACGCGTATATATTTCATTTTCATTCATCGTTGGTATACGCATTCATTCATCAGTTTTACAAAGGTGTATATCTACATGCAGTACATATATACTAACATCAGTATATATGTATATATTTATATATATGATAGGCGCCATGGAGTGGGTTATACTGGGCATTTACCGTGTGTGTATAAGCTGAGAGCGACGCGATTCCCCGGCATCGCCCGACGGAATCTCGGCGCCAGTGTGTTTAAACTACGCTTCATCAGCACACACGAATATATATATATATATATAGAGAAAAGGAAGGGCGGTCACAGGTTTCATATATATATATATATATATATATGTAGTCCGCATAAGTGGACGTTTCACGATGAGTATCGCGTTTGGGCAATAAGAGTCGCGTCTTCTGGATTTTAGTTTCACGACGTTTCATTCTCATTCTCATTCTTTTCTTTCATCCTTTTTTTTTTGTTTTTTTGTTTCTTCTTTTTCCCTGTTGATTTTTTTTTTCCTCACTATTACGTCTCATCCTTAGGAGACTTACTCGCATGAATATTTTATCCCTTTTGCAAATTCTTAAGAATATCCACAAACGATAAATATATTTGTCCTATTTATTCTCTTTAATTTTATTCAATAATTATAATATTGATTAATCAATTATCCATATTAAATTAACATTACAAATACTTTCACATATATATTTTTTTAATTTATACTATTTTTTCTTATTTACCCATAACAATAATAATGATAATAGAAAAATAATTATTAATAATATTATTGTATCTTTATTTATTTTATGAGTAACTACATGATATTAGACACATCAAGATATATCAACATATTTACTATAAATATTTTAAATATACAAATAATGTATATGTAATATGTATTTATGAATTATTGATTGTAAAATAATCGTGAAAGAAGAAAAAAAAAAAACATTTTATGGCCAATTGGATTAATTAACTCCGCCCATATTACCCGCTTATCATTTATCAAATAAGTTGTGAAGATATCATAAGTATGTGCGCATGTAGATGTGTGTGTGTGTGGAGCGTGTATATGTTGTGTGACATTCAATCACGCATATATATATATACAGTGAATGATAAATTCAATGTGTATAATGAAGAAAGTATTATTATACAGACACGAAGTTTATATGCGAGTGTGCGCAATGGAGAAAGATGAAAAGTTAAATAGAACTACTGGCATCGCGGTATTGATATAAAGGTGCGGACAATAATTATATTGTAAAAAAAAAAAGATTAATTATATTCACAGCGTGACTTGTGACTTTTTTTTTTTTTTTTTTTTTTTTTTGTCTTATCTCAACATTAAAAATCAATCATTATTATTAATTATTACTATTATCACTATAGTTTTTTTGTTTTTTGTTTTTTTTTTTTCTTTTTTCTCATTATAAATCTACGTGATGAGATTAATAAAATATACACATCTAATAAAAAAAACAAAAATAAATTAATAAATATAATGTGAAAAAAAAATTTTTTTCTCTCTTTTATATATAGTCGGCAAAATAGTTGTGTTTCGTTTTTTTTTTAATACACCCAAAAAAAAAATTTCACACATTAGATAATTTATGATGATAATTTACAATGTGTCGCGAGACGTTTGTGTGTCTTTTTGGTTAAAAAATTTCTCAGAATACCCTGATATTTGCGGGAAGCCACATTGTGTCATTGTATAGTTGTCGGTTGCTGTTGTAAAAGGAGAAGTGGTCACAAGCAACGCATAGGACTTTAATCCAATGATGGTGTGGAGAGCGCATTTTGTATCGTGTGGTATGTGATGAACAGGTTGGTATGTGTATTATCTGCTCATGTGTGCGTTGGGGTTGGCACATGGTGTGATGTAGGGTAGACCAATATAACAGGAAAAGGATACGTATCTATCCATCTGTATATTATACATATGAGAAAGAGAGAGGGACACGTGAGAGGAGAGAAGAAAACAGAGAAGTGTTATATTCCCAGAAGGATCGCACAATCGTTGTTTCTTCATAGCTTTGGATTAACGATGGAATGTCATCCAGTTACCATTAACTTAACGGCCTCCGTTGTTATGTTGACAAAATTCTTTGATACAGGAGTAAACCACGAATTTTTTTCCTCCATGTAAAATTATTCCTTCTTCATATCGACGTTAAATCTTTCAATTTTGTTTATTGATAAATTTTATTATTTGTATTTAAAAATTAAATTACCAATGAGGAATTGATAATACATACTCGATTGCAATTGTTCCATATTAAAGTACAGAATTACGGAAATTAAATTGAGAGAACATTGAAATAGTTTTATTTATTATTTATTTATTTTTTTTTTATTTATATTATAATGAAAAACATCTGTACTTGAATGATATTTTACATCATTTGTATGGATGTTATCGGTATTTGTGTGGTTATATATAATGGAATTTCAACAGAGCCAATCACTGTGTGTATATTATACTTTACATAGATCTATATGAATATTATGCAAGATATTTAAAAGTAAAATTCTCAGATAATTAAAATATTGATGACAGATTTGCTAGTGATGAGAAAAAAAAAGAAGGGAAAAAAAATTTGTTTACAAGTCACTTAAATGTTACGAATCATTTGTGTCTGAAAATTTTGTATACACAAAAAAAAAAAAACAAAAAAAATACTCGAAATTTTTTTTTTCTCCTTTCATTGCTTCATTAGTTTACATGATTGTATTTATAGTATATATATATAGGTATATGTTCGTGTGTGATGTGAGATCAGAGCAAGACGTTCAGTGAGTGTCTTGAATCATGTGACTCATTCGAGAATTGAACGTGGACAAGGTGGGAGGGAGAAGGTAGAGAAAAAAAAAAAATAAAAGAGATAGAAAGAGAGATCCAGACGAACTGGTTTCTCCCCCGTAATATGTTTCACCTATCGGAGCGATAAAGTAAATGCTCAAGAGTGTTTAGCATTTCTTAATAGTCCGCCTCTGCAGTAGCTCAGTGTGTTTGGTAACTTTGGCAAAGATCATCATTTTTAATTACACAATTGCACAATGTTATATATTTATGTATACACAATTTTTTATAAATTTTTATATTTATGCTTCAAACAAAATTATTTATGAGATAATTTTTTTCCTGCTCATCTTTGTTTGATTTATTTATTTATTGATTGATTTATTTATTTATTTAGTTCTTGTTTTATTTGTTACACGTGTAGAGATCATAATCCATCATTTTATATATATTATCTGAATAAAATCCATGAAATAATTCCATTTCATTGTTGAATTATGTATCATGATAAATTATTGCAGTAGTTGATGCTGGATAAACTTCCGATCCTGTTATTTTCGTTAACTCAAAAACATTTCACTTCACTTTACATGTCATGTATTATTACGAAAATTTACTGCAATTTGTTTTCTCAGAGTATCATCAAGTAACTTTACATCTTGACGCCAATATATATGCACATATAAACTTTAAGAAGAAACATTTATGAGAAGCAGCAGTAACTGTATACTAATTCACCTCATCTCTTTCACTATTTCTCTCAGATTCTCATTTTTTTTTTCCATCGACATATAGATATAATATAAATTTCCAAAACAATTTTCGTGCATAGACAAAATGAATTATATACATATAAATAGTAATACACGCATTCCAACATGAAACTCATAAACTAAACTAAATGTGATCTCAACAAGTTAATTCTTTTGAAGACTAAAACAACGGGAAGATGGATGAAAATTTGCAACAAAAAAAAAAAAAAAAAAATCTAAAATAAAATCAAAAATAGATGAAAAGGATAAAAAGAGGATTAAAAAAAAATTATAGACTTCCAAGCCAAAGTCGAGTAATTACTTTTATGCTTTCAAGACTTGTCGGTGAGTAACTCGTCGCGACTAATCGCCAATGGTTGGGTAGCGTGCACACACATGAACCATGCAAAAGTGAAACGACACGATGGCAGTAAAAAGGGGAATAAAATACAAAAAAATTTCATGTCGAGGTTTATATAAACTGTATAGTATCCGTGATAAAATTTACGTATAATATCACGGTTTCAGGCAAACTGAATATCGTACATCATCCACGCAATTACGCTGGGATTATTATGAACTACCGCCCATGTTGATATTATTTTGTATCAGTAATACACGAGCATTTATACATACATATATATATATATACATAGATACGTGAGATATCGACGGATGTGAATTTTATAACGAGTCTTAAACTTGTCAAACGTTCACTTAACGCAACATTAATTTCTTTGTTTTATTCAATCATTTATTATTTATCATTAATATATTATCATTCATAATTATTATTATTATTTTTTCTTGTCTCTTTCATTCACTATCTAAATACATCTTTTTCTTTTATTTCATGAATTAATAATAATTGGATAATTATAATTGCATGAAAATGCATATTACGTACAGCAAAGTTGAATTTTTATCTGACAAACATGACAGGATTTTCATTCAATTGAAAAATAAATTCAATATCCTCGTTGACGACAATATACGTATATTATTAACGATGATCTAATCTCCAACAAAATATATATATATATGTCCCTTGGGAATATTAAGATTATATGCAGGAAGAGATGGACAATTGAGATAACAGTCAGTTTCATATAATATCTCTTCATTTATACAATATAGGTATATATGTATAGTTAACAAATACGCAGTAGTTAGCATCTTTATTACTCCCAATCTGCATGCCTGCCACACGCCTGTCGTCGCGTCATTGAATAACGACTTTCTACCACCATCAAGCGACAATTGTTTTTCACTTTGTGTGCTTGTTTCAAAATTAATTTAACGCACACACTGTAGAGAATGCCAATTGAATACGATCTTGATTACTCTTATATGGCGACACTTTGAAGTATATATATAGGTATATGTACCAATGGATTTTGATGTGATGCTGTAAGACGCGAGTGATTAACGCAAATGGTTGTACAATAAATCGTTGATATTCACGTCTGTATATACATATATATTATGAAGAGAAGAGATGTAATACGTCTAGTGAGAGAATGAGTTATTGCTCGTTATGATAAAACGCAATGACATCGAAATCGTTTGGAATTGAAATTAAATTGCACATTAATTGACGAAAGAGGAGAGGAAAAAAAATGATAGTAGAAAAATAATAAAATATAGCGATTAGAAATTTATTTTATTGGATATATATATATTTTTGTAAAAGAATCGGAATATTTATTTATCATTTATTTAATTTATACAAAAAAAAAGCACGATATAAAGCACACGTAAATACCCCATCTAATATATATATATATGTACGTGTACATTTAACGCTTTCTATACAATACAAGAAAAATCTGATCGCCTTTGATATTGTGTTGTTACAAGGTATATAAATTGATCGTATATAAAATCAAAGATTGAAATCTCATAGAGCGATGCAATGACACTGGCGAGCTTTCACGATCTCGTGTCCTGCTATTCAACAATAAAACATGAATATATATTTATTTATCTGTATATTGAATGACAGGTATAGAATTATTTTATTCTTGGTACGATTGAAAAGTTGTAGAATAATTGAGAATATATAAATTATTATATGTATATAATTATTTTTCATTTGAACATTTTATTTTATTTTTTTTTTTTCTTGTAAATCATTTTCTGATTATGTTCGAAAGTTGACAACTAATTTTTCGAGTATCAGTTAATAATAAAAATATGATGCATGACTAATATATTTAATTACATAAAATAATTCGTCATTATTTTTTATCAATATATAAAGATGAAAGATATTGAAGGATTCAATAAAAATTTTTTTTATCTATTTCTATTTATAAATTATGACACAAAAATTGATGAAAATGAAAAAAAATTATATAAAAAATTATAAAATGAAATGTTAAAAATAATTAATCGAATGATTGAAAAAAAATTCTAATATATTATTGGGATATTATAATTTTTTTCAGGTACATACACTGATAAAAAATCAATTCATCATCATCATCATGCAATTGTAATACCACGCAAAGTAACTCATAATGGTGAGTTAATGAGCTACGATGTCACTCATCATCATGATAATGACGGTGCATTATTGCACTATCATTTGGAAATGCCCGAAATGGAGTATCATCTTCAACTAATACCATCCAATGATTTTATCGGACCGGGAATGGTTGTTGAGAGACATAAGCGTGACATTCATGTGCGCAATACAGCACGAGAACATTCCAGCAAATGTCATTATCGTGGATTCATTCGGGGCCATGTGAATTCTCTTGTGGCGTTGTCAGCATGCGATGGTCTGGTGAGTATCATTTTATGTTTATCAGTGTCTAAAAATATACTAAAAAATAAATAATAATGATAATAATAATAAATAAATAAATGAATAAAATTGTTAGAATAAATGCATGAATGAATGAATAGAAAAATATACAATATAGTCAATTGTAATATCATACAGAAATAAATAACCAAAGTAAAAAAAAAAATAAATAAAAAATAAATTAATATGTATAAACAATAAAAGTTTGTCACTATCTAAATTATTTTATCTTTCGTTCACTTGTCTCTCATTGCGTCATTTATTTTATTCGTTGGAATGTAATTATTTCGCGAGAGATAAAATACAATGAGAATAAGATAAGAATATAATTAAATATTTTATTATTTATTTTATTTTACACTTCATTGTAACAATTAAAAGTGTCATTTTGTTACAATGCGTCTAATTCATTTATCACAAATAAATATATAATAAACATCTGTAATGATTTTTTTAAATATATATTGGATTTAGATAAAAGAAAACCATAAAAAATAAAATTAAAGGATAAATCTAAAAATGCCTTCATTGAATTTCCATTTTTTCCCCTCTGTCGATGTTCATCCATTGCCAATTTCAATCTTTTATTTCAATTAAACTTATATATGATGACAATCCTCCCTCATATTACATATATTCATGTCCATATAATATACATATATAAATATATGTATATAATATGATACATCCTGGTGATTGCATATGTGACCATTTAATATAATAGATGTGATGAGTAAACACATTTGCCCCACCTTCATGATGGCAATGCGCATTAGTCTTAGTCCTTCAATCTCATCAGCGATAAGAGATTACGTTGGTCAATGATTAATTACTTTATACCGTTTCAATTCAATACAACCGTAAATTTCTAATACTTACATACGATCTTCTACATTATAATACAAATACATTTATCATATTAATACTGAGAATAGTTTAACCTATACCGAGAATTTTTAGAATATCATTAATTTATTTACACTCACTTTTATCTCATTCTCCCTGTTTTTATCTGACTTTCTCATATATACATATACATACATACTCCTATTCTCTTCTTAATATTCAAATATATATAGATATAATTCTCATTTATATGAAATTGCCGACGTGAAAATTTGCGCCTCAGCAATTGTCAACGTTGAAAATCACGAATGGGAGTAGTACCAAATTTTCACAGGGTTTATATGTATCCCTTCTGTATGTGTGCATCTGTATATGTCTGTATGTATATATATATATGATTTATATATATCGTGAGAATATGTATGTATATATGTATTTATATCGTGAACGTGCGGATGGATAAAAAGCCAAAGTGAGAGAGATATGCGTCAGCGCAATTTGCTCACAGCTTCCAGATAATGATTTAATTTGCCACGCTGTGGCAGATTTATAGCGGCGCACCTTGTCCTCCTCGCATTACACATTGATACATTTATTCGTATATCCATATAAATATCTACTCCACCTACGTGCAGTAGTAATTTCCTTAACTTATAATCTGAGAGAAGTATATAGTGATATTTTGAACAATTATACCATAGAAACTCAATACATACACGCATATATATATATATATATTTCTCATTTTAATTTCAACACTTTGTTGGGATTTCAAATTTAAAAAATAAAAAAAAAATCATAATATAAATTGATACTATTGATATTCATTTAATATGGCAAAAAAAAAAAGAATAAACAAAAAAAAAAAAAAGAAATCGATAAATGGAATGAGAAAAATAAATAAATAAACAGAAAAATAATTTAGTGTCGTAATGTATTGTGTTATAAATAAAAATAATTGACTTATAGATCAACATTTTGTTTAGTTTCACACACAGACAAACACATACTAAAACAAAAAAAAAATGAATAAATAAATAATAAATACAATTGAAAGTAACAATAATATTATATACATCTCATTAATCCTTCTCTCACTTACTATTATTTCTTCTATTTCTCTTTGCCACACTCACTCAACAGACAATACATATAAATTGTATAGCTGTATATTTACGACTAGATAAAGTCATTCACATGTCGTCAGTGTCCACACTGATATATTCGTAAATCATTCGGTTAAATGGAGATAGCTTTTAAAACGTTTCAGACACGCGAATGCAACATATATATATATATATATATATATATATATATATATATATATTCTTGACAACAATAATAATAATAAAAATAATATTAATAATAATGTTGCAGTTTACTCGAAAGACTGTAAGCAATATTGTCGTAAATGCTGGTGAATTATACGTTGTAATAAGACAACTATATAAATGCCAACATACATTTACGATCGAATATTCTTCTTTTTCATCTTTTTCAGTGAATATAAGCTATTATAAAAGGTCATTAAAATTCTACTTTATTTCACATGTATGTGTGTGTTTGAGAGTGTGAACATGTAAATATGAATTTGGAATGACAAATGTGCAATATACGTCTGTATATAAATATAATTATATTGTCAGACTTCGTGATGAGAATTTTTTTTTTTTTTTTTTTTTTTTTTTTTTTTTATAAATGGATAGTGTGAATGTGTAGTATTTAATTATATATATATATTTTCATATACTGACATAGTTAAAACGATTATATATGTATAAATATAATGGAAAATGACACGCAATAATTTTTATAGAAAAAAGAGAAAAAATTTTATTCGTATTATTATGATTATTTTTTTGGGGGTGGCGGGTTTTATCACCGCAGGCACTGGTGTATTTATATTTATATGGAAAGTAGAAACAACAGCAGTCGCGCACACTAGAGAATTTTCTAGGTATAGCAGTAGCAATAGTCGGAGTAGAAGTGGTGGAGGTAGTAGTAGTTATTTTAGTAGTAGTAGTAGTAGTAGTAGTGTAGTAGTAACGGATCGTTATGTACCGCCCACGCGGTCGGTCCAATGCAGCCTATTCTAATGACGGCATAAATCACCCATCCTGATGCAGGATGCATTTATCATCATCGAGATACCAACTCGCCTTCGCGTAACGTGGCCCCCAAAAAATCGAAACACGCACACGGCATTCAAACACGCAAACCACACTGTATATACGTGTATGGATATATAAGAACATGCCCTGAGGTCGATGGGTGCAATGAGAGTAATCATTAAAGTGGATTATTTTATACGTAAATATTTATAATTTCAAAATATTTCATTTTATTTCATATTATTATTATTAATACTATATATATATATTTATTTTTATTTCGTGTAATGTTTATTTTTATGTGTGTTGCAACCGGATGAGAAACTAAAATTTTCTTTGTATTTTTAAAATTCACATTTTTTTTTTGGTCATGAATTTTTTTATTAATATTTATTCTCTCCCTCCATCTTGAACGTTTTTGCTTTTTTTTGTTCTCCGTCTTATTATAATTCATCACGTCATATACATTGGAAGGAAAACTATTTGTCTATTATTCAAATATTAACACATCACAAAAATATAATATCAAAGGACCTGTTCATGCATTTATTTATTTATTATTTTTTTTATTTTGGATTAAATATTTTATCTCACTACATGCATCGCACTACAATTACTTATTTATTCGTTCTTTTTTTTTTTTTTTTTTTTTTTTCAATATCACATTTTATTTCCACAATATTGTATTTTTTTGTTTATATTATATATAAATAAATATAAATTATATATAAATAAATATTTTTTATGAGTTGAGTCATTTAATAAAATTATTCATATGCCCGTTTGTATTGCATATACATATAAATAAAAAAAAAGATATTTCAATTTCCGGATGAACGAATAAAACCATGTGCAAAGTTATATATCAAAGTTCTATTCCCAAATATGTATGAAGAAAAAAGAAGGAAAAAAAAAATTTCATCTGAATATTTTTAAATATATTTATCTTTATGTTCAGATATAAATATCTATCTTGGAACTTAAAAAATATACATTTATATGTACAAAGAAAAAAAAAAAAAATATGTATATAATAATGAAAAGTGAAAAAATCTAAAGAACACAGAGTAATATAAAAAAATTGTCATAATTCATTTATGAATTATTATATATCTATTTGTCGTATATTGAAATAATATTGTAACATTAGTTGCTTGAGTTGAATTGAATTTACATTCATTTTATTACTACTCGTATAAAATTTTATATGTCTACACATTTATGTTATAACTCGTATTATAGACATTATGATACTATCGGTGGACAATTTAATGTGTATTTATATTAAATTTGAATAGATAGTCAATTAATTTTCATATTTTTAATTTTGATACATTTCCAAATGAAGTATTTCGATGAATTTAATGATATTTTATATTAAATTTTTCCAATCATATTCATAGAGACAAAAGATAAAAAAATAACTATAATTAAATAAATAATGAATGTGTGAATGAAAAAAAAAATTGGAAATTGTCAATTTTAAACTCGAATGAATTATTATTGAACATGAATTAATAGAACGGAAGTCATTTAGTGGTTTAAACATTCAAAGTATATAAGATCCTAATCTGAGTTCATTACATCTACTTATTGGATCCGCGCCCAGTCATTAAGGATCGTATTTTACATTCCCGCTAACCCGACGATAATGAAATTGATTATGCTCTCAATTAACTTTTCAACTTGATCGCGTAAATGAGAGACGTGTCTGTATATGAAGGTGAGATACCTCGTATAGCTCTATACTATCACACATCGCATTCATATAATATATTTTATATAAATATATTCAATACATAACCGATCATTAGTACAATATATATTTGTAATATAAAAAAATTGATAAAAAGAAATAAGTAACTTAAATAAATTTCACAATCTCAAATAAGGGATAATTATATGAAATTTTCATCTTCTTCTTCTTCTTCCTCTTCTTCTTTTTTTTTTCTTCAAAATCTAATTAAAAATAATTATCCTAATAATGTATACAATAAAATTGGATATACCCAATATTCACCCACTTATTTCTCATACAATAAATTTTTCTGCTTTATATAAACTTCTGTCAATCACTTGATAATAAGTAAATAAAATCATATATTGACTAAATAATATGTTGAACGATACAAATAATCAAAATAAAAAAATAACATAAAATAAAATGTACCACACACGACCACAATTTTATTCCTTATCATATTAAAACGAATAAATGTATATATTTACGTATACCATAGTGAGTATTGACATAAACTATCAAACATGGGCGTTAACTGGTCGCCAACGAGAGACCGCCCATCGTAGACTCTCGTTGGTTGTACAATAATCAAGCGCAGATGATAATTTATACATATACGTGAGAAACGGTAGGTTGAATATACATATACACAGATATATATATATATATATATATATATATATATATATATATATATATATAGAAATCACATAATGATTGTAAAGGTATTAGCAATAGGAATAATGATAATGTGAACGCGAGCGTAACTGCCATTAAACGCAAGGCAAAGTGCGCACAACTTTACTTTGACGGCCGCTGATGTAGATAATTTTTTTTTTTTTCCTATATGATGATTTATTTTTTTTCAATTTTTTTTCTTTTATTCCTCATTTCATTTTATTTTGTCTGTATACATGCGCTACTTTACTCAATTATCACTATTGTATTTAATTGAATTATTTAATGTGATACAGATAATTGTGTAACATCAATAAAAATTTCAATTTGATTGAGTAAATTTAAATCTGAAATATTAAGTGATCTAATCCACACCGAGATACAGCCACAGATATATGACACACACGTAATTGTAAATGAGATGACTAATCAAAGGAAAATGCGAATTAGATTTATAAATATATGTTTAAACTCATACATATAAATATATATCTTGATGGTATGAGGAAAGTGCATTAACGTTTATACTGAGAGTGAATGCTTGATACTAAACGCTTAATCATAGATTTCAATACGAATAAACCGTGATGAATATATATATATGTGTGTATATATTATGCAGATCTGAAATAGAATTCGTGTATAGCATGATGGAGTAAACTCTACAGTTTGCCAAACGTACGAGAGCTTTCGTCCCTTTCATCACGTTCGCATTAATAATATAAACAAATACACCTAAATGGTAGATGTATATCTTATCGTTATACGATACATTTAAATACATTTATGAAATTATATCAGAAATAAATATTACAACGATCATGCATTGTTGAAATTTATCATTGAATGATGAAATACGTGTGAATTTTTTTTTTTTTTTTTTTTTTTTCAAGTTTTTAGTCGTTGTATTTACAGTAAAATGAAAAAAATATTTCTATGTATGGGTAAGCGGTAGATATATAAATATATAGTTGAAAGAGTGCGAGAAGAGAATGGCTTGTGTGGCGCCAAGTCACAATCCTTTTTTTGCCTTCACATCCACTCAAAGAGTTGCTCTCTCTCGACCAATATAGCATCCGACACGTCTTTTGTACAGTATCCCATTGCTGTATGGCGCCATCGATTTTCACGGTCGGCATCATGTGAGAAGATCATATATATATAGAATGTTCATAGTTTCACTGTACTAATTTTATCCTCTTGACCTGTTATATAATTCGTCATCTGTAACTACTCTCACGTTTTATATTCCAATCGTAAATTTTAAATTCACATTCAACTCAATCAAACGATATATTTAAAAATAAAAAATAGTGATGGGGAAAAAATTTTGTATACAAGAGATTGTATATGTGTATGTGTAGAAGAGAGAAAAGAAGAGCGCGCACGAAAGAGAAAGAGAGAGAGAAGAAAATAAAAATAATAAACGACTTTCTTTTTTTTCTTTAATTCACTATATATCATCAACATTATTCAAAATAAATTTTAAACACAACACTTTTAATATCAAAACCACTTTAGCTGATGAGTTCACCACGTGTTATTATTATTATTTATTTATTTATTTATTTTCTTTTTTTATAACTGATCGATCTTTTCAAATTTTGAAGTGACAAGCAGTGGTGAAAGAAAGAGAGAGAGCGAGAGAATGAAGGGGAAAAAAAAACTTTTTTACTACCCAAGATAATAAATGCGTGTGTCGTCGTGGTTTTTACGTCCTCTTCCATATTTCCCTCCCCCTCCCTCTTTTCTTTCTTTCTTTTTTTTTTTTCCTTTTTTTTTTTAATGCTATACCTTTCCGTTATCGAAACGCTGTGAAAAATCTCAAGTCCACGTGTATGTCATTTAAAAGTAGTGCGAGCTGTGCAGGATCAGCGATTTTCTTGCGACAACTACTGCAGTCTACGATTTCATACATCTTCACGTATACTATATTTCTACTTTATATATAAATGTGACATGGAATGAAGAATTTGATGCGATGCTTTACAGAGAAAAAAAAAAAAAGAAAAAAAGAAAAAAAGAAAAGAGAAGAAAATGTGAGAGTTTTAACGTTAAATACGACATTACGAAAGAGAATGTGAAAATTATATCGGGATGTGAGTATAATAGAATAAAAAATAAACAAATAAGAAAATTGTAATGAAACAACAAAAAATTGATTTTTTATATATATATATAAAATATATGAGTATTTGAGAAGGGACGAAATGTAAGAAAAGTATAACGTGAGTGAAAAGAACGTGAGTAACACGAGACTTGGGTTTTGTGTTTCAGGCGGGTGTACTTCGAGGAGATCATGGTGAGATCTGGCTGGAACCAGTCGCTATGGACAAGATGGGAGAAGGAAATGGTGCACGTACCGGGAAACATGTATTGGTAAGACGGTATGCGAACGCAACTAATTCCATCTTGGCGTCTACTGGTAGACCTCACCTTGTCTTTCGACGTTCTACTGCTGTTGATATTGGCGCCGGACAACGACGCAGACGAAAGAATAAAAAGAAGTATGAGAGAAATTGTGGAACGCGTGGTGAGAAACCAGACTAACTATATATATATATTTATTTTATTCATTGAACAAATTATTATCGATAGAAGAATGATGCATATATATATCCTTCATTTTATTATCACTATAATTCAATCATATTATGTATCAAGTATTATAATTAATTTATTCGCGTATATCAGGTTTTAAATACAATTTATTTAAAAATAAATAAGATAAAAATTTTTCAATACACATCAGACTCAATACATGTTATTATAGACAATGTATACCTACTATTTGATAATAACAATCTTTATAGAGAGTGTATATATGTATATATTGGTGTGCACGTGGAGCAATTCATCAGTGTGTATGTGTGTGTGTGTGGTGAATGAAATTTTAATTGTAGAGTATCGCAGTGCAATCCACACAAGGCAATATAAATACATAAATCAACAGTTGTGTGGACGTTCAAGAGAAGAGTATACAGTAAATATATATGGAGATATTTTTCAGCTGAAATACATTTATAAATATATGATGTATATATACATATGTGTATGTGAGAGCGTGAGTGTATGTTGATTGGATGATTGATAAACATCAAACGTGTTTTGAATTATATACAAATGTTTTTATTTTGGATTAATTTGAATTTCAGAGCCACGTAGATTGAGTGAAACACGATTGGAATGGCAGACACAGCAGGGTCTTGTGCAAGTTCAAGGTCGTGGCAGAAGAAAATATCGGTGGCAACGGTCAAAAAGATCAATTAGCCGGCCAAGACATGTTGAGGCATTGGTTGTCGCTGATACATCAATGATGACATTCCATCAGGATGGTGATGTTGAAACATATTTATTAACCATAATGAATATGGTATCAGCTTTATATCATGATCCAACAATTGGAAATTTTATTAATGTCGTCGTTGTTCGTATTATTTTGATGGAGGAAGATGAAGTTGAGGTAATGCGTAGAATATTATTTTTCATTGATATAAATAATTATTTATCATAATATATTTATATTTTTTCTTCTTTTCTCTATTTAATGTACAGCAAGGATTGAATATTACTGTCAATGCTGATAAAACACTTTCCAATTTTTGCAAGTGGCAATTAAAATTAAATCCTGGTGATGATTCACACCCTAATCATCATGATGTAGCGATATTGGTCACACGTGAAGATATATGCTCCAGGGCAAATACACCATGCAGTACACTGGGAGTGGCTCATGTTGCTGGTATGTGCCAACCTAATCTCAGTTGTAGTGTCAACGAGGACAACGGTATTACCTTGGCGCACACTATAACACACGAGCTTGGTCATAAGTGAGTTATATATACTATCATTACTTTGTATAATTCATTCACGATAATTTTTATTATCTTCAATATTTATATTATAATTAATTTATAATTCAATATATTTAATATTATTGCAATATTTATTTATTTTTCTTGGTACATGGATTATTTCACGGTGAAAAAAAAAAAAATAATAATAAAAAAAAAAATTAAAAAAAAAAAAAACAAAAAATAATAAATAAATATATAAAATGAAATAAAAGTTTTGGTATGTATCACGATACGGACAAAATAGGATGTAGCAGGCGTGACGGTGATATGTTGCACGTGATGACACCCTCTTTTGAAGTTGACTCAGTTAAAGTTGCATGGTCACGATGTTCGCGACGAGATATTACAATTTTTCTTGAGTGAGTAATAATTTTTTCTATAGTTTTTTATCTGTTTATTAAAATTATTCTCAAAATGTCTCAATCATTACACAAATGATCTTTATTATTTACTGCTATATTATTGTGTATGTAGTCAAGGAAAAGGTGAGTGTTTGGAAGACGAACCGGCAGATAATGATTACGCATATCCGGATTTACCACCCGGTGCAATGTACAATGCTGAGCATCAGTGTCGTCTTCAATTTGGTGTTAGAGAAGCTTCTGTGTGTTCACCTTTAAACGAAGTGAGTTGTCCTGCACATAATTAATATTTTTGAATTTATTCTTTTATTGTTGATAATTAAAAAATACAATTATATATAGATATGCTCAAAATTGTGGTGTATTGTTAATGGCACGTGCACGACCTTGTTACATCCCGCTGCGCCAGGAACACGTTGTGATAAGCATATGGTAAATGAATTAAAATATTTAAAAAACATGAAAAAAATAAATAAATAAATAAATAAAAATTGTATTGCATTATTTTTATGGAAAAATTTTTATTTTTTCGATTTTCAATTTTGTAGTGGTGTCAAAATCAAAAGTGTGTACCAATAGTCGATCGTCCCAGTCCAATAGACGGTGGATGGGGTGAATGGGGTAATTGGACTGAATGTTCAAGAACATGTGGCGCTGGCGTATCAATAATGGAACGAAAGTGTGATCATCCAGGACCAGCTTATGGTGGGAAATTTTGTATTGGTGAGAGACGTCGATATAAAATTTGCAATACAGCACCGTGTCCTGATGGCGTTCCCACATTCCGAAGTGTTCAATGTAGCAGTTACGATGGTACAAAATATAAGGGAAAAAATTATGCGTGGCTGCCATACTTTGATCAAAGTGAGAATAATATTAAAATGTATTTTATAATAAAAATATTGAATAGTAAATATAAAAATTAAGCGAATTAATTATTTCTTTTTTTATAGATGAACCTTGTAAATTATTTTGCACTGATGTAAATGACAGTGTAATTGTACCATGGGGCGAGGCTGCACTTGATGGTACACCGTGTAACGTTGGTACTCGTGACATGTGTATTGCCGGAATATGTAGAGTAAGTTATATATATATTCATACCTGTCATACTGTCAATGATGTTATTATTTTTCTCTTTTATCATTTAAACTAAATAGAAAGTTGGATGTGACTGGACGGTTGATTCCGATGCAACTGAGGATCGTTGTGGTATTTGCCATGGCGATGGAACACAATGTGAAACAACAAGCGGTATTTACGACAAGAACGAGGGACCAGGTTATCGTGAGGTCATCATCATTCCAGCAGGCTCGAGAAATATCAAGATTGAAGAGCTTGGCAACAGCAAGAATTATATTAGTATTGGTGTACCAAATGAAAATAAATATTTTCTGAATGGAAAACGGTGCGTGCAATGTACCGGAAGCCACTTCAGGGTTAGTTTAATGGATCGCGAATGGGAGACTAATGTTTCCGTTTCGTTGGACAGGCAGATCACCTTAGCAGGCGAATACGAGGTTGCAGGTACGCCAGCATTGTACGAGCGTGATCATGACAAAGAGAAGGTGAGGATACCCGGACCCATTAAACAGGACATTGTTGTCTATGTGAGTTTTTTTTTTCTTTCACTATATTTTTTCACTTTTATTCGATTCACAACTATGTATATATACTTTTACAAAAGTTTTATCTTTTTCTCTTATTTTTTATTCTTTTTGCTTTTTTTTCCTCTTCAATAACTATTACGCAACTCGTTTCAGCTAATTTATCGTGGGCACTATCGTAACTTCGGTCTACGTTACGAATATACGGAGCCGAAAATAGAGCCCGATCGTGCTCCAGAGTATTCGTGGATATTATCCGACTGGTCTTTATGTACAGTTACGTGTGGTGGTGGTACACAAACATCACATGCTTTATGTCACGAGAGAAAAAGTGGCGTAGTTGATGATAAATTTTGTGACAAAAAAACTAAGCCTGAATTTGTTTTGCGTGAATGCAACAAAAATCAGTGTCCGGCGAGGTATATTATATATTTTTTAATTTATTCATTATTCGTTAAATGTAATAGAAGAAAAAGTAGAAAAAAAAAAGATTTATTTATTTTTGTTTATTATATATTTTTTTTTTTTTTAATTTTTTTCATGGTTTGAAAAATGTATTTATATTTTGACTATTAAACTCAAGTTTGTTTGGATTTGTGTGTTTTTAATAAAAGTTTAACGATCACTTTGATATCTCTGATCAATATTATCACAAGGAAATTTTGGTTTAACGATCAAATTATCAAAGTTTTGTACGTGATTGGATTTTGAATTAACTCAATTCGTTCATGTTTCGCAGGTGGTGGATCGGACCATGGCAAATGTGCCCGGTGATTTGTGGTGTTGGAGCATTACGTAAGAGATCAGTGATGTGTGTGTCATCAGGCAAAGGACCAGATCATTCGGATCTTGCATTGCCCGATCGTGAATGTGATAAGAATGAAAAGCCAGCAGAAATTGGTCCGTGCATTGATTTACCACCATGTGGACCCACATCAGAAATCCCATTAATTTTTCATGCTGACAATAAAGATGCGTCATTTTATAATATTACAAATGATCAAATAAATATAATTGGTGTTGATGGTAATTCAACTGAGAAGCCAGAAATACTTGAATTTGATAATGTTGTTGATGAAAATCCAGATAATTCAATATACAATACTAAATCGAAATGGCTTGTTTCCAAATGGAGCCATTGCCTTCATGGAAGACGGACGAGAAAAGTCACTTGTTCAATTCCGGGTGATTGTAATTCAAAAAGTAAACCCGCCTCGGCGGAAGAATGTCGTGGAGAGAAGTGGTCGACTGGTAATATATATTTTTTTATTATTTTATTCTGACTATTTATTTTTTATTCCTTCGTTTTATGGTGACAGGAATAGTTGAAATTACTTTTCTTTTTTTTTTTTTCTTCTGCAAATAATTATTTTTATTATCAAAACTCATTTTTTTTTTTTTTTCTCATATGATTCATTTAGGTAAATGGGGAGCTTGTAATGCAACCTGCGCGACAAAATTTGGCGTGAAGAAGCGGCAAGTTATATGCAAAGACAGAACGACAAATGTCGAGACCGGAAATTGCATTCCAGAGAGACGGCCATTGGATACAAGACGTTGCCATTACCGACGTCCGTGTGGTGATGAAAAACCTGGTACGATTAAAAAGAATATAATAATAATTAAAATTTCATGAAAAAATTCATACAATGAATTGAATAAAAAAAAAAATCATTTTAATCATTATAATTATAATAAAATCTAGGTGACCTCCATTTTAATGATATTTTTATTTTTATTTTATTTCTGTATTTTTTTTTTTTTTTTTTTTTTTTCAATAGGATGCAAAGACACACTTGTACCTGCGGGCATGTGTGCGTCTCACAAACGGATGTGCGATGAACCATCAATTATTCGTGAAAAATGTTGTGCTACGTGTTCTAGAAGACGTCAACACACGCGACACAGTCGTCGTAATTTGAGTGAATAAAAATAATTGCACGAGAGCAACATTACCATTAAAAAATCATTCCATAATAAAAAATAAAAGAAGAACAATAAGCGAAAAAACAAAAATATTTTCTGAGGTCTGATATTTATTTATATTTGAATTTTAGTTTATGAGAAAACAATTTTTATAACAGATATAAGATTAATTCAATTGGATGTATATGTACGTATATACTGACATTCTGACGATATCATTGAAAGTCACCTGAAATTTATGGACTACTTCAAGGAGCCGATAACGATAAACCCATTAAATTTCAACGACCCGCCCGGGAATCTGATAGAATATATATATATATACATATTTGACAAGTCGATAAACAATTTAGCAGGATTCAATATAATAGAAACGTCTACGACTGTATATGTACATTTGAAAATGAATTTAAAAATATATTTGAAACGTTTTGCCACTGTGACGAGTGAAGAAATTCTATTTTTTGGAACTACATAATTTTCAACGAACGAGATTGAATATGTTGTAGGAAAATAACTAGATAAATAACTAGATAAAAACAAAAAAAAAAAAAAAAACAAAAAAAAAACATTTTTTTTTCAGAGAAATATAAATATAGAAAAATAAAAAATATATGTGTATGTAAGTGAATATACTATGATGACATCGTGATGAAATTCATTAAGAAGTAAATACTTATTATGCGATATATATATTTTTTCTTCTTCCTGTGTTATGTATTCTTGAATTTATTATTTTGTATACATTTGTCATATAGTCGCGTATGTACACACACTTAAATTGTAGTTTAGACAAATTGTTATTGTGGATTTTTGGCATTTTTCCATAAAATTTATAGCGTCATTTGATGTGGTTGTGTCGCCCGACCCGACATTGAACGCATTCACACGTATGTTATTGGATGAGATCGCCCGAGAGACCTTCACGCATTATAAACATATTTATATGTATATATGATGATATAAACGCAACTTAAAAATCTATTGTGACGAAAGTATATCAATTGACGTCAAACTGTATCGTATTGAAGTGCGTTGTAGGTAATGTGACAAGTTGGCTGACAATAATTTGGAGTATTATCAAAAATGACACATGTGCATTTCTACATACAAATAAATTTGTTTATTGTTTTGTAAAAATATGTATGAAGACATTGTGTAATTTTTTTATTTTTAATTTTTTAATTTTTTAATTTTTTTTTTTTTTTTTTCAGGCAATCAAATAAATTTTCATAAAAAATGCACTCGTTTATTATTTTTATGATTGAACTACTTCAACATGATATATTATTATTATATGTATATTTTTTTTCTTATCGTTCTTGTTATTTTAAATTATCATGGTATTATGACGAATTGAAGCGGATTATTTCTGAAATATAATAATTTATATCAGAAATTTCCACCAAATGTAAAAACAATACAGTACGACATATGGAATTTCACTCCAACAATTTTCTTCACATCCAATGAACAAACACACAATTAAATGAAAAATATATGAAATTTAATATTGAAAAAAAAAAATTATTTTCATTGTTGCGTGCAATACTCAATTGTATGTAAATACTGATGAGAATGATTTTTTTTGTTTTTATTTTTTCTTTTTGTTTTTGTAATTCAATTCTACATATAGATAGCAATTGTTATTCAATGCTATATCGAATGACAAAAAAAAAGGAGGAAAAAATTGATGTCATATTTTTTTTCTTCTCCTCTGCAATGTCAATAATTATCATCATCTTTTCCGTTCAATTGAATCGGATGAATTTTATAAACGAAATAAATTCACAATATAATAATTCTTTTTTCTATTAATAATAAAATACTTTTTTTTTTGTCCAATTATTTCGCGGTCGAATAAATTGGTTGAGTTATTACAAGCTCACATATATTTTATATATACGAATAAATTTGTTCATATATTTATACACTTGATACAATTTATTTTATGTATAACCCCAAAACTAACAGAGGCTGATTGTTAAAAACATATTTACCCTATTCTCTTGCCAAAATTTCATTTGGCACACGTATACATCAACTCACGCGTACACAATCAATTTATACATTTATATTTGTTTGAATTCAAGTGACCATGTGAGTAATAAAAAAAATGACCCGTTCCAAATATTGAAAATGCATCACGAAGTTATTAAATAATAAAAAAAAAACATATTATTAGTTTTTTTTTTTTATTTTTTTTTTTTTTGTCAAACTCCGTGTAAAATTACGAAACGTATATTTTGATATATTTTTTAATAACTTTACTATCGTCTGCAAGTTAATTATTCCAAAAATTATTCATTAATTTTTTTTTGATCTACATAAATTACCACAGCTACCGATATGACTGCGTTTATTCCAAGCTATTAAAATTTAAACAAGTGTTTCCTGTCTAACATTGACCCCAATTTTCATGACAATCACCGTGTTGGTAACTTTACCGTTAGCCAAGGTCGTTTATCTAAGTGGATTCATATATGGATGTAGTTCACATTGAAGTTTTTTTATAAAAAATTTTTTCTCATTTTTTTTTTAATTGCACAGGTCAGTATATAACTAGATTTATGTATTATAAAATTTTCATATTTTTCGCCAAAATATTTTTTCGCACTCAAGCAATAAACTCGAGAATGAATAAAATTATTTATTCACAATTATTTTTATTATTTACAGATTGACCTATAATAAATTATTATCACACGTGAAAATGCAAATATGATGAAATATTCACTATTTAAAATAAAATAGAAATAATAAATAAATAATAAAAATAACAATGAAATAATAAGCATGTCATTCAAATATTTTATGGATGAGCACGAATGTTTATCTTTGCTCGTGATGATCTGGCTCAGCAGATAATTTCCCTTCTCTATTCGCATGAGACCATGTGCGTCACAATTTTTCGCCGAGATAGTATTACAGCTGACTACACAACATTTAGTTTGATATTATTAGAGAAAAAAATTATCATAATTTCTCCTGTTCATTATTATTATTTTTGAATTAATAAATTCTAGAATATCATACGTGATTAAATAGCAATAATAATTTTATATTATTTATCAAAAAAATAATAATTGAGATGAATCCATAATAAAATTTTTGTTTTTTTTTTTTTTTCAATTATTTTGTGATTGATAGGCAAAAATATATGCATACAATAATTCAATTATTTAAATGTGACAGCTTTATTTATTGAATGGAGTGATTGAACCAAGTGAATCACAATTGATTAAATGAAAATGGTTCCGTTGACGTGTGGCATTTAAGATAATGCAAACACTTCAACGTGGCTGTCTCTCATGCCAGTCAGTTTACGTAAAGCCTCTCACCGCATAACATCGCGTTTTCTATATTGAATTATCAACGTATAATATCACTAATCCTATTCAACATTTCGCATTTATCTTTGTGACATTAATAAATTTTCATATAAAAAATATATTTATACAATATCACTATGAAATTGTCGTGAAAATTTTTATAATAACAGCCTCAATCAATTAATTGATTTATTATTTTCAATCTAGTGAAGTGTTTTGAATTATTTTGATTTCTATTTTTTTTTTTTTTTTTTTTTTTCTCATCTAGCTCAAATGTGAATATTTTCAATAAAATTTATCTTGAAAATCAAATAGATTTTCACGATGAATTCGTGTATTTATTAATCTAGATATCTATTAGGACAGGTGAACATTTTTATTTATTCTGTTTGTGAATGAAAAATCAGAACAATATATTTTGGTATCAAAATTATAATTAATGATGGAGAATAATGACGCATGGTTTGCAGACCTATTGAATGGTGATTTTCAAAATAAATATATTGTGGGAAATATAATTGGAAGGTGAGTGAATTAATTATATTTTCATATTGTCTTTGTTCATAACTATCAATCAAAACGATATTGATAGATTGAAATTAACTGTGAAATAATTGTCAAGTGTTTATTATTATTAGGGGTTTCACCTCGACAATCCACAGTTGTCTCTACAAAGGAAAGAAAAAATACGCATGTAAAATAATACCCAAGGTGAATAAAAAAAATTATTATTGACAAATAAATAAATTAAAAAGAAAAAAGTCACATGTTCCAATAAATTTTTTATTATCATTTATATTTTTTTTTGTTTTTTTTTAGAGCAAATTGAATAAAATCGAAACACAAATGAGAATACAAACGCTACTACGTCTGAATCATGAGAATATTGTGAGTTTTAATAATTGAATTTTCATTTTTTTATTTTTTCTTATTTTTCCAACAAATAACTAAATTTGTTTTTATGACTACCGCATATTAATTAATAAAAGCTGCGCAATAGCTCTTGAAAAGCTCCAAAAAAGTTCAATCATCAACTGCAAAACCACATCATTATAAATGATGAAAAAAATAATAAATAAATAAATAAATAAATACGTAGAAATATTTATGTTTGACTTATTTCATTGTATCATTAACAGGTAAAAGTGAAAGAAGCTTATGATGATGCGTTTACATTGTACATTGTTGAAGATTTGGCATATGGTGGTGAATTGCTCGAGAGATTAGCGTCACGTGGCGGATATTCAGAGAGAGACGCTGCAAAATCTGTTCACGATGCGGCAAAAGCATTGGAGGTAAGTAGTAATATTATTTCATGAAAAATAAATTATTTTGAGAGTACCTTTAAAAAATAACTAGAAAAAAAAAGAAGAAAATTTTTTTTTTCAACTTCCATAAAACTTATAATAATATATGAAGTCAAATTATGATTGAAATGTGATATATATATATATATATATATATACATATTTTTTTTTTTTTTCGTTGTTATCAAACACGTTGATGTGAGTTCAAAATTTATTCATCATATTCATCATATATATTTTACACTCATCTACCAACAATACAGTATATCCACAGTATGGGAATATTTCATGGTAATTTGAGACCTGAAAAGTTACTCTACGCCAAAGAGGATGAAAATTCACCGCTTCTGCTCACTGATATCGGTGTCACAACTACTTCAATGAGCCCCTACAAAATTTTGTATTGCGGTTAGTATGTATTCTCAGACACGTTGAGTAATAGTTAATGCAAATAAGTTTGATAAGTGTAGGTAAAAATATGGCACATGAAAATAGTTAATATTTGCATAGCAGATAAAATTAAAACGAAGATGTGAAACAAAAGGACGAAAAAAAAAAAAAAAGAAAAAAAGAAGGACAAGAAAATTAAATTAACCAGAATAAAAACGTGTATTGTTTCAATGCATATTCGAGATATGCTTATACGTATATACTTCATTCTTGTATATAATTTGCACTGGCTTGAGTATTAATGAAGACGTTTCATACTGTCTTTCAGCACCGGAAGTCATAGCTACAAGCCAAGCGCAATTCGCATCAGACATATGGAGTCTTGGCATCGTTCTTTACATTATGTATGTATTCATTAATTCTATTTATACATTACAAATTGATATTATCATTTATTATTTTATATATTTAATTAATTAAATATTTATTACTTTGAGAAATGGAAAAAATGGAAATTTTCGTTTTTTTTTTAGGCTTTGTGGTTTTGAGCCATTTTGGAATGGTGATGAAATGTTTCCTTCACCTTATTGGGATGACAAAACTATGGAGGCAAAAGATATAACAGCTTGGGTATGAATATATATTTTCTGAACATAGATGAACACATATGATTTTATATTTATATATCTGCATATATGAATATATTGTATAATTTTTTTTTTCTTTCCTCTTTCTTTTTCATGATAATGTATATGGTATAGTTGATGCAAGAATGCCCGGAAAAGCGACCAACAGCTCGCGAACTTCTCAAAAATTCTTGGGTATGTGGAGAAAGAACGTCCGAGCATTCTATCACTGATGCTATTCGTCGTTTACGTGAATTCAATGCCCGTAGAAAATTCAAGGTATTGTGATTGTGAATTTAAATAAATAATTTTCGATAGTGATATTATTATTAATAATGATTATTTTTCATTTTTTTTTTTTACACAGGCAGCGATGTACGCTGTACGTGCGACTCATCGAGCATTTGCTCTCTCACACTGTCATTAAAATATTATTGATTAAGATATGAATTATCATTTAATATAAATATTTCTATTTGTATTTTATTTTTATTCAAAAAATTATTTTTGTTATCATAATTAATTCAATTTTTTTCTTTTTCTAATTATAATAAGACACAGATGTATAATATTTTACATGATTGAGAAGAATTTAAAATGATTTTACCGACTGTACGACATTATTTATCTCAACCTTGTATTCTTGCCGACTGATAGTGAGTAAATTTTCCAATAGTGGAAATGTGAATGGTATGAACGAGATTTTCTATATTGCCAGAACATATTTTTTTTCTGTTTCAATCAACTGAGGATAATTCGCGGTATTCAATTCCAAAAAAAATGTCTCGAATGGTAATTTATCAACTATAGCTGATGAATCAATTGACGATATTCGAGTTTGATATTATTTTTATCATTTGTCTGACTATCGCAATTGTTGTATCACGAGGCGGAAAAAAATCACTGAAATTATAATCAATTTTTTTTACCTATTGTCGAATATTAATGTTATACCACTGAAAAATATATTCAAAAAGTAGTTTAGAAAAAAAAAAAGAGAGATTCGTATTGAGCTACATTTATTCAAATCTCTTATGTATTTCTTTATTGTATTATCTCAGATCATTAGTCTAGTGTCTGACGAAAAATTACTTTTACTACTCTCACTCTGACTTTGCATACTTAATTATCTCATAAATTTTTGAATTTCAATTTTCTCTTCTTCACTTATCTTTATGTTTATATAACTAATACTGATTATCTTTCGATATTTTTTGTTTACACGTTACTTAATATTACAATGTCAAAAAAAAAAAAAAAAAAAAAAAAAAATCTACAGTATATTAACATTAAACGTGAATCAAAAAAAGTATACAATAGTAATGCTGTATTTGGTATATATGTCTCGATGCAAATATTAATAGAAAAAAGAAAAAAAAAATCGATTTACATATTTCAGATCATAAATCTCGTGCTATTATTAATTCTCTAGGTCAAAATATTGGCATTATACGTGAAAGTCTGAAAAAAAAAAAAAACAGAATGCAGAGTCAAAATAAAAGAAGTTAGCACCAGAAAAACATTGAAATAACAAAATGAAAAAATGATGAAAAGCAAGAGAAGAATTTTCCTTTGGGTTTTGTGATTGTTGTTGGAGATAACAGGTCACAGGGGGTGGCTCCCGTTTTCCGACATTGCTAACTCGTTGGAAGGCAGGGTAAAATTGTGACGATAAAGAAACAAATAATACATAGTTGAGGTAAAAGTGGAATGGAGATATGTTAACGGACTTGCGCAATGTACACAGTCATTCCTAGGTTGGCTGGTGAGGCTGCGGAAAACATTGACAATGCGGCTTGCCTCGCAGGCTCGTCGCGACTACCGAAGTCGGCGCTCATCCCGTCCTACCATGAGATTGAGTTTCGATCATGGAACTCACGTAGCACCCTCGAGTGTCGCGCGTACTATACTAAATCACAATTGTTACCGCTAGTTACGCGTAAATTTTTTTTTGTTTTTTTTTTTGTTTTTTTCATTTAATTTTCTATATTTATTTATTCCTCAACGTTATTGAAAAATAATCAATTTATTTGCTCAAATTAAAATGTTCAATACAATTATATATTCGTTCCAGTTTATAATAAATAAGTACAACGATAAATAAGATTAAACGAAAAGAAAAAAATAGAGATTATTCGAATGGGAAATATATAGATATAAATTATAAATAAATATAACTATATATATATGATAACAAGTTATTTATTTAGGATTTAATGTAGAAAGTGAAGATGAAAAAAAGGAAAAAATGACGGAAATTGCGACACTGGGAAAATTCAAATTCAATTCATTTCAATGAATAGTTGATAATATTGATAAAAATCTTATTGATAATTCAGGTATTGTGATGCAACTAAATATCTGTTGACAAATAGAAATTCATTTTGAGAATAAATAGAATAATTATTGAAATGTTCAAGTAATTGAACGTGGCAAATGATTGAATTAACGTATTTGAATATTATTTTATACGGTTTATCAATAGTGAACCGTGCGTCGCCGTACCTGTTGCAAAGACTCGTGGAGTTAACTTATATATAAATCTGTACAGCGTATAAATACATAACTACCGTTACTCATACAAAAATTTCGCCAATTAAAAACAAAATAATATATTATCGGACAATCAAATCTACTTTATTAGTAAACAGTAACTGTCAATAAATAAATCATCATGCTCAGTCCAAAAATGCAAAAATCAGGTGAGTATTAAATTAGAAAATAATAATAATAATAATAATAATAATAATAATAATAATAATACATCTATATTATATATAATAATGAATATATTAATAAATATATTTCTACTATATTTATTTATATAAATGGAAATGGGTTGATGAAAAAATTTTGTGCAGAATTTTCGGAGTTATATTATATTTCAAGAATTATTGAAATCTCGGTGAATGGCGTTTATTCAATATTTGACAATCACGATGTTCCAGTGAGAGTCAACGATTCGCAAATACTCATGCTGTCAGAGAGGGCTCATTATGACCATTCACTGGTTGGATATTTACACAAGCGAACCGCTGACTCAGCCAAGTGGCAACTTCGATGGTTCGTTCTTTATCAGGTGAGTTTTTAACAGAAAAAGAGAGAAATGAAAAATAAAAATAAAAACATTTAAAAAAATAAGTTAATGAAAAAAATCATAAAAAATAAAAAATAAATTAAAACTTAAAAAAAAAAAAAAATAAATACATAGCAGTCCACCCCCACTTTATGAACGAAAAAAAATTACACAACTAAAATTTTTTTCTCATTTTAATTTAATATAATGTTGTTAATTCCACGTGTTCCAGAATTTATTATTCTACTATGAAAATGAGACGTTTTCACGACCCAGTGGGGTTGTTATGCTGGAGGGCTGCTACTGCGATCGGCTTATTACTACTCGTTTAAAAGAACCCGAAAAACAGGTATGATTTATCAAATAAAATAATTTCATATTCATACGTGAAATTAGTGAAAAGAAATGATTTATTTATGATATTATTTCACATTTTTTTTTTTTTTTACAATATAACTATTTGATTTTTATGTGTCGTGATCACGGTGTATGACCAACTTTTTCTATTATTAAATTTTTTTTTATTTATTTTTTATAGAAATTATATAATATATTGGCAAATAGTATTGATATTACTTCATTTTGTAGAATACGCTGATTCAATTTGTTCTACTTCGTTGTGAGTGCTGAGCTTATCTTATCATCTCGTCATTTTCATCGACAATATTTCATTCATTTTATTATAACATGTGAAAATTCAGAATAAATTTTGTGGAAAATCTTCAGCGGGAATATCAATGGTGAACTCTTCAATAGACTCATAATGAGCGGATATTGATTTACATTAAATTTATTTATCATTATTAATATTATTATTATTTTTTTTTTTTTATCGAAATAATATGAATTATCAATATCAATTCTGTCAATTGATTCATCTCATTCACGTAATTGTTCACTGATCACCAACATTTTCTGCAGTATTAAGAATATTCCAAGAATTAATATATTTATTATTACATTAAGATTTTTTTGTTTACAAAGAAAATAAAAAAAAATTCATTTTTATCCCAGTCAATTGTTGATTTTATATTAAGAAAGTTGGGATACTACCTACGGGCGTTTTCCTTGTTCCGTAATTTAATTATCGTGATTACACAAAGAAAGAGGAGAAAATGAGTGGACGAATATTGAGATAACAAAGCATTATTAACTTCAATATTCAAATACATTGGATGTGGTCAAGGATATTACTTTTAGTTGACAGAATTTCAGATGACGCATTTACCTTTTGTGAATTTCTTAATAAAAATTTATGAACTACGTGAATTAAAGGTATTCCCTGAGGTTCAATTTTTTGTGGTTCACATTCATTTAATGTATGATAATTTTTAGTGAATATAAATACTTTTGTCGTGTGTAGCTAATGATATCATAAAAAATTTTGACAACTTTCGTATGCAACATACGAAACGTACAATAACTAAATTCATAAACTGATTGAATTTCAAATTATCATATTATTATATTAATGTTCATTGTACATTTATAATATTGCAATGAACATTATTCAGTACTGTAGGATATTTACAATTATAATTATTATAATGGAAATCACATTTGAAATTGAATTCACTCTGATGCTCATAAATGTCAGATTGTTACAATTTTACAACAGCATCAATTATCACAATATATGAATTTTATTTATAGGAAATTAAATTGGGAAATTTCATATTTTCCAATATTACTTTATAATTTATTTCGAAAAAAAAAAAAATGTATATTTTTACTTTCATTTTTATTTTTATACTCATTTCCATTTTTATTCATTTCATCTCATTATATCCATTTTTTTTTTTTTTTTTTTTTTTTTTTTTCTCGTATTTGTCGTATGTTCAATGGTACGTACACATGCAATGCCCATGGGCAATAATGAATTTCCACAGGAGCACTCACAATGTAATAATCAAAATTTTTCCTCTGTTTTATATTAATATTTGTAGTACAGTATTATATTTTATAAAAACAAACTACATAGTTTTTCAAAAGAATAAAAAGTGAAACGACAATTTATTATGCTTCTCTTGAGGTTTGAAGTAAATCATAAAATATTTATCACATGTATTTTGTCATTGCGGGGGGAATATTTGATTCCCAAATATTTTTTTTTTTCATTTTTTTTTTTCCTCAGTTTGTGTATCATCGGCTTCGCACAACCAAGAAATATTGAAGGTCAGAGGTGAAATATTATTACAATACTTGATAAACGATTTCACGGATAAAAAGATATTGTTGGAATGTAGGACTGCGTGGTAGGGTCAAGGGTGGAATCTATGGGGTAGCGCCATGCATTAGTCAACCACACGAGTCTGATCAAAAAATTTCATTTCCACCAAAAATAAATCATCACGACACTATCCAATAATTGTATATCTAATCGACATAAAACACAATCATTCACATCAAATATTGATTACTGTTCATATAGAAAAATCATTATAAGAGTAAAAATTGTCATTTCCGTGACATTGAATGTTAAATGTCCAGAAATTAATAGACAAATTATATTAGATTGTTTCTAGTTTCAAGGTCTGTCACTGAATATTGATAATACCAACGATTTCATATCAAATATATACACATAATATATACATTCTGAATTCTACACGCCCCTATCTTTCATTTATAATACCATTGACCTCGCCTAGATCCCAAGGGAAGGGCGTATCCTCATTTCACCTGCTCGCATAGAAGCGCATCAATTGTAAATGTTTCACGTAAAGGAAAATACGTCAATATATGGATAAAATGTAGAATTTCGACAAATTCACTGTGAACATTTTTGTCCTCAATGAAGTATTCAGTCTATGCATGTGTAAGTACAACAAAAAGCATAATTTTCACATTGCAGAAGAGTCAGAGTGAAAGAAAATAAAAGAGGGAGAAATGGGAGACGATAACTCGCAGTTATGTCTCTTGCATGTATATAATATTGTATTATTATTATTATTTTACTCTCAATATTTTATCTGAAGTATCAATATGCATGATATCCCCGCTCGCTCTCAACGGATTCAATTCTCCCTTTGTCTTCATGTATGAAAAATATAAATACCGATTATTCATCTGGAAAAATCATTTATATGTTCATACATATATGCAGTTTAGATATGAATTTGTTTTTTTTTTTTTTTTTCAATTGAACTTATTCATCCGTGAATGAGAAAATTCCAATCGATATAAATATCATAATTTTTTTATTTTTAATTTTGTATGGGTAAATATATAAATTCGTTTTTTATTCTCCACATGTCATAGTATGGTAAATTGCATTTGAGTATTGGATGGCTATTATTATATTTTTTTTTATCTTTCATTTTTGATTGGATGTGGAAAATTGATTACAAAATTCTGCATAGTACTAGAGATTAAAATTATTTATAAATTTATGTGGATAAGTGAATTTATATTTTATTTAGAAAAAAATGAAAATTTTGTATCATAATTAAAAGAAAAATTGAAAATGAAATGAATTTATATATATTAATCACGAAATTCTTAAATTGATTCATTATATATATATATATATATATATTTGTATATTTTATGCATCGTGTGAATATTTACGGAGGTAACTAATGACCTAGTTATCGACACGACCTTCATAAACTTTTACAAAAAAAAAAAAAAAAAAAAAAAAAAAAATGCTGAATAAATAAATAAATCATCATTAATATATTTTTTTTTTCATTGTGAAATCAACGAAAAAGAAAAAAAAATAAATATACATAAAAGTATATTTTTTTTTTTTTTTTTTTTTTTTTTTTCAAATTAATTATTTCAGATATTTTCAATGTAAATATAAATTTACGAACAAAAAAAAAATAGTAATAATAAAATAAATTTTTTTTTTTTTAAATACATATAACAATGGATAATAATATAATATCCTTACAGTTCGTAGCAGAATTATACTCAATTTTTTTTTTTTTTTTCATCCTCTTGTGATTTATTCATAAATTAATAAATTATATTTTCACTGAATCATATGACTTCAACTGTATTTTTTTTTTTTTCTATATTATTGCAATTGTCAGTATTTTTTTATTCTTCCCATCACAGCATCCATCATATGCACTCTAAAAAATAACGCTCAACATTTTTTTTTAACCGGGCATGGGTAATAGACGCAGCATCCGGTTTCACAGAAGCATAAGAGAACGCTCTATATGTAGGTCCGCCCAACGGTCGACCTAGTCACTGACATACATCTGTGGATGAATGCACATAACAACACCTATAGAGATGTACAATACCTATAGAGATCTACACTAGACGTGAATATTAATGTATAAAATTGTGAATCCAAGGGCTGAGTATTTAACGAAGGGTAACACAGACAATTTTCTGCAGTGCAAGTATTCACACACACACACACACACACACACAAAAGAGTTTGTCAGTGGAATGCATATATGTATTTCATATTTTACTCGTACTCAAAGCAACAATGAATATATACTCAGAGAGAACCAGAGGGACAGAGAGGGAGAGAGTGTGTAAAAGGCTTTTCCCCACTCTCTAATTCCAAAGTTTTGCTTTGTACGTTTGAGAATCAGCTGTATGTCGACAATGTACACAATCCGATGATATATTGTATTGTTGATAGGAGAAAATGAAATACAAAACAAGAATATAAATTTAATATGTAACGATAATTAAAATATTATTATCTATATAGTATGAAAATGAAATTTTAATTTTTTCATAATATTTTAGAATTAGAATTTATTCCTTTCAATTTTTTCTTTTTTTGTAGAAATTTTATGTATAAATATGAATTATATGTATGTGAATAAATGTAGAGAAATTGTATTGTACATTTAGTATGTAGTGTATGCCTGTTGCATAACTCCCACAAGTAGCACGCGCATTAGGTTTATTGTGGGATATATAATATCTTTCTCGCTTCCTCTTTTGTGACCATGTCCCGTTCTCCCGCGTGTCTGAGTGACATTGCGGTTGGCCCCGATTCCCCGGGACTATCCAGCTGCCTCCTTGGCACTTTTGGTTTTGCTCTTGGTGTCACATGGCAACGAGCATACTATCAGAAGGGACAAATCGATTCGTTTCGGTCTAAAAATAAATTTCTGCTTTGGCGCGCTTAAGCCTACACTTTTTTTTTTCTCTTTTATCGTGGTTTAACTGATATCTTCAAGGTTGTAATTTCCTGTTCCACTCATTTTCGCATGTCCATTTCATCTACATCTATACACATACACTTGTATGATATTCACAACTGTATTTTGATGTTGAATGGCACATTGTCAATTTAGATTTACTAAGCTGCTCTAATTACTCGATGACTCTACTCTTTATGATTATTTTTGCTTTCCAATCAACCTCGCACTACTTTCTCTTTTTTATAACTTTTTTTCCTCTTTCTCACTTTGAAAAAAAAACTTCCACGTGCCCACATATATGAAAAACCTACATGTGTGAGAAAAAAAAAAGAGAATTAGAAATCGTGTCGCAAATGATACACGTATAGTAATAATAATCTTTTTTACTCTTCAATAGTAGAATATAATTTTTTTTTTTCTTATACTCGTGATTCAATTGAGATCAATATGAAAACCGAAATAAATTAATGAATAAATAAATAGATAAATTGGAATATTAAAAATTTTCCATTATATCTATTTCTGTGAAATTTTTATGAATAAAATTTTAATGTATTGTAAAACAGAAGGTTATATTTAACTGTCAAATTATTCATGGTGTCTTCATCGTGAAAAAAATATGAGATGTCTTGAAAGAAAATATTTGATATATATTTTATTTTGTTTTTACTTTTTATTCTTTTTCTTCCCTCCGCTTGCTATTTATTCGAGCGAGAAAATGTAAAAGATTGTGCCAGTATTTCTTTTTTTTTCTTCCTTTTTGGCATCCTTACATGCATCATCGTACAGTAGAGTAGAAAAAAAAATGTGTATAACGTATATAATATACAGTTTAGTTTTGTTATGAGTAATTTACTTGGGAGACCAAAATTCCCACACGATTTACAGACAAATTACTTATAAAGGAATTTTCCGTATAGTGTAAATTCTAATGAGTTTTGTATTATAATTATTTTTAATATATGCATAAGAAATTAATCTTACTCGTCTGTTGAGTTGGTGGTTAATTTAAATGGTGACGCAGTATATATACATTCTCAGAAAACTGAACCGTCACTAGGAACTTTGTTAACTTTCAAATGACTCAAAATATGAATTGCCGACAGCAACTGTACGAACTCTGAAAGTATTTGAATAAAATCATTCTCCTCGATATTTAAAATGAGTTGAAAAAAAAGAGAAAAGAAAAAAAAAAACAGTCAAATAAATTGATCTGAAATTCTATAACGAAATATTATTAATAAAAAAATTGTCATGAGTGATATATTTTCAATTTCATTCCATCGCATCGTTCGATTTATCATTGTAATTTAATCAATGATGATTGATCAATGTACATATAAATTTTGATAGTACATATGTCGAGAGTTATATTGTAACCTAGTGACCTTGTCCCTGTAACCTGAACTCAAAGTAAAGAGGGTGAAAACTAAAATCTTGAATATTTTCACTGGCATTTGAATTCTTAACTTTTGTACTATTTGTATTTTTTTTTTTTTCAAAGGGATAGAAAATAAAAAAGCAGAAAAAAAAAGAAAAAAGAAAAAAGAAATAAAGAAAATTTTTCTTTATTAAAGACACACATTTATGTACACTCGATTTATTTATTGACCTTTTTTTGTATATGCGGGTATATACGGGTATATACGGGTATATTGTTATAAAATAATATGTGTATACCTTAGATTCTATATTTATGTCAGGGGTCGGACGTACTGGTGATTGATTGGATCGTTTACAATATCCTACTGATGCGCGTGACTCAGATGAAAGTGAAATTCATTTATTATTATTATTATTATTATTATTATTATTATTATTATTATTATTATTATTATTATTATTATTATTATTATTATTATTATTATTATTATTATTATTATTATTATTATTATTATTATTATTATTATTATTATTATTATTATTATTATTATTATTATTATTATTATTATTATTATTATTATTATTATTATTATTATTATTATTATTATTATTATTGATATTATTATTGATATTATTATTATTAGATGAATTATCGAAGATATAATTCATGAGTCATATAATAACACATTTAATTATTCTATTACAAATAATATCCATAAGTTGAGAATATGAAAAAAAAAATTAGGCAAATATTCATGAGCATTAGTTCATATCAAGTTGCAATATTCTAATCGATAATATAATTTTTTTTTTCGGCTTGTTTTATCCCTTTTCATCATTTGATAAAACATTGAAATATTATTCAATATAATTACCATAAAAAAATTATCATACATATCATTCAGAGCATTTTATATATGATTTTGGGGGATGGATTTCTATAAATTACCATGGCAATGTAAAATATAAATATATATATTTTATCAAGAAATAACAGGAGATTATTGCGACCCTGATAATTGCCAAGTGTATCATGTTCCATATACATCCAACCATATAACTGTCGGGAGTGTATTTTAGTTCAATGTACATACATAAATACATTAGTTTACTCACTCGCTATGTACATATATATCAAGATACTTCATGGCTTATCTAACAATATTTCCACTTGTACGTATGTACAGCAATAGTTAACCTGTTAATGGCGAATTATTGGTGAATTAATAGATAAAAAAATTTATTCAATTAAATGATGAGTTTTATATGTAAATTATTCTTTATTGAGTTTTCAAAATATTTTTTCAATACGTGATTAAATATTATTACTATCGTTCATATTAATTATTTATTAATTTGACATCATTACTTTTCCATCAATTGAAATTTCAAATGTCACACTGAGAGAATATAATTTAATTATACAGGAATATAAAAGTTATTGTATGGTTTCATCTGTAGCACCTACGATGAAACTAATCGTTGATTTTTTCCTGGGAAATATTTTATACGTCAGAATTTTTAAAAATTAAAAAAAAAAAAGTTAAAATAAAATATGAAGAAGAGAAAATAAAAGTTTTCATAAGAGTAATAAAAAAAAAATGAAACAAGTCTGTAACTTCTTTCATTAAAAATCTATAATTCTTATACATCCACGAAAAAAAAAAAAAAAAAAAAAAAAAATTGGTAGTTCAATTTTTTTTTCTTGTCTTTACTATTTGGCTGATATTTTCATTACTCTCGTGATGCTCATTTCATCGGATCCTTTTTTTCTTCACAGCTTAACTTTTTACTGCATGTAAAATTCGTATTATTTCTAGATGAAATATAAAATTACAATATAATCATGTGATTTTCATGATAAGAAGTAAGCGAAAGGAGAAAGAAAAAAAAAAATAAAAAATAGGGTAAAAAGATGAGTGGAACGATATAAATGAAGAGAAAAAAATAAACTCATACTTGAGTCACGCGCAGTGAAGCGTGTAAACACGAATAAACACGAATGTACTTTACATAAAAACACTTTCAATAGTAAATGATGCACCTGTTTTCACTTATATACACTCATTCACTGTACTTCAACTGCTCCATCTGGTTGTGATGGCAGTTATCTCTAGTGATATAATCTCAAATGAATACAGAAAATTTCGAGGTGAACATAGTACAGATCTACATTCACATACATTATGATGAACAAAATTTTATTTCTATCTTATATTCATTTTGTCAAGCACAGAACTTAGCGGAACAAAAAAAAAAAAAGAAAAAAAAAAAAAAAGAAGAAGGATATAATAATAAATAAAGTTGTGGAGCTATTTAATAATAAAAATTCAAAAAATAATGAATTAGATATAAAAATTTGGATTAATTTTCCTTTCAATTTAATGTGTGTTCCAGCTGTGCTTTGCTATTTCATACCGAAGAGAAAATCAACGTCAGTATGAATTAAAAGCAGCTTCTGAGTCAGATCGTGAAACATGGATAGACGCGATACGTGAAGCTAGGTCAGTATTAAATGAAAGTATACAGTGACATTCATGATACTACAAAATGTTCAACGTAATAAAAACATTTACGATCAATTTAACTGATTGAACAAGTATATTGTTGTATATAAATATAATTCACAGGATATACAAATATATGTATTCACTGAACGGGATAAATAACAATTTATGTATTCAAGAGAAAAGAAAAAATAAAAAATAAAAAAACGATGAAAAAAATAATAATGAGCTCTATGAATGTAGTAACTCTTGAAAAATATTAATCTCTGAACATGTTATTGTTACATATAATACACATTAGATGAATTACTATAATTATATAAAGTGGCATGTGGCATTATGAAAATGAAAAATAATCAAATGTAAATTGGTATTTAGTTTATTTTCATTTATGTTTATACTTTATTTTGGATATCACAACTGAAAATTATTTGAAATAGAATAGAGACGTGTCAATAATGAATTTATTATAATACAATTGTTCTTCTCTTGTGTACTTTACTGATCTGATTCGACCTTGGATTGGTTATTAATTGGATTTATTCCATTCAATATTGTATTTATTCATTAATTAATTATTCATTGTTGAAATAACTAATCATAATAGAATTCACTGAAATATGTATACAATTACTCAATTTGATAGTTCAATATTATTTTGAGGAAATATCTATATGTATTTAATACAGATTTATCATTGATATTTTTATTTTGCCTTGTTCAATGGATATTATAATAATACGATATAAATGAAATTTATTACACTGGATATTGTCATGAATTCAGAATTCTCAATATTCACTGACTTGATTATATACTGATTGCCAATTCTCATCACGTAGTGATGGAAATAATCTCATGAAATTGTCGCCAATGATGTCGTCATGATTTAGAATTTATTGGAAATTGGTCAGTATTGAATAATGCAATAGCAATGAAACACATTCATTCCAATTGTAAATTGTAAAATCATATTATACTGATGAATATAAAAGAAATGATGAGATAAGAAAAAAAAAAAGAGCAATAAAACCACGTGGAATTTTGTCACACAATAATATTATGTTTGTTTCACTGTTTGTGTTTCTGACAATGTCATTAATGTGACAATAAAATATTTTAATTTGACATTTCTCTCCAACAAAAATAAAACCCATTACTTCTAGTTATTACGAAAAATTAAATTTGTGGAAAGTGAATTGTTTCAATTTTCATTTTTTTTCTCTACATAACATAACTGAATTATTTTCTGAAATAAAAATGTTATAATAAATGTTTGAATAATATTTATTCTACTTTTTTTTTTTGTTCAGTTTCAACAAAGTACTACAGCAGAAAAAGGAGCTTGAGCAAAAACATTTGCACCTGTTACAAATTGTTGAGAGTGAAAAAACAGCAAAACGGCAATATACACAACAATGCGAGGAGCTCGCATCGGAAATTAAAAAATTACGATCTGAAGTACGTAAATACATATTTTAATATGATTAAGCATAGGAAAAATACATTTGTATTTTTATATGACAGAAAATTTTTTTTTCCTTCAACTCCGTTACAAATGCATGAAATACTTTTTTATCTCATTCTCATTTCCTGTATACTTTTTCTCGATTAATTTTATATTTACATACAATATACATATTTTTTTTTCTCTTTCATACGATAGCTATGCACGATGAAACGAGAATTGCGACGAAGTTCAGTGGCACTGGCTGCTTATACCAGTCGACCAGTTATACAAAGGACCATGTCCCAGAGCGTCGGTCATGCAGCAGATATTGCATATTCATCATTATTCCACAGTGGCGGTGAGAATGGATCAAATATTGCTGGTATTGGTAGTGGATTAAAAGGAATTACCGTTGGCTCCACTGATATGGAAAAAATAAAAAAAGTCCAGAGCTTTTTTCGTGGCTGGCTGTGTCGTCGACGTTGGAAACAAATTGTTGAACAATACATAAAAAGTCCACACGCTGAAAGCATGCGAAAAAGAAATAGGTAAATTTCAATGTATTCAAATATGTTTAGAAATTATAGTATTGATTGATTTATCCTCTTACAATTCTATTTTCTTCTTACTTTCAACCCCCTTTTCTCTCTCGTCCTCCTTCTCTTGTCACATGAAACTTTTATATATATATATATATATTTTTTTTTTTCAATTTTCCAGTCTTGTATTTCAAATGGTTGAAGCTGAGGAAGAATATACTGAACAAATGGAGATACTTGTTAGCTGTTTTTTACGGCCATTCAAAATGGCTGCAAGCTCAAAAAAACCACCGTGTAGTCATGAGGACGTGAATAGCATTTTTCTGAATAGCGAAACAGTATTATTTCTTCATCAAATATTTCTCAAGGGCCTCACGTCACGTATGGAAAGTTGGCCAACCCTTGTTCTTGGTAAATTTAATAAATTTTTATTCTCAAAGAAAAAAAAAAAATAATAATAATAAGAACTTGAAATGTATGAAGACATTAGTCATTAATTATTTTTTTTCTTTATGTATATTTCAATTAATTTTTTTTTTTTGCCTTATTTTCCAGGTGACCTTTTTGATATGCTACTACCCATGTTATCAATTTATCAAGAATATGTTCGCAATCATCATTATAGTTTGCAAGTGCTCACTGAATGCAAACAATCGTCGCCATCATTTGCAGCTCTGCTTACTCGTTTAGAGAACAAGACAGTCTGTCAGGGTCGTTCTCTCGAGACTTTTCTCACTTATCCCATGCACCAGGTAGATAATTTGATTTAACCTCTGTAGTTTTCTAATGCATATACTGCCAGGAGGTGTAATAAGAATTTATGTCATCAAATAAGAAGTTGTAGTGCAGCGTTCTCTTACATTTTTTCACATTCACGTATAACATTTTCCAGACTATAAATACTCGACAAAAAATAATTTGATAGAATTTTTTTTTTTTTTTTTTTTTTTTTTCTGTTCATCTCCGTTCTTTTTCATCATTATTTTCCTTCCTATATAAATTCGAAAATAAAATTATTTTTATGAAAAATTGGAGAATTTCTATTGAATTGCAAAAATTTGTTTCATATTATTTTTTTTTTCTTGCATTGAAAATCAAATGCATGTAATTTTATTCAAGAAATTTATTGAATTTCTATTATTAGGTACCACGTTATATAATTACATTGCACGAAGTTTTGGCTCACACACCCCACGATCATGTGGAACGCAAAAGTCTTCAGAATGCTAGACAACAATTAGAAGACTTGTCACGTCAGATGCATGACGAGGTAAAACTTCAATCCAATAAATATCTACTTCATTATATATTCATCGATATTAATTCAATTGTGATATTTAGGTCAGTGAAACAGAAAATTTACGAAAAAATCTTGCTGTTGAGAGAATGATCGTTGAGGGTTGTGACATACTTCTTGATGTCAATCAAGTTTTTGTAAGACAGGGTAAGTTTATTTTTCGCTCAATTAAGTATTCTATTACTAAATTTTCAAACGTATTCGCCTTCATTTATCACTGTATAATTATTATTTTATATGACATATAAATTTATTATCTACTATCGAAAAATGAATAATATAAATTTATGTGCGGTCGATAAATATTTTATACAAACACTCAAGTGATAACAGCAAGTCACAGTTCTCTACTCTTATTTGAATTCAAATCAATAATTTCAACATTGTTAATATACTTTTACTCTGTAAAAATTGTAAACAATATTTGTATATTCTTTGTATTATTATAATATTTATAATTATTATTCAAGTTATTCTTTCTTTAATTTTTATAAACAAAAATCAATCGACAAATTGATTTAATATTTTAACTAAAAATTAAATTTATCATTCATACATTATTTGTGTATAACTATATATATTTTCATATAACGCACGCGCGTCTTTTCAACCATCTGACAATCAATGGAACACATGTCTATAGGTATATTGTCAATATTAAAGCTAATCCAGGTTTTCTGAACCTGCGCAACTGATGACAGGGCTGGTTATTATTATCTGTACCCTACGATTATAATTCATATTTTATTCAGATTTCCTGTTTTCACTGAACGGAAAATATTTTTTTATTATTTATCCCAGCTGTATCAAAATATCCCAGATATTCTCTACCATTATTGTCATACTCATTCTATCTTTTTATAATTATTCATTCATAATTCATATTTATTTTTACAATCATAAGATTATTATCAATTTATCTTTCTGAAAAATAACTCACAATCACAAATTGCCGATTTTATATCCAATTTTGTTTCACATACAAATAAATATTAAATATAATATTTTCATAGAGTACAAAATATATATATCGTACCATGAAATAATATCTCGTGATACGTTACTGTATCCTCGTGCTTAATTTTATACCACATGGTTGCCGAGTAAATGTTCTATCAAAATTTTCCTGGTCATCACTTTAACTAAAACTCGTGAGTAGAACAAACAATAAAAATTCATATTATACATGACCATTATAAAATTTTTTATTAACGTAAACGAAATTAAATTGAAAAATAGTATATAATATAACGAAAGAACAAAGGAAAGAGAAAAATCAAAGAAGAAGATATATCAATAATGTTTGAGATAATATCATCAAGTATTGTGTATTATAGTGGAGTATTTCCCGTGCGTTGACCGTTCGCGCCTTACGTCAGTAGCCATTTTGATATTAAAACAAGTGCGTATTCTGAACGCACCTCAATCAAATGATTCCATGGGAATATTTGACCGAGTAAAATTACACAAAAGTATATACACTCGTTGTTATATAAAATTGGGACCAATCAAAATATCCAGTGATCGAATCAATTACTTGAAATTAAAAATACAAAAATAAAAATACCATTATCGGTACGTGATCTCATAGTTCAATGTTATCAATAATAATAATAATAATAAAAGAAAAAAAAATTACCAAAATCATTAATTTTATTGAATACTACAAAATCATTAATTTTATTGAATAATCATCACAAGTGTTTACGTCTGATATATGAAGACTGTTTCTACTGAATAAGTTGAGCATGAATTTATATGTGTAATTGAACCATTCAAAGTGTAATAATATTCAATTTTTTTTTTTTTCCAAATATCACCGACACAATTATTCCAATATATTGTATCATATTGTTATTTAAATTATCCAGGTACACTTATACAAATTTTGGATAAACCTCGTGGTGTACGCAGCAGATTGAGTGCAACATTTGGTGGTAAAACAAGTGGTGATAAAGAGGCTTTGAGACAGTGTTTTTTATTTTCCAATCATTTGATTCTTGCCACACGACAATCGGATGATGACGGTCGGCTTAATCTTGTGTCTGGCTGTGGGAAAATTCCATTGTCTGATGCTATACTTATAGAAGATCCCAATGAACAAAGTGTCGTTGACGACGATGGTATTATTTTTCATTAATACTTTACACCAACAATTTTCTTAAAAATTATTTATGTATACAAATATATATATTTTGTTGTTTCAGAATTGTCTGTTTGTTCTATGTCAAGTGGAATCAGTGAGAGTAGTGGAAGTGGAAGTGGCAGTACAGGAACACCTTTAAGTAATCGGGATTTCAAAATAGTCTTCGATATGAAATCAGGTGGGTCACCAATGTCAGTTCATCTCGTAGCACCTACTGTACAGGTATGTTGGGAAGAAGAAAAATTGAAGATAAATTAATATGATGAGTATGATGAATGAATTAGTAGTAATATAAAATTGTAAATTTAGGAAAAAGCCGCGTGGATCAGTGATATAAGTCAATGTATGGACAATGTTCATTTCAATGATTTATTGCGTTGTTCGCTGTCAGATACCAGCTCAGTTGCAATGCCACAATCTATAAGAAATGATCCAAAATTATTTAAAGATGATATCGACATAAGATTTAGTCGTACATTAAATTCATGTAAATTACCACAAATACGTTATGCAACACCAGAACGATTACTTCAGAGATTGACAGACTTGAGATTTCTCAGTATTGATTTTCTCAATACATTTTTATTGACATATCGGGTATTCACCGATGGTGTTACGGTTTTGGAAGCTCTGAAAAGAGTTTTTTACGATTCCGAACCACCCGATAGTCATATTCCAAGTGGTTCATTCGTGTAAGACGATATTTTTTTTGTATTTCATTCAATAATTTTTTTATATAATAATAAATAATGAAAATTCAATATCAATTTATTATCACAGATCATTGGATGGATTAACCACATCTGGCGATAGTCAAATACATTTGGAAGATCGACGAAGGAGTAGCTTTTCACCAAGAAGAACTAGTGGTGCAAGTTCTGTTTCAGGTATTATAACAATAATTGATTGAATATTTGCAATTTTTTTTTTTTTTTTTTTTTGTTCAAAAAAAGTCATTTGGCTTTTTTTTTGTGTGTGGTTGTGATGGGCACGTATAGGATATGGATCGGAGGTGAGCGACTCACGAGAAGTGCGGAGTCACAATTATTCCGACTCCACACTGGGTGCTCAAACTTCAAATACAAAAAACCCCTGGCGATCTGGTTATCGAAAATGTGAGCGTGTAAAATATGAATATTCTGTGATCATTAAATACATTCATACATTTGCATGAAAATAAGAAGTGGAATTTTTTTCCTTTACAAAATGAATTCCTCTTCAGTTTTTCAATTCTATGATCAATCAAATATTATATTATGTAGGTAAAATTAATTGCATAATAAAATCGAGTAATTTTTAATTTACAGTTGATGATGAATTACCATTGAGTCTCATATCTGAAGTTCCACCAATTGTGAAAAATAGTCCGACATTACAATTACCCGGATCATCATCAGCAAAACAATCGCCAAAGTCACCAAGACGAGTTAGTATTAAACAAGAAAACTCCGAAGATGATGGGAGTCATCTGACAATTCCAAAATTTATGACAGGATCTTCGAGTTCAGAAACACTCATAGGTGAAGAATCACAATACGATAATTATTTTTATTTTGTAGTTATTTTCTTTGACATATCAGGAATGAAATTTAAATTAAAAAATTATTTTTTCCACAGCAGGTAGTGCACCATCTTCACCGAGCAACATGAGTTCTGTGACATTGGTAGAATCTATGGGATCGAGATCAGGATCGGGATCAGGATCAGGATCCGATCCAAGTCCACAAGATGGTACTTACAATTTTCCTCGTACTGAATCAGAGGAAACAAATACTCCACATACGGCTAAATCTATAACAAAAGATGGTGATTTAAATTAATATCTTTGCTATGAAATTAAAAGTTATGTAGTAATAAAATATTTTTGATGTTCTGTTTATAATTCAGATGTTCAATTTACGTATGATGAATTATTGACTTCACCAAAATCATCACCGAAAATTAATTCACGATCAAAACCATCCAAATCACCACGAAGTAAACGCCGAAATTCAGATAAGGAAGAATCAACGTGGACAGATGATGAAAGTATACCAAGTAATGAACAATATGCAGGTCAATTTAATCGTCAACACACACAATGTCACCCAGAACAACACAGAGCATCAGTTGCCTCTGCGCCACCATCGTCCATGAGAAGTGGATCAATTCCAACTGCTATTGGTGTGAGTGACAATTCCTCTACCGTCAAATATTACTGTATGAGTAAAGTAAGAATTTTTATCTATTTCATCTATGATATTTATATTTTCTACAGAGTTATTGGGCTGTCAGGAGATCATTTCAAGAGGGTGAAATGAGCTCGGCAAGACAATCATGTTGCTATCAACACGATCTCCCACAGGTTTCTAGTAAAGCTGGTGTTGTTATCACAAGTTCTCGTCCAAGTCACAGAAGGTATGTGCGAACAGTTTGTTTATTTTATTTTTTTTTTTATTTCATCAATAATATCCAAATTCTTTTATCTATGTAAAATAGATTCGAATTTTAATCATACAATATTGATAAAATATAATGAAGGTAACTCGTGGTAATTTTCAATACTAAATTATGCCAGCCAGAAAAATATTAATCGATTGATATCTAAATATTTATTTGTATTTTTAAACTCAATAGAAAAAAATCACATTTAAATTCGTATATGTTTCAATGCTCTATATTATATAATGTCATTAATTAATAACACGAGTTTAATTATTTATCGATATTCATATCATTACTCAATTATCCATTCACTTATCAAACTAAATGTGCTCTCAATAATTTGAAGAAACAAACGAAAAAAATCGTGGGAATTTTTTTTTTTTGATTCTCTACTTCATGTGTTGTTTTGTTGTTTGAGTTTGTTTCTTTCTCTTCTTTTTTTTTTGCGTCATTCATAGAATTGGACCTGAACAAATGTGGTAAGTATTCATCGATTACCATTCATCACGTAGCCTATTCGCGAATTTTATAGAGAATGTCTTTCGCATGATTTGGCTGCTACTCATAAAAATCAATTCATATACGTAAAAGTGAGAAAAAAAAGAATTAATCCAATTGAATATTGCATGATTCAATCAATATAAACTCCATGGCGGACTTTATTGTAGAATAGGGAATAGAGTGTCTATTGTAAAATAAATATAGAAAATTCCTCTCGCTTGCTGGCTGGCAAGAAATACTATATCTGCTGTAGAAAAAAACTAAAATACCTATCAATTAGTAAATTTTAGTTCAGATAGAACAAATAAACTGCTATATGTCGATGTTATTTCGAGTTGAAATTAATAATGAAAAAAAAAAAATATGTATGTATATATATATATTGACAAAAGATGAATGTGCACTATTGTCAATTGTAGAGATAGCACTTGGATTTTGGGCTTGAATAGGTTTAGATTTAGACAATGCACAATGCGTATATTCAGTGATTCTTAAATATAGAATTGAAAAAAAAAAAATGGCAAATGTCAATTAAGAGTTCAAATTTATTGAAATGAAAACAACATATTTTGTGGTGTGACAGTTGGTGATATGTATATTGTTTTATATTTGTTGATAATGTATCAGGAGAAGTACATCAACAGCAGCAACTGCATTTGCTATTGCTACATCCGCATCGAGTAATCCACCAGATAAAGTGTCTGGACGTTGTGGCGATGGAAATAATCGCAGTGGATCATGTCGTGATAGATCAAAACGTAAAGAGCCAGTGTCAACAGCAGCGACAATGCGTGTTTTAAATGTTTTAAGACATTGGGTATCAAAGCATGCACAAGATTTCGAATTGAATCATCAATTGAAGTGTTTGACAGTTGAATTTTTGGAAGATATTGTTGGTAGTCCAAATTTATTACCAGCTGAGCATAAAGCTGCAAGTCAATTATTGAGGCTAATTAGTAAAGAAGAGACTGAAAGTAATAAAGTCGATTTAGAAAAACTCCTTGCTCCACCTACGGTGAGGATAATTTTTTTTTTCTCCTCTGTATTTTTATCAGTATTCTACAAAAATTATTATCAATTTATTTATATTTAATTTAAGATTCAAAGTAAAGAAAATATTGAAACATTATCAGCACTAGAAATTGCTGAACAAATGACATATTTGGATCACAAAATATTTGTGATTATCACAAGCGAGTGAGTAATTATTTTAGCTTTTTGAATAATTCATAAGTAGAAATGTGAATTTATAGAATAATCAATTATTTATTTTCAAACAGAGAATTTCTCGGACAAGCGTGGATGAAAACTGATAAAGCAACACGTGCGCCACATATAATTTTAATGACCAAGAGATTCAATGAAGTTTCCCAATTGGTTGTATCGGAAATTGTACGAAGGTCCAACATGTCAGCGCGGGTCGCTGCAATTGAAAAATGGACTGCAGTAGCTGATATTTGTAGGGTATTGCACAATTACAATGGAGTATTGCAAGTTTGTGCAGCATTTACCAATAGCAGTGTTTATAGATTGAAAAAAACGTGGGAAAAAGTATCTAAAACGGTATGAACACACAATATTTTTAATATTATTCTGTTTATTACTATTGAATATAGTATTGAATATATATTGAAATCCATTGTAGACAAAGCAAACGATTGACAGACTCCAAAGTATTGTATCGTCCGATGGACGATTTCGAAATTTACGTGATGCATTACATCGATGTGATCCACCGTGCATTCCATATTTAGGATTGTATTTAACAGATTTGTCATTTATTGAAGAGGGAACACCAAACTTCACAGATGATGGACTTTTGAATTTCTCTAAAATGAGAATGGTAAATATAAAATCTATAAATATTTATTTATTTTTATTGACATAATAATTATTTTTCAGATTGCACACGTAATACGTGAAATTCGTCATTTTCAACAAACTCCATATAAAATTGAACATATAAAAAAAGTAACAAATTATTTATTGGATACTACATTGCTACTTGATGAAGATGATTTGTATCGTATGTCACTCGAAATTGAACCAAGAACATCGAGATTGAGTAGTGCCGCACTTATTGGAATTCCACCATCAATTGGTCAAAATTTACACAAAAAAGACAATTAATTATTGATTTCAAGTAAGTAAAGATATTTTATTTCAGATAAAAAATAGTGAGTAATAATTATTTACAAAGATAAATGAAAAATAAATAATATGTGAAATTTAAATTGTTATCATATGTAAATGACAATTATCAAATTAATTATTAATATTGATTATTGATATTTATATAGAAATGATAGGAAAAAAAATGAAAATTCAAATCATTTTATTATCACCCAACTCGCCGGATTTTATTCAAATTTATTAAATAAATCCAGATTCAATATATAAAGTGTTTATTTATCAATATTTTATGAAAAGATAAACAAATATAAATATTTTTGTCATAAATTATATCAATAATTTTGAAAAAAAAAAAATTAATTAATAAATAACAATAATAATTAATAAATTATTTAGAAAATCTAATGAAATTTCTCCGAAATGAAATCATTGAAACTATATACAGATACATTAATTAATTCATAGAGATAATATTATCATTAGAAAAGAAACGGGTATTGGCAACATTGAAAAAAAAAAATGTGTGATGGTTTTAAGAGATCGATGAATTAGTGACACATCATATTATTTATAGCTGGTCAACCCCGTCCATTTGAGTCTGCTGATAGAGTCAAAATAAATAAATAAATAAATATATATATATATATATAATAAATGAAAAAAAAAAAAACAGCCTATGTTACATACTCTGTACCCTCGAACTGTTATCTGTGATTCTCAACATTTGAACTTGTAAGATCAATATTATTTATTTACATATTATATGATAGATGACGTGAATCGAATGATTCAATCGATAGAACAGATGTGAATAAGTGAAATGAATAAAGGTAGTGGAAAGAAAAAGAAAAGAAAATAGAAAAAAAAAAAAACAAAAATACAGGGCACGGTAAATATAAATAGCGCAATAAAAAAATAATGAAAATACACTCTTTCCTACTTCAAATTAACAAAAAAAAAAAATTATAGAAGTTTAAGGGCACTATGTTGGGGTTTGAATGTGTTTTGATTGGTAGCGTGAGGTGCACACTGAAAAAATTAAAAGAATAAAACCTCTATAACTCTTAAGAGAAAATTCATGATTGATTGATTGAGATACTTATAATGATGTGTATTGGATTGGATATAGTTTTTTCATCATCATTCCTTTCCTTATTGCAGCTCAAATTTCAGTATTATATTTGACTTTACGCCGAAGTATTAAATCGATCGTATTTTTCTTTTTACCCAGTTATTCAATAGAAAAAAAAAAAGAATAATAGTAACAGTTATTATCGTTATAATAATCATAATGATGCAACAAAAAATACATATTGTATATTTGTGTCGTTGAAAAGTTCTCATGATCATTAATTATACTTGACAATCAATAGCAAGATGAAATTTTTCTTTATTAAATATTTTTTGTTTACATTATATTAATAATGAATGAACGTGTATATGAAAATTTCGTCCCATACTTTAATGAAAAATAATATGATTATTCATAATTAGTATTATTATTCATAATGTATCGTTCCACTTAATTTCTATTACATAAGAACTTTATTGTTTATCATAGAAATGTGTGAAATTATATTTTTAAAGAAAAAAAGAAACACTTATATAATCTGACATATCAAATAAATAATGAAAAAAATCTATGGTCCGATGTACGAGTTCAAGAATTTGGACGAAAACAAAAAAAGAAAAATAAATAAATATATTTCTGATAATTTATGACTAATATTAAAAATCAAATGCGACTCTAATCTTTTCTCAATACATTGAGTAGCGTATATGGTGGCCAAAAGTTTAAAAAAAAAAAAAAAAAGAAGAAAGAAAAAAAATAACACATTTAATAATTTGATGTATGGTAATTATGATAAGGAAAACATATCAGATGATTTGTGCCAATTTTTAATTAAACAAATATCGTACAATTAATTCATAATCACAAATTCTTTCATCTATCGTATACATTGAAGAAAGAAAAAAGGAAAAATTCTACAAGATGAAATAATTAATAGTTGGGTATAATTCATAACTGAATATGATAATTTATTTATCAGAGATAAAAAATTATTTTTTCAATGATACATGTCAATGACACTGGACCAAATATATAAAACTAATCGTATGAGAAATAAAATCAAATTAATGATGAACATGAGGAAAAATTGAAAATTAAAAAAAAATTAATATGAAGAAATTATATGTACGTACATATTTACGCCCACCGTACACGATGAATTTATTTGACTGGCACATTCAGTACCTTTACTACTTATCACTCACAATTGAATATCTAGAAGAAAAGAGAAAAAATTTTTTTTTTTCTTCATAAAAATGTCTTTCCACCCATCTCTTTGTCTTTTCTCTGTGTCAAAAAAATTTATAATTAATTCTATTGTTAAGAATAATATTTTTTGAATAATGAAAAAAAAAAAGGAAAAAAAAATCAGAGAAAAAAATTAATCGATTTGAAATATATTTAGTATATCGAAAATCAACTAATTCGCCCTAACAAGAATTTATTATAAATGTTATATGAACACTGACACACATCGATACACACACACACACATACACACACACACACACTTCTCATTATGAATTGAATTTCCGTGTTCACTGTTATAATAACAATAAAAATTTAAATCTCAAATCTGAGAACATGTGTCTGAAGCAATTAAATTTGTAACAAACAAGAACTGACTATACTGTCATCTTTCATTATATAAAAGCTTGATTTCGTGATTGCACGAAATAATAAACTTCATGTAGAATCACTCTACATCATAATAAAATTATATCCGGAAATTATCGTAACACACTCTGTACAAAAGTTATAATGCAATCAAAACTTTTCCGTGACTTTGAAAGCCTAAAGAAAATTGAAGTTATGAGCTGAACAAAAAAAAAAAAAAAGCAAATAAATAAATAAAAAGATGGAAATAAATCTATTAAAATTAAAACAGCTGAAAAGTAAGAAAATGCAAAACTGAATGAATTATAACAGAAACGATGAAAATAATGATAATTAATGTCACTATATTTTCAAAAAGTAACATTATTTATCAGCAATACCCATCTCTCGAGTAATTTCACCCTCACTGAATATTTTTGTCTTCAATTATAAATTCATAAATATATAAATATATATAAATCTTCACTTCCTTATCAGTAATACCATCATATACAATGTACATATAATATTAGATTCATTTATATATGAGAGGACATATCAATATATAATTATTCACAATTATATAATGATAATTAAAAAAGGAAGGAGGATAATTATCAATCATGATGATATACTGGTTGTGAATAAATGTAAATGTATCTATTTATATGGATATATATTATACAAATAATCTGAGCAAAATAAAAAACTCATGAAAATTGTGAGAGAAAAAAAAAATTAATCTCCCTCTGAGAAAAAATACATATATAAAACCAAGCGAGTCAAGGTACTTTTTTCCAAAATATATCTTTCTCATTATTAATATTTTACAAAGTCAGTAAAATAATATATAAATTATAATATCGATATAATCGATAAAATTTGGATCGGTAAACTTGCGTACGTTTAATGGAGAGAACAAGGCTTGATAAATAACATCATTTACTATACCGTAATAACACATTGTCAAATATATTATATATATACACTAATTGTGTATTCGGTATATACAAAAAAAAATTATTAATAATGATAAATAATTATAAATAATAATGACACAAAGTTACAATAAAAATAAAAAAATCCTTTCATCAATTTACAGAAATAAATATCAAACAGAAAATTGAAATTGTTATTTAATAATATCTTTCTCTTTCTCTCTCTCTCTCTCTCTCTCTTTCTCATTCTCTCACACTAACTTTTTCACACACTCTCATTCCCTGTTTCTATTTGATGCAATCATTTTTAATATTGATATAATAATATCACGGCAATACGTACTCGGCTTTGTCAAGACTACTTTTCAAATAGTTTGATTGAATAAAAAGCAAACATACGAAAATTTAAAATGGATTAAATAAATAAATAAATATATATATATATTGTAAAAAATAGAGAAAAGAAATATTATGAATACCAAAATAGTTTTGAAATATCAATATGACATTTTGTGATTGGAAGAAAAAAAAAGGGAGGGGAGAGGGAAACAATAAATAGATAAAATTGTATTCTCGATAATTCTATATGACGTGTATCAATCTCATAAATCATTGAAAAGAATTTATTGGACATTAAAAATTGATGTCATTTGTATTGACATTGATGAATAAAATGTGAGATCATTTGACACGAGGAAATTATTCTCGTGTTTGGCGTGAGGAATTGAATTATATAAAGATGAATAAATAATATCAAATGTTGATTTAAAAAAAAACAAATAAATAAATAAAAAAATAAACAAGAGAAAGAAAAAAAAATATCTAGTTGATGTTCGACTGCTATATATATTAAATGTTATTGTATGATTAAAAATTTGAATGTTCAATAATTTATCATGAATATAATTAAATATAAGAGAAAAGAAATGAAATGAAATGAAATAAAATTCAAAATACAAAATACTGGTTTAATATTGATCGCACTTCATTAATATATTGAATTAAATGACATATATACGTCACGAAAATATTTATATATTTATTTTATCTGTGTATATTCAATACGTATGAGCGTTAGATAACAAAATTGTCTGTATTTGTCTATCAAATATTTTATATCTCCCACCTATATGAAATAAATAGAAAATATTCTTCTTTAATTATTATTATAATTTTTTTTCGTTTCATCTTTCATTTAAATCGTTACAGTGAAGCATAAAGAATAAAATGAGTGAATAATTGAGAGAATTTTTTGAATAAAATAAATATCTTTGAAGACAAAACTCAATTGATAATAGTGAAATAGTAACACTACACGACGTCATACGACACCGACTATTTCTATTTTTTTTATGTATACAAACTCGAGAGCTTTTTGTTACTACAACGAGTAAAGTATATTTCCTGGGTGAGGACATGCTTTCAAAGATATTAAAACAATACATTTTCACTGTGGGACAATTCTACCACCGTATAAAAGCGAATATATATATATATATATATACGTAGAAAATTTAAATACTCAGTACAACTCATTTCCACAAGAGACTCTTTATTATTCTCATTACTATTGTCCTTATATTTTGATTATACAAACAAATACTATTTCACTTACATTCAATATTTATCTATTGTTATAAAAAATTATGATTATTATAAATGTCAATATTGAATTCACGAATATATAAAAATTATTATTCAAATATAGTAATGAATGTTTTCACTTATCAATAAAATACATCAATTAAATTATCACTCGTAGCATTGAAAATCAGATATAACAAAAATTTACAATATTTTTATGTCAATTTATCTTGAATGATTCATAATATTTCCAACATCAAAAATAATATTCAATATTATCCAATAATTATCAAACATTTCAGAGAAAAGAAAAAAATATATATATATATATATATATATATATATATATATATATATAAATTATAATAATTTTCATTTTTGACATTTAGAAAATTTATATTACCATTTATTCTATTAGTTATTCTAGTGAATTACTCTGAATATCCAATCGACGTCTGGAATCTCCAATAAAGGACTATCTAAATTGCGCATAGCGCCTGTTTGATCAGTATTCGCGAGCCTCAAAATCGTCAATATCCGGCTGGATATATATATATATTGTGACGACAGAGAGAAAGTGAAACAGAGAGGGATGAGAAGTGAGGAAATCGAAATCGAGGCATTTCCTCATACTTCCATTGCTGTCCCTACCCTTCTAAATCAACACATATCCATAAATGTACGCGAAACTCGGCCTCATTCCCGCATACTCAACGGCACAATTTCCCAACGCAATCCTCACACTGATGACTAAGGATATAATCATCGTTTTATCCCACTCGCACTCTAGCATTCGTCTACCCCTCTCTCATTTTATCATCACATACATTACATATATATATACTCTCTTCATTCCAATTGGTTACATAACGAACCTGAAAAAGCTCTCACATTCATTTTTTTAATCACACTAACTCCATTCTCATATAAAATCTTCTAAAGCTTCAATGAATAAAAATTAAATTTCACATAACACCATCAAATTTATATATACTCATATTATTCTTTTACAGATAACATTATAATTTTTTTATAATCAATAAAATATAATGAGCATTGTGGGTAAATAAAAATATTTTCTTTCATTCATCATCGCTGTATTTTAATCGATTCATATATCTATTTTTTATTTATTTTTTTTAATTTTGTGTACAAATCATTAGTGTGAATTGTTGTCACAGTACAATGGAATATCAATCGCTAATTGACACGAGAAATGTCTCCGATCTGTATTTAGTTGCATGCAATTGATAATTCTTGCTTACTTGCACTTATGGTCATATACTGTGTCCTCATCAATACCACCACCACCACCACTCGTACTTCCATCGTCATCATCACTCTCTATCTCTCATGACATCCCTTGCCACGTTCTGCCACTCGCTTTCTATGTGTCTGTGAGTCTCTTACCCTCAGCCACCTACTTGAATCCATTTGGATATAATCAATGCCTCAGAGACGTACTAGACGTTACTATCACGCGAATGGACAATGGAAGATAGTTGTAATCAGGATATAACGCACAAGAGCCTTTGGGTACAAATTTACCTTGGACTATATCTACAATTACATATATATGAGAACGAGAGAATGTGCTATATGGAATTGAAGTGCAACCAAATGACATGGACATTGAAAGCATACAGAAGAGATATATAGAAGTGGATGAACCAAAGAGAAACCAAAATGAATCAAGTGGGACTGTAATGATGTGTCATCCTTAATTAGACGGATTAAGTTAACGAGCGGATTGTACCATTTAACTGTAAACCTATTCAATTATATTGAATATATATATATACCATGTAGCTAATTAGCTTATGCCTTTGATCCATTGTTACAATTACATATTACGTTTGCAATCGTATATGTAAATAGCATTAACTGCTATATAACTACATATTTATAAAATATATATATACGTTTCGTTTCGTTATTATGTCACGTATTCATATCATCTGAATATTTATAATGAGTCTATAATAATATCCTTTATTAAATTTGTTCTGTATATAATTTTTTTTTTGTTTATAAAATTTTCAAATTTGAATAATTTCTTTTTCAAATTTGCATGAATTTGATTAATGATCATTTGAATAGATATTAAAAAATATGTAGTGTATTATGTGAATATATTTAATGTTGAGTTATTTTATGTATTTATTTATTCAATTATGATATATATATTTTTTCTTTTCAATTGATTGATTAATTGAAAACTCGTGGACAAAGTAATTTTAATTGGTAATTTGTGACCGTTTGTATTTCACTTGTTTGCATATAATTGAAAAATATATATCTATATATACAGACAAATTTATAAATACACATGCAAAAAAAGAAAATGAGGAAATTTCATCAGTGAATGATTAATGTATTGCATATAACGTCAACAGTGACACAGTGTGCATAACAAATACATAGATTGCAGATACACGTTGTGGAGTGACCTTGTTTTGTAATTTTACGTTACACCAGAAAATGTTCCACTGCCATGATGAAACATCACAACCATATACATTATGGTTATTAGTTATTGTTATCATTTGCCTCTATGACGTATATACATAAATATATACATATAGAAATATATTATATCATTGTTTCAATACGCCAAAAATGATTTTGGCAATAATCCAAGCCAATATGTCTGTATCAGCTGTTACCAAATCAATAAATGTATTTGTACATATGTATGTACATTTCTGTACTTTTATGTACATATAATACAATACATATCTGTATGTACTCTTGCAGTAAATGTAAATTTTTGACATCGCGTAAATTCAGTATACGCGTCAAGTGAAAAAAAAAAAAAAAAAAAAAAAAAAAAAAATGAATGGAATAAAATTGAGGGTATAAGAAAAAAATTACTGCGAATATTTGAAAGGAATTTTTCATCATCATGGTGGTAAGTACATATTTACTTGTTTCATGGTATTATGTATGTATATACATGTATATGTGGAGCAATGTGATAATATACAAGGGTAACGATGTAATACACGTAAATGAGTGTAAGAATGACGGGAGGGAGAGAGAAAAAGAGAAAGAGAATTGTGAGAATGGAGTACACCAAGCCCTTCCAGTTTATAACGAAAACCAATTTGTTTTCTCATAATTCCCAGTGTGCGCGTTGCGGTATTAGTTGTCGTCGAGATATAGTAGTGGTAGAGGTGATAACAGCAGTGGTTCTAACACGAGCGATGTGTTTTAATAAATGTTCTTTGAATTATTAACATAATCGTAAACTCGGTGTAAAAAAAAAAAAAAAAAAAAAAAAAATAGTTTTATTCAAGTATTAATCTATTGATTAATAATGATGAAATTTTATTTTCACAAATAAAAATAACAGAGAAAATAAATTTCATACTGCATTTACTGTGATACAATTAATGTGAGATAATGATTTTTCACATGAATGTGGGGGATGCAAATTACTTTTTTTTTGTTTTTTTCATTTTCGTAAATTTAATAAGTTCCAATTGCTCATTCGTATATTAACACATTTATACCCATATCCACATTCACATTAATTATATCACAACATCACTCTATTCATTAATAATAATTCGTTATGATAAAATATCTTAATCCATCCATCATATGACTCAGTTGAAATTCTCATGTAATTATTATTTCACACTTCTCTACATCCTATTAATTCAACTAATTATTTTCACTATCTCATTATAATAATGCAATTGATATGTCTGCACACACACACACACACACACACACACCCAAACATACACATAAACATACATAATTTTAATTTCCTTCTTTATTGAATATTAACGTGATCAATGGTTTTTATTTTATGATAAATTCTCGACTTTTGAAACAGCTCAAGCGAAAGATAATGGTATTGAGTTCTATTACAAAGCTTATTATATATATAATTCCGCATGTGGAAGCACGTGCGATTGACTGGACTTGAGAAAGATTGTTAGTCGTAGGAGAAAAAAAATATATATATATATATAATGATAATAATAATGAATACAGCAAAAGTTCGAACCTCTGCTCACTTTCAACTTCTTTAGTTTTTTTTTTCTCTTCTCTTCCTCGTGTATTGCGAGTCAATGAAGCGACGAAGCAAGAATTAACGAGCAAAGTTCCATCACGCCTTGACTTTACCATTCTTCTCATTGTTCTATATTTCTCGTTTTGAAGCTTGCAAAGATAAAAAATGATATGAAAAAAAAAAAAAAAACCAAAAAAAAACCAAGGCAAAAAGATATATAATATATATTTTTATTTTATTTTATGGGAAATAACAACAAATGGTCTGCATTATAATGAAACTTACCAAGTTACATTTGATCAGTGCACGTGTACACGTTAAATATTTTCTGGTTGATGAAAACACGTGGTACAGTAGTAAATTAATTAGTAAAATAGTTTTGTTATAATTTGGATTGGAATAATTTTACTAAAAAAATTTGAATTAATAAATATATTCTCTCATTGATATAAAGATGAAATTTTTTTTTCTTGTTTTCATAGCAATAATTTATCAGATTTAAAAAAAAAAATTGTATTATAAAAAAAAAAATTTGATTAAATTTCATTCATAATTCTGATTTTTACATCAAATCAATTTGATGTAATAAAATGAGAGATAAATTTCACAGTTATATAATATTGACATAATACCAATGACAAGTACATCCAGTACAATTTCAAATTACAAAATCCCGTTGTTTATATCACGTGAAAATATCGCGTTTACTCTTGCCAAGTAGTAACATGACACTATATATAGTACTCTTATATAACTCTAACCTCAAGGTGATTTGTAGCACCAACATTCCTTCCGTTTTGTCTGTCAGGTAGTTTGTTCGTGTCATTCGTGTTACACGACAAAATCACGAGACACTTCACTAAACTCATTGTACAATCACTCGCACAATCACGTGTACACAAAGATTATTCGATTTGATTCCTAAATAATCACTAAAAAAAAAAAAAAAAAAAAAGGACTTCTCATCATAAAATAATAAAATACCTCCACATAAACGTAAATATATACATATATATTTTTTCCGCCTGCAATAAATTTCAATAGATAAGAATATTTTTATTTTCTCTCTTTTTTTTATTCACGCTTTTCTCCACGCAGTGACTGTGAATAGCACACTGATATTATTTATCCTTATTATTATTAATTTTTTTTTTTTTACATAAAGAAAATGTGTCCATGTATGTATATACACTTGAAGTACAGAATATAACTTTTTTTTTTTTCATCATTTTATTTATTTATTATTATTATGATTTTTTTTTTCCAACGACTAAACCCGTCTAAATGCTAATTAGTTGGCATTCTCTTCACACACACTGCTCACCCACGTGACTCCCACAGGATGCAATATATATTTGCTCGTCGTGTATATAGAGTTGGTACATGGTCGGTTGGCCGTGCGGTTGCAGGAATCAATTTTGACGAAGCAAAGTGAGGCATTCTCTGTGTGTTAATTTCAGTGGCTTGAGTGTGACGGGGTAGATGAGAGTGAGGAGAGGGTACGCGCAGGGAGGACCAAATAAATCACTCGGGGTTTCGTTCGTTGAAATTCGGAGCGTCACGCGTTCTCGCAAATAAAGCGTGAGCGTGAAAAATTGATTTTCGATCGTAACCTGGCAATAGATTGTGCAAAGTTTAGGGGGATGAGGAGGGAGAAGTGGGCAAAGGGTAAAAGCGTACATTGATGACGAATTGGAGTGAGTAGAGAGTACTCGAAAAAAAAAAAAAAAAAAAAAGAAGGATCAAATACAATAAAAAAAAAGGCTTAGGTTAATGAAAAAAGAGGAAAAAATTGAGTTGTGCAAATGAAAAAGTCACTAACACTCTCTCCTCCTCTTATTCACATACACACACACACACACATGTACACTCATGTGCAATTAGGTCATGAGTAAATACCACTATCTCGTTATTTCACAAATTATCGTATTTTTTATTATCTTTATTTCATTGTTTTATACATAATTAATTGTTATTTCCATTTTTTTTTTGTTTATCGCTGTATTAATAAAGGTGATTATGACGTTCCTGTTGGAATTTTTATATACACGAAGCAATTAAATTGTTCATTTATGCTTTATATTTATTTCGAATAAATTAATTATATAAATTTTATTTGATGATATTCATGATACAAATCATATTGATGATGTAGTGATTCAGTGACAAGTTATTAAACTAAAAAAAAAAGTGAACAAAATGAAAAAAAAAAAGTAAATAAAGAAATAAAAAATAAATGAATAAATTGTTTTTTTTTCTTTTTTTCTTCTATATAAACCGGATAAAAAATATTTATCACACTGCCATATATTATGAAACAATACAAATAAATTAAAAATATTTTTTAAGTGAAATTTTTATGAATGAAAGAAATGAATGGAAAAACAAAAAAAAAAATTACAAAAAAATATATAATATTCACAACGTCTACCCACGCAGTTACATAAATTTGAAACGAATTAAAGAAATGGCCAATAACAGCGCGAAAAATGCTCCACTTGTAACGGAAAACTACCGCCTAAAATGCATTTTCACTGGTGATAATAAACTGCTGAATGCCACCCGGAAAATTACTGCTCTTGTTGCATACTCCACCGCTATCTAAATGTATATACACATGTATATAATTACATATACATTTAAATACATACACACATATATATATGTAAACTGCATATACTGAAAGTAGAATGTTTTTAGCGTAGTCATTTCTATCCAATCGTCGTTCTCGTCTGCAGTCATAAAATTGAAATACTGAATATGCATCTTGAGTGTCGTTTATTTTTCTTTTCTCCTTCATTCTTCGTCTTTTTTTTTTTTGTTTTTTTTTTTTTTTTTTTTTCTATTGCTTATATATATCATCGTCATTCTATTTTTACACTGTTGTGTTTCGAATCGTTTGCCCTCTTTTCTTCTATTTATTCTGATTTTATTCCTGCCATGTATTAATTTAATTGGTTTAACTGGTGGCAAAGATCACAAATTAATTTTAAAATACTCATCAGCACATGAAATTCGATTAAAAATAAAAAAGGTGACAATATCTCTATAAGTATATAAATAAATAAGAATAAAAAGTTTTTTGAATTACAAAACTAGTCGTATGTATTGCCAAAATTAGAGTCATACAAAGGGTTGTTAATTAACAACTAACGAGATTCATTGTACTATATCACAATAAAACCCATATCATCCCTAAATTCACGACACAACTGAATATGTATCCTCATCAATGAATATCATTCCTGTAAAGAGAAAAAAAAAAAAAAAACAACAACAACAACAACAATTAATAATTTTCCCACAAAAATATTCACTCAGTAGATACATTTTTTATTTTATCCTCAGTTTTTTCCATTAATCCCAATGATTTATTTCCCAAGTTATCCTCTCACATCCGTATTTATTTATTCATTTATTTATACATACATATATATTCGTATGTATGTATGTATGTATGTATGTATATGTATATGTATATAGAGCGATTATCATGTGATATTGATAATACTGTACAGTTATATACCCCAAGTTTTACATCAAAATCATCTTGGCTGATGGCATTACAGTTGATCGTATAAACGTGCAGAGGTCAGGTGCATGTCTAACCCTGAGTGTATTCTCATATTTTATGTTCAAATGCTCATCGTTACTCCCACGAATCGTTATTTATACATATATACTTACAATAGCTTTTATGTTCATGCTTCGGGTACTTCGCAACATATATAGGCAATATTGAAAGACTATTTATCGGCATAACGTTGTTGAACCATCATTGTATTTGGTGTAAATAGTCGTGTGTTTATTGTCTTTATTCACTGTGTGCATAAATTTATTATGCAATATCCGTACGCCCATATAGAATCAATGAAGAGGATATTTTGGTTTCACTTCCATTCTCTAACTCCACACAAATTAATTATTATTGATACAAAAAAAAAAAAAAGGAAATGATAATAAATATATTATATTTTATAGAAATAATTGAATGACGATCGTGTTATTATTTTATTTTATTATTATTATTTTTTTTTTTTTTCGTATGAGTTTGTTTTCTTTTTTATTCATTTTTTTGTTTTTAATTGGCTTACGAATTGTGATACAACGGGATTTTAACATAATCAATAAAATCAATATAACTTTGTTTTATATACATTAATAATATTTCATAATTTAACATCTCTGAATAGTGGTTTGTTCTTTTTTTTTGTTCTTGTAATTTTATTTTTTTTTATTGCCTATGTGAAGGCATTTAAATGCTTATCATTCTCTAACAATTGATCACCATGCATTTATTATTTATCTTAAATACTACCAGTCATTCGTTATCTTAATTCATAGTGGGTTTTATAATTTTCTTTCTCTCGCGATCAACCTTTTTTTTTTTACTTTTTCACCCTTTCTCATTTGCCATTTTCAATGTAGCCTCTACACTTTGCATCTCACATTTTTATTCTTTTTTTTTTTTTTTTTTTTCTTGTCTCCTATTAATTTTCATCTCTTTAATTTATTCTTTACTTTTACTATATCATTCACTGCATCTTCTGTCTCGTAATTATTTATTTGACATTTTATATTCAATTTTTACGCATTCACATACGAATCAATCAGTGATTTTGGAATGTACAGGTGCGTCATTGTGGGGATTTAAGCATCATATTTTACGCTAATTTATATAATGAAAATTAATATTTATCTTCATTAATTTTTTATTTTATTTATTTATTTATTTATTTTTTTTTCATTTTTCGTGAATTCATTTTATTATTAGACGTATAAAAAATGTGCAGTCGAGCTGCAAACTAATTTTCTCTCATTCATGCATTTTTAATAAATGATTATTTTTTATTAATTTTTGTTATTTATGTTGATTTTGTTATTATTATTATTATTATTATTATTATTATTATTATTATATTTTTTATATTCATATTTTTATTTGGGTTTTTATTGTTCAAAGTTGATTGGATAATAAATAATTATTCAAAATGCAAATAGAAATGAAAAAAAAAAAAATTAATAATAATAATTATAATAATAATAACTGATAATAAATACACGGGATCACACATTCTCTACAGGATACAAATTGTATTTATTCTGTACGTATTTGCATTTGTATATCTGTATATATATGCATGTGTAAGGGCTTATAATATATATCTTTTTATTATCTCCATATATTCAATTTTACATGAAAAATAATAATCGACGTGATGGAAAATTTTTATTTCATTTCACTTTTTATTTTTCATTCAGTATACCCGAATTATTATATTCTATTTTTTCACCACTCTACTCTCTCATATTTCATCATAATTTTTTTTTATTGTGAAAAAAAAATAAAAAAATACATGTTCACTGTGAGTTTACAAATTTTAATTTCGTATCAGATGCAGTTTTGAAAGATAATAAGGAGCATTTGCATTGATTAATTTTTTTCCTTTTTTTTTTATTTGTTTTTTTGTTTTTTTTTTTTTCCTCACGTTAATTCAACGTCCCAGTGTGTGTTATTATTATTTTCTGATGATAAAATAACAGAATGAAGAATATAAACTATAATGTCAACAGGACATTCACTTCATTTTCCAATAATCGTGCGTGTCTACGTGTGATTAATAATTACACACCCCAATAAATTGATTTGTGTGATGTTGAAACGAACTAATACACGCATACACATATATATATATTTATAACACACACTTGCGTATCATGAAATTTCATGTGAACAAATATTCATATATGTATATATAGAATTTTCTTAGGTCAGGGGGTATGTAATATTCATAATGAGGTCAACGGGCCACGTGTACTGCAAGGTCTCTAGATAAATACACGCGTTTTACCTCTCGGCCAAGCGTTCGTTCTATATTTCACTTCTTTTCATTAACGCTTTCACGAGTAAAAGACCATCTCAACATTTAATGTTTACTCCATCCCACCCGTTCTCTCTCTTTCTCTCTCTATCTTCTCTATTCTTTTTTTTTTCTTTCCATTACTCCCTCTCATTATTATTATTATTATTTTTTTTTTTCTTATTTCGTCGTTTCCACTGTTACCATTCGCCCTCCCATATATATATATATATTTTTTCCCCCTAGTCATTTTGTATTTTTGGTATAGAAAATGTGTGTTTGTGTGGGTGTATGGCTATAACAGGAGACTCAACTTTGTAGTGATTGACATTAAGGTATAATATACCACGAGTTGAATTTTTTTCAGCGATGTATTTTTTTTTTTTTGCTCTTTACCAGTGAATATAAATATTTGATAATTTTTAATTATTCAAATTTCTTTCTCTTTCGTATTTATTTATTTATTTATTATATATTTTTCTTCATTTGTATGCATTTCTTTTTTTTTTTTGTTCTTTGCTTTGTTGTCTTTCAAACTTCGATGTTGATGTGAAAATTTTAATTTCAATTCCACCATTTGATAAAGATACGCTTGTCTCATTCAATTATATATCTGTATTTCATAATTTTGATTAATTGTTTATTTTTCCCATTGTAATTGCATCTATCAAATATTTATATTCATGAACTGGTAAATTATCTTGTTGATTAATCAATACATTTTTTTTATCGCTAACAATAATACACCTGAAAATTTTCTTGGAAAAAAAAAAAAAAAAAAAATTATTATCATTATAATAAATGGAGAATAAAAGATTCTATAACAAGAACATAATTATTTTTATAATTATAATTAATATTATTATCAGTAACATTTTTTTTTTCTCTCTTCTTCTTTTACCACCTGATATTTAATATGTAGAGCAAAACATATTACAATTATTATTTTTTTTTAATTTTTAAAATTTTTTTCATTTTTTCATTTACTCCAAAAAATTATTAAACTTCTTCAAAATATATTAACTAGTCTCATATATCACTCATTAAATCAACTTAACATTGCAAAGTCTAATTTTTTTTTCATATTTTCATCATTTTATTTATTTATATTTTTTTTTTTTCTTTTCATAATTTTCTATTATTTTTTTTTGTTTTTATTTCATATTATATTTTCATTATTTTATTTAATTTCATTCAATTAATTTATTTACTTATTGTTAATTTATTTATTTAATCATTTATATTTTCATTCATAATTTTTTTTACGATATACATATAGGAATGTGATGCATCCCACAAGTATAATCATATAACTTACAAACTTTACATAGATTTCTATACATAGATGGATATGTGGTGGTCTCGTGGGTCATTAATTCGTAGGTTTCATACGAGGGCATCACACATACACATATACATATATTCACATAAGTTCAAATAGATGTACACACATGCATACATAGGCATATACACATGATCAGTTGAATGCGCGCGTTACATGCAGACTAAACTGTTGGACTCGAGGCAGTTCCTTCATGTTGAATATTCATGCCCAAGATGGAGTCTCGTTTTCTGCGTGAATCGTTATAGCATTCCATTATTCGTGTATTGAAAATTTTTTTTTCTTCTATTTCATTTCATATATATATATTTTTTTTTAATTTTTATTTTCAATAGTGAAATTTTTGACTCGACAAATGGAAAATTGGATTTTTATTCGTGGTCGTGTTGCAAATTATTGCGTATAAATTCTTATTATTAATTCATTTATTCATCTTTGATGAATTTTAAATAAAAAATATTTTCATATATTTTAATTTATCATGATTATTTTTGGTTATGGGATGCGTGTGAAAATTAATTTGTCCTTGGTAATATAGTGAAAATTGTTGTGTTCAAGCGCGACAGAATACGCGTTGCAATATATCGACAAGTTTGATCAGAGCCATTAATTTTAGTATACTTCAACAACCGCCGTTTGTAAATGTCGAGCGATACAATTAAGCGTCGTCGTTGCCGTCGTTGTCGTTGTTGTCGTCGTCGTTGTCGTCGTTGTCCTCATTCTCGTCGTCGTAGTCTTTGTCGTACATTGGCGACACTCGAAAAGTTATGACATTGTCCAAACAAAAATTCATTCTACAGTCGTGCTGTAATTGTTGATGATATCATTCTCTATATACAGTAAGTCGGAGAAAAAATAAAAGAGTGAAAGAAAAAAAAAATAATAATAATAATAATAAATGAACAGAAAAAAAAATCTGCACGTACATTAACGCGAGTTGGCGATGCTTGGAATGTTTACCAACGATTTTAACGAGCACACCATCATCAATGATTGATGAATTCACGTTGAAACGAATATGTTTATATCGTGCAAAAGCGCAAAATGAATCGTTAAATTAAATAATAGTGTGTCATGACAAAAAAAAAAGTGATAGAAATGAGAAAAAAAAGATTTAATAAATAAAATGAAAAAGAGATGTAGGCGAATGTGTGTGACGGGTAGGTCGACTTTACATGTCTCATGCTGCGCGTATACGAGACACAAAGCTGCCTCTCCATGTCTATGGGATAATCCCCAATGGACGTCTGATTGATCGAGGGTTTCTCTACTGAACGCGCAAGCTCAGCAAGTGTATTTAATCCTATCGAATTAAACCGAGTTCATTGTTACATTAGGTGGATTAAAGACCAGGAAAAAAAAAAAGAATAAAAAATTTATTTACATACTCGCACATATATATTCACATATACACTTATGTAAAATGGAAACAAATCGGTGATTTATTTAATTGAATTATAAGTTTCTTTTTTTTTCTTTTTATTTTTTGAATTTTTCATTTTTTTTATTTTCCTCCTTTTGAAACACGATCACAAATACGCAATTATAGTCGATCAAAATTCAATAATCGATTATCGAGTTTTTTCAATAGAGTAATTTTTTTCTGAATACCAATTGATATCATTCATAAGATTTCAATGATATTTATATATCTCAGAGATTCAAAATTTTTCATACACAAACAAAAAAATTACCCACAAGATTTTTTATTCTCCATTATACTTATTATTATTATTATTATTTCATTCTCAATTTTTCTTTCTCATTCAACTTCATTATATTTATTTATTTTGAAAATTTTTTTTCTTTCTTTTATTCCATTACGTAGATTTTTCACCGTGTGATTTCCCAAATAGATATATTTTAAAATGAAACAGCCCATAGTCTCTCTCACTCAATTTCCCATTCTTTGTGTGTGTATGGCCACGTGGCAAAAACGAAGCCAGGTGATGTGACGATTCCCTAAGCACGTAATCACTGTCTAAAGTCGCGCGTCTGGATAAGTGGTTACTGCTTGTCATCGAACAGTCACCTTGCAAAAGAACCAGCGTGAAGAAATAGCAGTAGTAAAGCCAGAGTACGTGTCGCCGCTCCGCTGTTACTCGAATTTCCATGTTGCATTGCCGCTGGATGTTCACCTAAAAGATTTTAATGTTATAATTAAACTGACACAATAAATATGAAATATAAGTACATTTGATTTATCAAAAAATATTAATCATTAACCATCAATAAGAATTATTAATTGATCTGTATATTTTATACTATTTGTCACGTCATTTCTCAATATTTTTTTCATTTATATCATAACATTTAATCATGATAAAACAGTATATATATTTAATGGCGTGAGAAAATACTATTTATGTGTATATATATATATATTTTTTTTTATTCTTCACACTCATTCTAACATATCCAACTAGTATGAGAGACTCGTCTAATTTATGGGATGCAGTTCGGCAAATAGTGTAGAAACGTGGCTGCAAGAAGCAGTCATTTTTCAAGGAAAACGAGCATCCAACGTTTTGTAGATGGAAGAAAAAGAAAAAAAAAAAAAATAAAGTAAGTGGGATGAGAGGATGGGGATGGTGCACTTGCGGATGTTGGATGGTAAAACGACGACGCCTGAAGACTTTACTACGTAAAGAATACCATTCTAGTACTTGCTATGGCGGGGATAAATATAAGGTTTGTACGATGGTAACGTTTGCCCGTTGGCGAAAGCTTAATATCCGCTAACTCTTTGCAATTTAAGAAAAGAAAAAAAAAATGAAGGAAAAACATTTTTTCTTCTTTGTCTTCAATATTGTACTTATATGATAACGACAATATTCGTGATTTTAAATATTTGACTGTAAATGTAACAATAACTCTTTTGTCTTGTTTTTGTGTATATTTATTTATTTATTTATTTATTTTTCCTACCTATTGTGTGGTTTCATTGGATCATTCATCCATCACACACTTGTAAAAAACATTGGACAGTCGTTTATTCATTTATTCTTTTTTTTTTTTTTTTTTGTTGAAATAAAATATTACCTCTATGAAACGAACAAAAGATAAAAAAAGGAATAAGGGAGAAAAAAAAATTATTTCCACGACTTAAATCAATTTTTTTACGCGTGCAAATAATCGTACATTTATTTCCATTTCTTTCTTTTTTTTTTTTTCTTTTTTATTGATGTTATTACTCGGTTTTTTTCTTCCTCTGTCCCTTCATTATTGAGGTTTTGTGTTCGTCTCTCGGTTGACTTTGAGATAGAGGGAGTCGTACCATACGAAAAAGGACAAAATATATATATATATTAAATTTTTTTTATTCCACAATAAAGACAAATTAAATAATGGAATTCAATGGACCATTGATTAATTTATCACGTCGAGAAACACAATACATATATCCTCGATGTAATACAATAGAATTCAAAAAAAAAAAAAAAAGAGGAGAACATAATATAATATAATAAATAATAAATAGATAAATAACAATAAAAAAAATATCATCAAATATATATCAAAAATATTAATCATATTTTTTTTTTTTTTTTTTTTTCAAATCCTCCAATAACAAATATTAATCATCAAATTCATATAATATAATTGCTCCTCCCTTAATATCTATTCTAATTCAACCTATATATCCGTTGATAAAATTCAGGTCAATGAAATATCTTTTATACGCAGTAATGGAAGCGACAAGCACTGCATTCGTTTGAGCTCTATACGATGAACGCTCAGTGTAATATTCACTCTTTTTTCCAACCATTCCCCTATTTCACTTCTATACACTCTTTTATTTCCCCCCCCCCCCCCCTCACTGCATGAACGAACACTTTTATGAAACCTCACCAAAATGCTTAGTGTTTTTGTGACAGAATTTTTTTCTTATCATAATTCTTTTTTTTTTTTCATGTAGATGATTAATATGAATGATGGATAAAGTTGAATAAAAAAATAAAAAAATAAAATAATAATAATAATAATAAAAGCTCCAACAGAATAAATTTTTATATATATTGACAGGATGTGTAATATCGAGGGAAAATATCGAGGATCGCGATTGTTTCCGATGGTCCCCAGAGAGATATCATTGAAAATTTTCAAGGGAGAAAAAAAAAAAAATATTGTCAAGTATGATGTGTACAGATACATATTTTATGTATTCATATATTCATTGCTACATGTGTCATGGGAAATTGTATGTATACATATAACAACGACAAATATGTACTGTCAATGTTTCAATCGTGCTCTTATATTGACAGAAATGAGGTGAATGATGTTCATCATAAATAGATAGTGAGTAAAAGCGATGTCCAAGGTGAGAGTGAAAGCCAGACTGTGAGATAGTGAGAATACAATTCAATCTATGTATGATGTATATTGAATGCGGATAGTCGAGTTCATCTCCGAGAATATAACCCTCTGTGATTATATTGAAGCACGTAGTCCAGAGAATTCCCTTGATATTGATGTCACTGTTGATGTAAATCTGACATACAATTGTTCATAGGCCTCTATGTTCTTGTATTATATTGTGTAATATAACAAGTTGAAATTCATGTATTTCATATATAGTATATATAAATGTGCAGATAGTACGAATAATTTCTTTACATACTGTGAATAATTGAATAAATATAATTAAATTTACTGCAATTCATTGATTTATTTATTTATTTATTTTTTTTTTTTTTTTTCTCTCTCATGTTACAAATACTAAAAGATTTATTTATTTTCAAAAGGTTCACATGATAAATATCACGTACATCAATAAAATGAATGAAAAATAAATAAATAAATAAATAAATAAATACTGTGATTATGAAAAAATTTATTTATATTTATTTAACATTACCTTTACAAAGCGATAATGAAATTAAAAATTTTTTTTATCCATCACACAATTTAATTCCAGAAGAAGAAAAAAAAATATATATATATATTGTTGAAGAGTATAGTAAAAAAAAAAATAATAATAAATGTATATTTTATATATGTGACATAATTTATCCAATAATAAAATATTATTTTATGAATGATGAAAAATATTATGACATAAAATGTATGAAGGGCTCCCGGGATTACATAGAAATTTCAAAAGCTCTGAAAGTATCTAATTTTCACGTATTGCCTCTTCAATATAATCTCCATTTTCCTTTTCATGCCACGATTCACCATTATAACGATCATAAAAATTTCAACCCAATATTACAAATTAATACGTACAACACACAATTTAAATTTTCAGTAAATAAATTAATCACTTTTAACTAACGATGCGAATTAATAATTCAAAGTTTATGAACGTAAAGATACACAATGTACTATTATTAAATGCAATATCATATGTACAACTACTAATTTTATACTATTGAAATAAACAACGAAACATTTCTCAACAATTTGCAGAACATATACACATTAATATACACATGTACAGAAATCACATTCAGTAAATATTCATGAGACAATATTGCATTACTATACAGAGAATATTCAAGTAAATATTTGTCATTAATCCATATACGAGTACTTGGTTATAGAAACTCACTAATATACGTATAATACATTAGCAACAAACAACAACAATAGAACAATCAAATATAACTTTTGTGTAAACACATTATTCAGAATATAATCAATGAATTTCACCATAATTTTCCAACGTATTCAATAATATTTAATTACATCAACCAATGACTTGTAAAAATAATGACATTTAATATTTCGCATTGTATTAAAAAAAAAAAAAATATATATATATATATATATATACATATATACATAAATGCATGATTTAGTAGACGTTGAAATTGAATATACGTGTGTGCAACTTTTTGTATGCTTTTGCGATGTATAAAGATCTCAAGCCACGTCATCATCATCATCATCATCATCATCATCATCATCATCAACAACAAACAACAAATACGGTGTATATTTATGTATATTTTAGCCTACACTGTATATCCAATGGCGATCCTTCTGTTCTACACTATAATCCAGTATCTAATATCTACACACCCACAGACACACACACTCACACAAATTCATTCTGCTATGAAAAGAAATACACTGACACGTGATGAGGAAATAGGTGCAAGCAATTTTCATTCTTACATGTCCCGCTGCCATGACTCTGCTCCAACGAATATACCAAGACATTTTATATACATATACTACTTTATATTTTGAGAACGGAAGTGCCACTGCTAGGATATCATACATGGGGATGTGTGTATGTATGTGAAGGTGTGGGTTGGGACAAGTTGGAGACGAGAAAATAAGAGAAATGGTTGGTGCAAGGTGGTACACTGATGTGGAGTTGTATAAAGAAAACTGAAGAATAAAAAAAAAATAATAATAATAATAAATAAATAAAACAAAATAAATAAATAGATAAATAAATAAATAAATAAATAAATGAAAATAAAATAGAATAATAATAATGAAATTAGATAAGAGGCAAAAAAGAAAAAATAAGAAATATATAAAATATATAAAATATAATGAAATGTGAGTGAGGAAGAGAAGAAGAGAGAAAAAAAGGAATTCGAAGTGAATAAGAAAAGAAAGTAAAACCGCGCGCCAACACTGAGAAAGGTCATGATGTCTTTTCTTTTTTTACGTGCTAGTTGTACACGAGGGAATATAATATAAAATATATACTCGAAGTCTATATGTATGTGTGTGTATGTTGGATTGTATAAAGTAATAAAGTAAGGATGTCTGATGCTTTGCTCTTTTTCACTGTTAAAATACGACCACTGATTTCATATTATCACTTTAATGATTCGTTTCTACAATGATTTAATCGAAATATATAATCAATCGACGATACAACTGGCACAAGTATTTAATTTTCATGGAATTTTTATATTTATACGTTACACATTTATATAATTTTTTTGTTTTTTGTTTTTCGTAATTTTTTTCTTTTCTTTTTCTTCTATTATATAATTCGAATTATTGAAATGGAGTAAAATTAGGAACTTCATAGTCGTAATATAAATAATATCATACATTTTTTTAATTCAATAAATGCAATATTGATAAGAAACGGAAAAAGAATCAAATAAAATTATTACTTTTTCTTTTTGTCATTACTCATTAATATAACATGAAATGTGGAAGAAAAAAAATTTTATTTTCCTCATTATCACACCCGAGTATTCTCGTTTTATTCAAATAATAATAATAATAATAATAATAATAATAATAATAATAATAAATGATCTGGTTTTTTTTTCTTTTATACACTTTTTTTTTTTTTTTGTATCTTTTTTTCATATTACCAAAGTGTTATTGTATAACGATGAAACATAATCCACCATGTTTGTAAAAGCACGATGATATTACGAAAGCGATGTACATATAATATGTATACATCAGATGCGTAGGTGAATATCAAAGAATAGAATAACTGCAACAACGCATACGTGTACAAGCGTATGTATACCCATGAAAGTATAAGAGGTAAATGCATATATAGTGTATACAAGATGGCCTTGTAGTATATACATATACGAGCACCTGGTTGAGATTTACATGGGACAATATCTCGCCTGATTTATCCCTCTGGGCAACTCTCGTTTCTCTCGTCTGCGCGCGTGAAAGAAAGCGGGAGCGGTATAGAAGAAAGAAGATTGAGGAAAAAATAAAAAATAAATAAAAAAGAAGACAGACGTATCTCTGAAGGATTTATACGTACGGTACTTTGCGTGTCTCGTGCAAGGGAAAGAAACAAAAAAAAAAAAAAAAAGTAGATTCAACGAGCGGCAGAGAGAGAGAGAGGAGTAATAATACAACGAATAGGAGACGTGTGAGACAAGAATATATATATACATATTTGTATGTACATATTTATGTGCGGCATTTACTATTATATATACATATATCTATGATGAGACACTGGTTGAGAAATATGGAAGTATGAAGAGGAAAAAGAGAAGAAAAGAAGTAGAAAATAAAAAATATCCAGAAAAGTCATTGAATAATTTCTTATTTTTTTTTTTTGTCCTCTCTTTCTCAATCCAATTTCCTTTACCGACTCAAGTGGATCTGTATTTTTTTTTTTTTTTTTTTTTTTTTTATTAATACAAATTCCATTAGCAGAGATGCGGTAAAAAAAAAATTAATACAAAAAAAAAAAAAAGATTCGTAAAGTCATTGAGAGGGGGATGACATATATGTATGTACAGATATTCATATACACATGTATGTGTGTACGATATGAAATGGGAACACAAAGGGGGTTCGGGATATAATGGTAATTGTCAGGTCAATCGAAGTTGTCGAACGAAAATTGGATGGAAGACAGAATGAGGAGTGGCTAGGGATTAAGATGAAAACGAATGACCTAAAGGTTGGGTAAATTCCATCTTACCATTGAGAACGTGCACTAAGACACTGGCTGACTCGGCTGTAGATGGTGCGCAAGTGTAATTGCCAGAATCAACTGGGAGTGCTCGGGAAATCAACAGACGAGAGGTCCTGGTTTGTTTCTCCGTGACGACGCTGATTCCTCCCCGTTGGCTGTAGTTTATCACGTATTCACCCCTATACCTATATATAATAGAGAGGAGAGAAATGAAAAAAAAAAAAAACAAAAAACAAAAAAATTCTCGGAGATAACATTTCTATTTCTTCATTCGATTTTGATACTGAACATGATGGGTAAGCATTCAAAATAATCCACCCCTTTCAACCACATCCCCTGAGATTATCTTAATGCCTGCAATTTATTTCGATTCAAGTTTCGCACAATGAAGAAACAAAAGAAAAAAAATAATTATAATGAATTGACGGAGTATGATGGGAAATTTTAATGATATTTTTATCCACTTTGTTTCATTATCATGATTATATTGTATATATTTTTTTATTTTTCTATTTTTTTTATTTTTTTTTTTTATTGTAAATCAAGTAAATGAGTTATTGACAGAAGGATAGATAATGAAACATCATGAAAAAAATAATTAAATAAACAAAAAAAAAAAAGAAAAAATTATAATGTTGACACAACTCACCAGTAGATAAAGGACGGTGGCTCAGGTGTCTGCAATACGATGCAAGTTAAGTTGATGTCACTCCCACTCTTGATGTAGAGCTCTGAATTTCCAACTATTTGGGCTTTCGACACTGCACAATGAGATGAAATAAGAGCATAAAAGACAAAAGAAAAGATTAGAAAATGAAAAATATGAACAAAGAAATGAAAAAAAAAAGGAGAAAGTTCATTATCATTTTTAATATTCAAATATTTATACGAATGTTTGATGAAAACACGCGGTTCTTATTCAAGTGAATGTGCAAGAGGAAAATGTTCCATCGAATCTATTGACGTCTCTTTATTTTATTTTATTTCATTTTCTTTCTCTCTCGCTCTCTCTCTCTCTCTCTCTCTCTCCTATTCACCCACATATACACACTCACAGTGGCCAACAAATCGTCCGCGCCCCATCGACTTGAACAGCTTCGAGCTGAGGTACGAAATTGCTCTTAATCGCTGACGCTATCCCACTGTGATTGCTATCGATTATTGAATACGCTCTGGATTCGTTCAATCTCCTGCGTGTATTTTCCCTACGTCCCCACTCATTTCACAGATCAACTTGTTTATTAGAAAAAAAAAAAAAATGTACAAATACAAAATATTAAACCCACATGTATGGCGAGAAAAAGATTGAAGAAAAAAAAAAATAAATAAATAAATAAAAACCAAAAAAATAAAAAAATAAAAAATAAAATGAAGTAAATAGAAATTAAACCCGTGTAAATTTGAATACCACGGAAATTCTCGCACTTGAATTCACGCTGAATTTTTCACAACTATTTAATAATTAAAATTGATAAAAAAAAAAAAGAAAAAAAAAAAAGGAAAAAAATTTCAACAACTTTTTTTTTTCCAAATATTATTTGATTTTTCTATGTTTTATTGTGTAGTGATGAATATGATAAATTTATATAATAAATAAAATATACTGACCAACGACATTTAATCTGTAGGCTTGGCTTATTTTCGGTTCTGTTGATACCTGACACTCATATGTCCCATTGTCATGTACTTGTGGAGATGTTATTTTCAATGTCCACTCATCGCTACCATCGCTGTGCATCGCTTGAAACCTTTGATCATTGGTATACGTCAATATTCCAACTGTTAATATGTGAAGATCTCTTTTACGAATCCACGATACCTGATAACACACAATAAATTGGGTATTTATGAGTAAAAAAATTCATACATTATCTTATGACTTATTTAATAATACAAAATAATAATAAAAAAATATGTATATATCTATGATAGAATTTTGATGGTAGAAAAAAAGAGTGGAAAAAAAAAGTTATATTGATTGGGTGTGAAAAAAAAAAAGTTGACACATGTTTTTAAACCATTTGAAAGTGATAATATCAAATATATATATCTTTTTTCGGGAACGAAAATTGGAAGTTATAAAATGCAAAATAGAAGTAGACATATAAAATTTGAGCTTTACAAACAATTTGAAAGGAAGTAAAGTAGGAAAAAAACAGTGGGGTGAAAGAGCGAAGAGAGTGACTTAAGTGCGTGCGATTGAATCGTAAAAATACTCAGGCGTCATAAGTTCCCGCACGTGAAAATTCTCGTATTTTTATAACTCACAAATATCGTACACAATTCGTGAACAAATGCCAAAAGACGAAAAGAAAAAAAGAAGAAAAAAATCCCCTCGAGGGAAAACTACAAAAAAAAAAAAAAAAATACAATATCTATAAAATTCTGAAATACAGACGATGTGAAAATTGTGAGGAAGAGCGGAAGGTGATTTTGGATGAAGCGATGGAAACGGATGGCGGTGGTGATACTGGTATGGGTCATTGATTTTACGTGCAAAATATAAACGTTGGATAACGCCAAATAAAATGCGTATGTATAAAATCAAGTGGTATAGACGGCCCGCACTCACAGTGAAATGTGCCAACAGTGGAGTGGGTACGCGACGGATTACGACGTCGAGAAAGGTGTGAGAGAGTGCGGGAGAGTGTGTGAGCGAAATGGTGAGTGGGAGTGGGAGACAGAAAGGCTTGATTTATCGTCGATTACCATCGGTGATTAGAATGGGACGGGTGGACAATGTCACAAAGCTGATGTATGACCGGTACGAGATAACATATAATGTTATTATTCACTGTGGCCTCGCGGGCTCTATATCTCCTACATAAATATACACATCAATAAATAAATAAATAAATAAATAAATAATCTAATATAAATGTATATGTTGTTATATGTTGAAAAATAATTGTATAATATTTCGGATAATATTCACTGTATCGATGTACATTGACTATAAATTCCAAAATTCCTATGAAATCTCCTCGATTGTATTTTTAATTCATCGATATATGTATATTTATTTTAGATTTACTGGTGATAAATTTTCATCATTGCAAATATTTATTTGATTAATTCGTACGATTTTGAACAGATGAATTATTATCAAATGTTACCGATTAAAAACATGGGTAATCTACATCATTTACTCATAGATATATTATATTTCTTTATATATATAAATATATATATATATATATATATATATATATATATATATATATATGTATATATCGAGGATTCATTTACATAAATAAATCACTTTACACAGAGATGAAATCTATTTATATTTGTAATACCCAATTCAATATTATCCATGACATACATAATAATATTCGCTATATTCAATCGCTAATTGAATAACTCTACACTCATACAAAATATTATATCATAAAATACATCAATATAAATTACTTCATATTGAAATATCCCATAGAAATATTATATTTTATCATAGATATATATAAATTTTTAATTCATTAATTTGTTCATATTGGTTGATTTTTACTTACTTTGTCTTTTACCTTGTACAATAATAAATAAATATTTTACTATCATGAAATATCAGAATTATCGATGTCATGATTATTATTATATTTCCAATCAAAATAATTGGAAATTACAATCGAGATAATTTCATGCAACATCACAAAGAGAAATTCATAAATAAATTGTCCATTGATACCAAAGCTCTACGAGTTTTGAAATACTCATATGTCAAAACTATCGACCGCATCTTCAACCCCTTTGTGTTAAAGTAAAACACTTTTATTTATATAACTTCATATATATATTTAAATATGTATTGTGTGAATTTATATATATATATATGTGTGTGTGTGTAAAGATTAAACAAAAAAATGTGATCACGTGCAGTTATAAAATCGACTGTTTATTTATGAATGTGTGTTTATATATTACAGATACTGGAGTCAGAATAGTTTTCATTGATTAACTTACCGCACGATCACCAAGATTGCGAACTCTACAATACAGATACGCTGATTGACCAACTGTCGTTGTTGTTTCACGTTTTGTTGTATTGTCGAAGTACGGTTGACTGAATGGCTGTTCCCAATATGAAGACGGATGATGTTCCACTATTGCACCTCCATTAATATTCTTCGAAGCGCATTCTGTATAAACATAGTACGAATAATAATTTTTTTTCTTTTTTTTTTTTCTTTGCAATTATTTTTCTTCATTAACTTAATATGAAGAGAAAGGAAAAAAGCAAAAAAAAAATTACAAAGTGATAAAATTAAACGGTAATTATTATGGGAAAAAATGAAAAAAAAAAAGCGATGAGAAAGAAAAAAAATTAAATATATGAATAGATTAATAATATTTGATAAAAAGAAAAATATTTTAAATATACCACGTATATAAAGAAAAATAAATAAAGAATTTCTTTTTTATTTAATTAATCTCGTTATAATAGCCAATGTAATTTCCATACAGATGAAAATGACACGAATTCGTTTTATACAGGTGAGGAAAGTCCAGATAGACATTTCATTTTAGGGATTACAAGGCGCTTAAAGCTCAATGCTTTCACTCTAATACTACCACTACTACTATTTTTATTATACTATATATACACACAGACATACACCCTCGCACATACATATATATACAGTATTCTTAATGTCCTCTACACTGAAAAGGAAGCTTTTATGTCCTTCGCGCTGCCACACATATCAAGATTGTCCAATCTTGATGTTTGATAAACGCCACGGGTTGCTTTCACGCCTACGTGAGTTCTCAGTAAGATCGTTCACTGATAAATTTCTTACAACATTGCGCTTGCGTTTCACAACCAGTCAAACTTTCAGTCTATAAACCTATGTAGATATATATGTATATATATTTACCGATATTAACCTCTAATGCAAGCTCATTATGTAATGTAAATATATAAAAATATAAAATACATGGGTTTATACATGTATTCACTGTGTTTTCTTTAAAAAATAAAAAGTAAAAGAGGAAGAAATCAAATGGTTCGGTCAAATGTGGTTACATTCACACCCAGTCACGTTCATTTGACATTGACAAATGGTTGTAGTTTGATCGATATGTCACTACTACGAGAAAAATATCTAAAAAATGAAAAAAAATATATATATATATATATCGATGTTATAAATAGTGATGGAAAAAAAATTGATGTGCAAATATGTGAATATTGCAGATGACTTTTCAATTCGATCTTTTTTATGTATGAAAAATTTGTATACTCAGCAAATCATCTTCAGGATTATTATATCTATAAAATTTTATCCTGTTCTTGATTATCTGTATTTACGTTTCGATATTTGAAGTTTGAAGTTTTATATTGTTTACAAATTTATTATTATCATTTTATAAATATATCGGTCTGTCAAACATTTTTATTGAGAAAAAAATAAATGATTGAAGCATATTTTTTATTTAACAGATAAAATATTGAATAAGATAGAGATAGAATTGAAAATCAAAAGTATTATCATTATATGTATTATTATAAATCTGATGAAAATTGTTGATTATCAAATTTGAGAAAAAATAGAATATATTATTGTATATTTTAAAATTAATTTTATGAATCTAAATATAAAATTTGTGAATAGTATATAAAGTGAAAGTCTGTATGACAAATTGTAAAATAGTTTATATGCTATATATATATTTAGTATATATATAGAACTGCTCAATGGAGTTTCTGGCGCGTCACTTCTACCGCAATTCCTTTCATCTACTTTTTTAAATTGGCAAAGTCATTCTGAGAAAACTCAATCTGAGCTTTAAGTCCACATCGCATTGACTGTGCTCAACCCAATGTTATCCCATGTTCGTATATATCTGTCGCAAAAGAAGAAAAAAAAAAAAAAAAAAAAAAAAAACTGGAAGTTTCATCAACCAACCAAAATTATTCACCAAAAAAAATATAATAGGCATGAGAAAATGATGAAAATGAACTATATATAATCATTGAAACTGGAAGAGACAAAAAGAAATTATAATAACATCGAATAATATTTCTTTTTTTTTTTTTTTTTCCTTTTTTTTCAAACTTTTTCAATTTCTCAGTGGTAAAATATATTGAGGCTTCTTTACCTAACCTGAGTTAAATCCATGTGCAATTTTCTCTATCTCCATTTTTTTGTTTTTTTTTGTTTTTTTTTTCTTTTTCCACTACATTTCTATCCAGCTGCGGTTAATTCAATTCCCAGACACATTCTCACACACACACACACACACACACTGGAGTGTAAAAAAAATTTCCTCTCTGAATTTATTTTAATAATTTTTCTTTTTTTCGTGGTCGTGGTTTCTGTGTGCGGATGTGGTGAGACCGATATGTCAAGAATTATCTTACATATACCTCAATTTTATTTATAAATAAAATTAATTAATTGTACTATTAATTATAAAATTATCTTATACGATCAGTACTGTCATTATATACCAATATTGAACAAATAATTTATTGGATGAATATTGCATTGCAAAAGATAAGTTTTGGCAAGACCGCATCATTATATATAGAAATGATTGATTAATGTGACTATCGTTACCCGTCAACCGAATGAAAAATACTGGATGAAGAATAATAAATAAGCAGCTACAAAATAAAACTCAAAGAAATACATACATATCTTTTAATATTATATTAGCACAGCTTTTTTGACTATCACATCATGACACAGATTAAGTTGGTGTTATATATAAATTGTAATTAATCACAACATTGTATAATTACACGTAATGAAAAATTTTTCAATGAGAATAATTTTGTAAATAATGAATTTAATTTATCAATTATTATTTGATAAATAGTTGATATTGAAATTTTATTTGGAATATTCAATAGGAGTAACAACGGTATTTAATTATTATTATTTATTTTTTTTTTCTTTTTATTTTCACAATAATATTGAAGTTTAGGGTGTTGAATTTTACAAAGCGTTGCATGCCTTACATCATTAGTGAACTGAACACGAAAGAGTCTCGTTATACACACACACACTGTGTGCACGTGCGAAATCACGTCGACCTAATCTCAATAGAATTGTCGAAAAAAAAAAAAAAAAAAAAATTATGTATGGAAAAGATGAAAAAGAAATTCAAAATATCATATAATAAGAGTAAAAATCTATTTTTTTTTTAAATCTAAAACGTATCATTATATTCGTCTTATGATAATACAATTCACATAACATATTTAAATCTGTATATCAACACAATCGAAAAAAAAAAAAAAAAAAAAAAAAAAAAAAATTAATTACAGTATCTATCATTAATTTTATCTAAATATAAGTAAATTAAATTTCAAAAATTATCTGAATATATATTCATATATTCATATAAATTATTGATAAAAATTTATTTGTATTGAATTGAGTTAAAATTGGAAAATTGAAATTTCATATTGCAAATATATAACGATAAAATATAATAATGTTTATCTAAAATGTTGGTTGTACACACTGGTAAATTTATATAGACAATTGTTGGACCTCACCAAAATACATTTTGCCTCTTCTGTATACATATATGTAATAACAGTGGTTTGTATTCTTCACTAACACACATAATCCCAAGTCCTTACCACTGTATAGAAAGGACAGCATACTGTGACTATAACACACTGAGAATATTGTGCCATGGACCCGAAGTAACGAGCAAGCCTAGCCACAAAATTTAACCTAGTGCCTCAGCACTTTCTGCTTTCAAATGCAGAGTTCAACATTATTGCACATCTCTGTATAATGGAATATTGTACCTCATACATATATATATATATATATTTTAAAATATACATGCTTACATGGACAATATTCCGAGAGCATTTTGTCATGTCATTTTCTAGATTACAAGTGATATCGATATTGGAAATTTTTTTATAAATTTATATAAAAAAAAAAAATATATTAACTTGATGAAATCGACTATTTTTTTCTCGTATAATTTCATTTACATTTATTTATTTATATCTATTTATTCCTCTCAATTAAAATGAGAATGTGTGAAAAAAAAAAATTATTATAATAAAAAATGTCGTTTGAAATAAATGTTATATCACGATGTTTGATAGTTTTCTAATTATCACCAATTCCAATTCAAAGTACCTGAAGAGAATTTGAAATAAGACAATGTAACAACAATAGAATGGAATCTCAATAATAGACAGAATGTCAATACAATGAGAAATAAGATAGTGAATGTCGAATTGAACACAATATAATAGGGATAAAAGAATGTGAATATATAAACGATTGAAGTTTCCATGAATGTTCTGGGGGTTTTGCATCGGTGAAATTACAGCCACGCGACGCTTTTCTAGGCCGTAACTGTGATTTCGTCGATTCGTAGCACGAAGAGAAGGCACGAACGCAAGTAAGAGAGAATAACGGAACAAGAACTGTCACGGGCAAACGTTCGGTCAATTATAAGTTGCTCTGAAACGTGACCGGTATACAGACAAACTATTGAATATAGTGAGCGTATTGTAATGGTATAGAATGAGAGAAGAAAGGAGAAGAGCGGATAGTAGAATGAAATAAGAAGGGATGGGGTATGACATTAACTAAAGATATATACAAGTGAGATTATACGAAAGTCAATGGACGCATTTGAGTTTACTTCAAGCACTTGATAAATATATAAAGAGAAAAAAAAATGAATTGTTATTAATGAGTGATTATATAGTTGATCATATTATTATTATTATTATTTTTTTTTTTATTTTTATTTTTTTGCCTCCCTTATTTTTTTTTACTTGAGTTAATATAAATGTCTCTTGACACATGAAAACTCAATTGCTATTGAGTGCCGCATACTTACATATTTTATATAAAACTACAATGAATCACAATGGGTGTTGGTGTGAGTTTGGTGAGGGAAATGGTGAGAATAAAAAATGGTGAATTCGTGGTCGTTTGGTTTAAACGTGATTTTATCTTTGGTTATATATATATATGTATATATATATTTTTTTTCTTTTTTTGTCTCATGATATTGGCTATATACAAAAGGTAACATCTACTTTAATATATAAAAGAAAGCGCATGTGAGCATTAAATTTTGCTTTATTTATTTTATTTTATTTTATTTCCAAGTATTGTGTGTATTTATCTTTTTTATTTATTTATTTTTTCTTTTCCTAGTGTACTTTTCATTATATTTATGTGTGGGTATGTGTGTATTTATTATATTGTATATTGTATTATTTCAAAAAGTTTACTGAAATATAGAATATGTCTATACACAGCTGTACACCCACACAGAAATACATAGAGAATAAAAATCATATTTTCGTTTATGTAACGTGGCAGATCGTTTCTTGCTTGCACGCGATGTAAAGGAAAAATCGATATCAAAGTAATATTCATCTTTCACTTCCACCACTTGATGATATCTTCAATTTATATATAAATTCTAATGCAATAGAACGAAAATGGATGCGTGAAAATAATAAATCATATTACTAGGTAAAAAATGGAGAGGAAGAAAAAAATGTTGTTTCCTTTCTTTTTTTTTTCTTTTTCGTGAATATTGAAAGAGTTTATTGTTCAGAATTTTATCAACTTTATCTAATTGGTGATTAATATTTTTATACTAAATCTTTTTATTATTATATTTCATAAATACAACGTCATTATGATTTTTTTTATTTTTTTATATATATATTTTATAAATGATTGTCGAATAAAAAAAATATACATGTGTATATTTATATGTATTAATAATCTATATATTGTGGAATGTATATTGGGTAGGAAATGGTAAGAAATAAAAATGTCATTTCAGTGTGTATAAGTGTGACGCTAACGTTTGCACTGTACTTGTTCGTGACCGAGTTATCAAGTGGTGTTTGTATTATAATTTTTTTTTTTTTTCCCTTTTATTTCAAGTGGAAAAATATTAGAGAGAATTGGCAAGGACTGGAAAAAAAAAATAATAATAAATAAATAAATAAATAAATAAATGAATAAAAATGTATTTATGTATGAGACAACTGATGTGTTATTTTATCAGATATTTTTTAATTTAATTTCATGACAGATATTCAAATATTTTACATTTTCATATTTTAATTACATTTATACAAAAATAAAAACAAATGTACATAATTTTTTTTTTTTTTTCATTTTAATTTTTTTATTTTCTCATTTGAAAATGCTCTTTTATCCTCTTATATGCATATATGGGTATCGCAAATAAATATGAGATAGTATAGTTGAAAAATGAAAAATACGCGTATATTCAAAAATTTAGTCCTTTGTCTGTACAAAATAAAATATTCCAACATTATATTATATCGCCATTTTCACCATCACCCTCATCCCCTATCTCACTTAGAGCCAACATTTCCACGTCCACTCAAAAGAGAACGAGAGACAAAAAAAAAAAAAAAAAAAAAAGAGAGCGAAAGAGAGAAAACCCCTATCCTTTAGCTTGTGAATAGCGAATGGAAAAATGTCGACTTTATGTTATGTGATTTTTTTTTTTTTTATCATTTTTTATTTTTAGCCCCACTCACATAGACTTCCACTTGTGCTCAGTTGCTCTATAACTTTCCATACTTCCTATTGCCCCTCCCTCTCTCACGTTGCCATAATATTTATGTGATCTCTCTTCCTTTCTCCCTCTATCTCATTCTTGACTTTCATGTTCTACTTTTTTTCCCCTTTCCCTCATAGACTATTTAAAAAAATAATTATAAGTCGTCACGATATTTGTTAGCCCGAAAAACTTAAATAAAATAAGAGGAAATGACGATATATATATATATATATAGAAGTAACAGAAAAAGTTGCGGTAGTGGTTTTTGGTGGTTGTGAGCAAAGCCAAGTTGACGATACGACTTCTATATATTGAGTCTTGATATACACGTTGGCATTGTCTGAACTTTCTGCCAAGTCATTTCTATCTTCTACACTTTCTCTCACCCTCTCAGTCACACAGTATAATCCAAAAAAATACTTTTACCTTTTCATACCAATATAAATTTTTACTCGTGCACACTCGAAATATAGGAATGAGAAAAATTGTGAGATGTTTGAAAGTTGCACATGCAAAGTGCGAATAGGAATTTTTTTTTTGTTCATATATATATATATATTTATGAATTGAGGAATAATGTATAGATGTGTACGTTTCAAAGAGTTAGAGGTATGTTAAGCTGCCATTTTCAAGTTTCGACTTGTTTATTATTATTAATGTGTATATATATTTTTTGATAGATTTTTTTTTTTTTTTTTTTGTCGAGATGAAATTCGCCATTGCATGCACACAATTCAACCGATATATAACAGATTTTTCTCACACTACACTCTTCATTTTTTTTTCTCTCAGTTGGAAACATACGTCACGCAGTTTCGTGAAATGTGTCATATAATATATATATTTTTTTTCATTTTTACTTTACTTTTAAGCACGAGGTAGCAATTCTCATATATTCAAAGTGAATATAACGAAAAATTTAAAAGTATTTTAACTTACGAAGTGCTATACATATAAATACATACGTTATTTCAAATGTATATACTTGCATTACCGAGTCCAATTTTTTTTTTTCACATTTTTGATTTATCATGTCAGTATTGGAAAATAAGTCTTAGAATATAAATTGATAGCTCAGTTTTATATGAATATATCTCTGATATTTGACAGTTAATTGAAACTTCAGATTTGAAATCAATCAAATAGATTTTTTTTTTTTTTTTTTTCATTCCTATGAGAAAAATAAAAGTTACAAATATATTGATATGATGATATTTTTATATCTCATTCATTATTTTCCAGGATATATCATTTTCAATTTTTCTAATCAACTTTTGAATAGCACATCGTTTTTTTTCTCTTCTCTTTTTATTAAACAAAAAAAATATAAAAATATAATCCACTGTGCAGATAGCAATAATCGTTATAATAAACGAATATTCCAAGAATAATAGATCGAAATAAAATAGATATGAGAAAGAAAAAAAAACGAAAAAAATGAACAAATGAAGAAAAAATGGAAAAAGAAAAAGTGGAAAAATGAAAAATAGAATAACACAAACACGCGACATGTAGAAAAAAAAATGTCGTTCTCTCTTTTGTCAAGGAGCAGAGACTACAGGCATGCAATAAAACCTACATAGTCACATATATTATGTCTAAATATATATATACAGTTGTTGGAAGTATGAATGTAGGATATGAGACTAACGCCTAAGGGTAGAGGTGTTAAAGCCGCTTGAAATAGTAGATTATCAAGATCAAACCACGAATGGAGCGGCGCTTATCCGCTCGCAACCCTGGTGATTACTGTATAAAGAAATGGAATGAGAGTAGACATGAAGAAAAAGAAAAAGAAAAAGAAAAAGAAAATAAAAAAAAATAAAAAAAATAAAGATGGAGAAAATAGAATATAGAAAACTGAGAAAGATGGGATAAAGTGGGGCGAGTAAGTGAGCAAGGATGTGAGGGGTGATTGTTGGATTGACTCAGCTGATTGATACTCTTTTTTACGCTCATTCAAAAATGTCGTTTTTACTTTAATATGTAATGTTTTACCGTCCCTTTTTTTGCCCCTGAGAGTTGAATTTATAATTTACCCGAATGAAAGATCGGGTATTTTTTTTTATTTTTTTTTTCATATGTATTTTTTTTACGCTCCCTCCCAATGAAATTCAAGTGAAAATTGATCACTATCACTTTATCGGGAGAATAATTTATTGCACACACTGTGTGGCAAATTTTTTTTCTTTCTTTCTTTTTTTCATTATTTTACGAGGTAAAAAAAAATATTGAAATGAATATTTTAGTTGCATATTCATATATGTATGAATACTTTATTTATTTATTATTTATTTTTCTACTGATTTTGTATAGAATTAATGATAACATTGATTGTATATTTTACATTTCAATATGTATAGTGAAAAATGTTATATACATTCATGTAAATGATAAGTTATTTTTGAGTGTTTTATAACATCAATGTGATTGGAGAATACTATGAGTATATATATATATATATATATATATGTGTGTGTGACCTCTACGATATCGATTGAGATATTGAGGAAAAATGTTTCTGGGACACTGACATTTCACGCTTCTTCGCTTTGCTCTATCGCCGACAAACGGGAAGAAGTTCCAATTGGAACTTACATTGCACGCGCGTGTGTGTGTGTGTGCGTATGTGGGCATATACATAAAAGTTTGGCAGTTTGCCAAGTGTAAACAAAAGAAAAAAAAATTAATTCATTTATTATTATTATTATTTTTTTTCTATTTGAGTTCCAACAAAATTTACAGCCAATTCTGTCAAAATAGTATTAAAAGATATCACATCCTCAACGTTATTTATTCATTATCATTTTAATTTTTCCCTTTTTTTTTTTTTTATATTATCAATCATATTTATGAATTATCATAAAAAATTAATTTTCATTGTATATAAAAATATTTGTCATCAATAACTCAAGCGAAGCAGAAAAAAAAAATTGAAATATATACAAGAAAATCTCAGTGTTCACTTTGAAAATAGTATATATGGAGAAATTATACTTGGACTACACGAAAGGGTTCGAACTCTTGACTCGGAAATTAAATCAACGGTTTATCTACCTAACCGATAAATCGAGTAATTAATTAACCCCGTAATTAACTGAAATCAGATGGTGTACGAATATGTATAAGAAATAGGTAATGGGTGGAAGTATAGAGGGTGAGTTGTAAATTCATGAGCGACTCCTGCGTGAGTTGGAGGTATAAGTTCTAACACGAGGACGGTAATAGCCACGAAGAGAAAAAAAAAATAATAAATAAAAGGAAGAAGCAATATAAGTACCTCAACTACCCCCCTCTACCCCTGATACGTCACTTTCTCTTCCATTTTCTTCTTTTTCGAATAAATTCTACTGTGTCCACGCCGGTCTTTATATTTACGATCTAAGCAGACAGTAAAGGTTTTTTCAACGATCGAATACGCGAATGTCACACTCGTAAATTTTGAAATTTTAGTGGGCAATTTTTATTAACTCTACACGAAGAATACGATGGAACAAAGAAAATTCAATTTGATCTACGAAATATCACTAGTAGAAAAAAAAAAAAAAAGAAAAAAAAAAGATTAAATCAAAAATTAATTCGGTATTATTTTTTATTCATGACATATGATATAAGTGACTTGTCACGTATGACAAATTTTATCGCAAACTATAAAGAAATTAAATTCTACTTTAACAAATGGCATTCAGATATATCGTATATATCAGTTATATAATTAACTTAAGAGTCAATTATATTATTGACAAAAATCTAATTGAATACAGAAAACAAAGAAAAAATTTCTGTACGTTATATATAATGACAATCATATATATATATATATAAATATCTGTATGGTAGTGTATAGATTTATTTTCAATGTAGACGAACAATATATAGTATAATAGATATATGTCTGATTCGTGGCTGACAACACCACTAGCCGGCCTGGAGCGTCCCGACCCACTGTATAGATAGTAGTCAAGCATAAGTCAGTCCAATCTAATCTACCAGTCTCTGGTGAGGGGTAAATAATGGCTCAAATTAATTTCCCTGTCGCTTTTGCCCGTTCACTTGGTAGGCTTTGCCAGGATTATTTAACCACCTGATCACTGACATGCGAATTGCCAAGTTTAAATGTCTGTTAATCGATTTTCCACACACACACACACACACACACACACACACACACACACACACACACAAATTCACATAATTCACAAATTTTTTTTCATTTCATCTATTATCAAATTTTATTCATATGAATTCCCATCCTCGAAACCTCATACTATTCGATTATTTAATAATTTATATTTTTATCCTATTATAAAAAAATGTACAATAAAGTTATTCACAAATTTTATCATTATTCTGAAAACATAATAATTATTCATTTCATTAGTATCATTTTTTTTTTGCTATTCTTACATTTATCATAATTTGAAAATATAAAAGATTTTATTCTATTGTATTGTATAAATATAATAGTAATAATAGAAATCATGATGTGAAAAATATTTTACACTCATTGAAATTTTCATGTATATATCGTCACTTTTAGTGGATTAAAAATTACATAATCAAGATATATCTGAATATTCACAATGGTAAAATGTATTTTTACGAAGTGAATACTACTGTTTATTTAAAATGACGATGAACCAGTTTGCACAGTGCATATATGTATATATGTAAGCTTAATCCCTGCATGTATCGTTGCTTTATGACATGAAAATTCACGTGGATTAACCCCCGGTATACTGTGAGCAGTTGAGAGTCGAAATGTATATATATATATATATATATATATATATAGAGCCACATTGCCTCGGGATTTTCATCGTTGTATTCCGCCACACTACCGTGAGAATGTGAATTTTCATGTACGTGCTTTGCACTTGGTACACTGCACATACCCCCCAACACAAACAACCCCAAACTGTTTGCAACATGAGCGATTAAAATGATTCAGATATAGCTACGTAATTTTAATTATAAAAATTCAAGTTTTATTAATCTCAACATCATATATATATCTATATATATTTTCCATAACCCAACCAATGTGTGGAAAAAAACAGAAATAGAAATGAATTGTATGAGTGTGTTTTTTTTATTTGTATTGTTTGATTTCAATTCAATTTTTTTACAATGACATTTATTTACTCATCTGTCGTGTATCATCATCATTCCATAAAATTTATTTCGATAAATTTAAATATATATAGGTATCAATCAACAATATTTATGTGTATGTGTGAATAATATTTGTCGTGTTATATAAACATTTCACGAATCAGTGAAACAGTATATAACACATTTTGTATTAACGTTGCAATCACGTAGGAATTATTTCAAAAAAATGTTAATATTGTAAAGGTGAAATTTGAATAAATTAATGATGATAAATTCATGAATATAATCATACAATATTCAATTATAATCACGATGTAATAAACATTACTTGCATAAACTTAGTGAATCCTTTTCACACTACTGTAATTAAACTGTATATTGTAAAGTTAGTATTGACTCAAGAACGTAACATTTGTCAAAATGTCATACAGCAACTATTAACAATATTTCAACTGAATAAATTATTCAGTTGCATAACTTTCTATATTCTCTACATCAATTATACATATATAACGCAATATTAATATATAAAATATTGTAATATATGATAGTAGTAATTTATATAACTTTTCGTACTTTGATTTTATTAATTTTTAATTTTTCTCTCACTCCATAAAATTCTCAGAGAAAAAAATAATATATATATATAATCATGAAAACTATAAAGTCAGTTAATTTAAAATATAAAATGAAAACTGAGAAATAAAACCTTCAGTACAAAGTTAAAAAATTTATGATACCGACGATAAAATAAAAATATTCATAATTTCAACCAACGTAGAGTCAATTTATAAAATCACATATAGATATAGAGAATAAATTAAATTTACAACAAAAAAAAAAAAAAAAAAGACAAAGAAATTTGTATGAAACTTTGTATATATATAATATTATTATTGCATTACCAATTGTCAAAGAATTGAAGTTAACACGCGATGAGTATATGATCTTTATTGGTTATATAGTAATATGATTTATAGACAAATACACAATAATATAGAGGTAGTGATCACAGTAATGGCGAATGGTAGTGTATATGAGACGAAGCAAAAGGAGTTTGAGATCGTTTTCAGCTGGTGTGTATACGTGCCAGGAATACCAGAAAGATTTTTCAACTTCATACGATGCAGTCCTATCGTTCCACGGGCCACTGATACCAATACCAATTCTACATTCACATTCACGTACACATACACATTTTATATTGTATATACCACATCCTATTCGTGTTTAAGTCAAGTTATTGGAAAGTACATATTCTATTGATTCAAAAATATGCGTGTCCACTCAATGAACACAAATGCCATCGTTAATATAAGTGAAATTACAAGTTTAAAATTCCATATGTAAAATGAAATGAACATTCTCATAAATCTCTCAAATACAATTATCCGCTATTTGGTATACGAAAGTTCTACAAATAAATATAACACGTTACAATGTTAACAAATCTACTTCTCATTGAAATTTAATGAAATAATTTGGAATACGAGATTATCCACACAGTTCAGTAACTCACAATTATTACGCCATACTAAGATTACACTGAAATTGTTTAATTCTTGTATACATATATGTATACGTGTATTATCATAATGAATTGATCCAAAGGATGCAATTAAACTACACATAAGTGCATGTATGATTTGAAATGGAAAGTAAAATTAATGACTTACATGAACACCGTGAAAGTATATATGTAAATATATATATTATATATATAATAATACCTGTATAATTTTCTCACAGCAATTGTTGAAACTCATTTAGCTTGACGTAACTCTTAACGAGTTGAACATATGTGAAATTATTATATTATACACATATATAATTCGTCAGTGTGTTGGGTTGTGTGACGTTTTATGAGTACATATTATTTCTTAACTAACAGAGTAGAAATAATTGTTCAACATGAACTACAGATTTTAAATCATAACTAGACAGTCACAAATATCATGAATGCAAAAATATTGATAATATCAAATTATAAAATAACTTTACTATTAATTAATAAATAAATAAAACATATCACAAAATTATTCGTCTTTATTTATTTATTTATTTATTTATTTATTATTATTATTTTTTAATTCTTTCATCTATTTGTCATTTGTAAATTGATGTCTCGTGATATCAATTCGAGTGCATCACAAAATCGTACTTTCTAATGCAACTTCAATGGAGTTACGGTATATAAATCTCTCCAATATCACTTCAATCGTAACTTCAATCTTGTCTCCTAATGTATCCTCAATAGACTTTCATAAATGGATTTTCAGTTGAGAGTTTTATCTAATGCGTCTTCAATAGTTACATTAATAATGTCTTTATCATTTCATATCATATGACATATAATATTTCTCATGAATTCATCATCAATTCTATTTGTTAATGTCATTCAATTATATTTTATGTACATAATATAATTTTTTTACTCAATATAAAATACAACTCATCATTTATCCCGAATATTTGTATATATATACACATTGAAATGACACGTACTTTTATTATTGTCTCACCCTTCTTCTTTTACAAAGTAATCTAATCGCATACGTGATGATAGAATTTTTGGAATATTTGGATACGATTTACGATATATATATACACAATGAATTGTATTTATTGTACATCGGTAAATATACACACACATCAGAATAATAAGATCAAAGTATTTATTTGAGCGTGTGTCTAAATGGTAGAAGGTAGAAAAAAAAAAAAATAATAATAAGGAACAAAAAAAAAATATATGTATATATAGTAGATTTTCCACCAGACCAGGCGGAAAGTAACCAATGACAATGCGATGTCGTGCGTGCACCATTTCGGGCTCACTGCCAGTTCTATTTATTTATGTACACATTTAAACATGTTTGAGCATGTATATATATATATATATATTTTATATACCTACATACACATACGCGATGAAACTTTGTGGTATAATATTTTCATGATGTAATGTGAGGAATGCATTTGTTGGACAATTCATCACATTGCTACATGCATAGAGAAATTATTTCCGGACTCACCCGTTATTTTTTATTTATTCATTTATTATTATTATAATAATAATTTTTTTTTTTTTTCTCCAAATTTTGGTTTTACCTTACATACGTACATAAATATATAAACTTATCTTTGTCTCTTAATATAAATGTGTATGCATAATGTGTTGTACGCGAATTTTCGCGCATGGAATAAATAATATTGCGTGACAAAAATGAAATCTCCCCATCCCCCCTATTTTCAAAAAAAAAAAAAAAAATAGCAGGGAAAAAAAAATTTTTTTACCTTTGGCGGAAATAAAATTCCACTTGGGAACACTTTTATTATATACTCATACAGTAAAGGGGTGATGGTTGTAGTGGTGGTGAAGAAGGAATGAGACAGCAGCGAAAAAGAAGAAAAAAAAAGGAAGAAAAAAAAAAAAGAGGAAACCACTGCTACATGATCCGAATTCAAAAACTACATTCACGACCCCGTGACCAAGAAGTGAACGGAAATAATGTTGGAGAATAATGAAAAAAAAAATAAAAAAAATAGAAAAATAGAAAAGAAAATGATAATAACATAAAAAAAAAAATAAATAAATGAATAAATAAGAAAGAAAATGTTCTGTAAAAATCTAGAGGACGTGCATCGCGCGTGAATCAAATAATATTTTTGTCGTATCGATCATACATTTTTTATAAATATATATACATTCACATTAGTAAACAGAGTGTGCATTCGAAATTTCCTTATATATATTATCTAATGTCCATGTGAACAAGCTCATCCTTTTATTCGATTGTAGAAATGTACGCCGCGGGCATATAAGTTTGTCACATTGTATTTGCACGCGTTCAGTATTGCGATGATGATAAAATATAGAAAAACTTATATATGAAATGTATTGCGTTTTCGTATTCTCAACTGTATTATACTTTATCTATACAGTAAACACACACCCAATAAAAAAAAAATAAAAATAAAAAAAACAAGAAAACATGTGTCAGCAAACTTTTATTGTCGTTATTGTGTGTATAAAAAAGAACAATCGTAAAATTCGATTGAGAGCAAAAAAGTAAAAACGAAGTTAAACAAAAAAAGATGATAGAAAAAAAAAATTGATAAACCAAAAGTAAAATAATTTAAACAAATAAAAAGAAAAAAATAAATAAATAAATAAATGAATAAATAAAAATTTGTTTTGAATTATCGCGTGATAGTTGGATATATTGATATATACGTATAAATAAACGAATTGAGGTCACTGTATATCTCTAGCAGGTTATAAATAGTCAACACCACTATTGTCCATATGTGTACATTGATACATACATATATATAATAGTGGTATTACTACACCTGTGGACCACCTTTTGCAATTTTCCACAGTGTCAAATAGTCAGTGTAAGTGGCGTGTATATCTATACGTAAGAAAGTTGCCTGGGGCAAGGAAGCTATTACACGGAGTTGCATCCTGTGTGCAGTGTACGGCTATACACATTACGAGGTCGGTGAGTTTTCGTATCCAAAAAGAAAAAGAAAAAAAAAAAAAAAAAGAGGTCACGACAACCAAATGCAACCAAAAGCATAAGAGAGAACGTGAATAAGAGACAGGGTTACAGTTAGGATTGGAGCAATTTTTCACTGCGCGATAAGAGACGACCGCGTGCAAACAGCTTGATGCAATGCACCATGAAACCTAACCTACATCACCATCACCTTTACAAACACACACATATACATATGCTCATAGAGATACTGAGTCTAGAACAACTGGAAATTTTTACTTCAACCGTATTGACTATGGTTCATTGTATAGATATATGTACTATCCCTCTGTTTACTCTCAATTGGATCAATGACCTTTTTCTATCGATAAGTTATCCACCCTTGTAAACCACCAATGTGAATTGAGACGTGGAAAATATATCGTTAAAAAATCCTTTATAGGATTTTGTCGTCGTAGAGAATTATTGCTGTTCGCCTCTCCCACATCGATTTCCATGCAAAGAAGAAAAAAAAAAACAAATAGTGTTGAAACAAAAGAAAACAAAGACGAATGAAAAATGAAGAAAAAAAAAAAATAATAATAATAATAAGAAAAAGAAGAATAAGAAGAAGAGTAGAAATAAAAATTGGTAATAGGAAAGGAGAATAATTCTAGGAATTTAACTCTGTAACCATTTGAATTCATTCAAGTGGCAAACAAGTAATTTCAAGAACTTCACCCTCCTCTTATTCCAAAACTCGATAATAGTCCCACAAGTTTGGTCGATCCATCGTCAACAATTTGCGGAAGGAGGCTATTATATAAGTTTCTCTATATTCCCCTTGACTTTCCATTATGTTTCTCACGCACACACGCACATTATATACATACATACAATCACGTAATAAATTCATGTTTACATATATAACGCGAAGAATAATAGTAATTTTCATAGATTAAGTGTAAATAATATTTCATATAAAAAATATATATATATACACGAATAAATAAATTATTCTATTGAAATATTATATAAATATAAGAATTTGATATTATATATCTATATAATACATAAAATAATTTTTTATTCAGCTAATGTATGATATTGGGATATTCACTTTTCAAAAACACCTAACGATAATAGTTTTCATTATTTGGTTTTCACATGAATGTTCCTTTTACCCTCTAGAAGTACCACTTTGTTCTTTGGAATTTGAATAGGATACTCATTCAACTGAATTGATTGCATTAATGGATGAAATAGTATATATACCTATGTATACATTAACCGGAAGTATTTTCTAAAGCTTTCTCAAGCGTTATCTTTTTCAACTCTCTCTTTTTCTCTCTCTCTCTTTCTCTGTCTTCAATTTCATGACGTATTCCATTTTGAAAAATAATGTCCATTGGGAACACCAGTCATTTTCATGTCAGATAAAGAAAAAAAAAAAATTATTCTTCAAGTAATTCTAAAGGAAAATTGAAATTTCTGTTGAATTTCATTGTATTATTAACTGTACAATATAAAATGATTCAATTGTATATAAAGTGTATCTTAACTTATAGTACAATTGATGTAGTAGATAAAATTCATCGATTTTACGGCCATTACGAGAATTTCATTGAATATATAATGTTAAAATATTACATCTATCTATCCATATATTTATTCACATATCTCAATGATAACAATTATTATTATTATTATTATCATGAACATGTATATTCACAATAACTATATATTTGGACAATAGTCTTTCCAGGATAACGGAAATTGAGTACCACAAACTCAGAGTGCCAGTGAATGTATCTACACATTCAATTGTTATATTCTAGTGTGAACCAGTTGTCGAGGATAATTTACTCTGGTTGGTAATATGATCTCGAATTATTATCGTATCTTGTTGCGGAAACGAGTTACACGATTGAATTAGTGATTGCCAACAAACGATAATTGGCACGAAAATTTATAGACCAAAATCTATTCTATAGTTAATGATTATAATTGTTTTATTAATCTCTATTTTATTAATTGTAAGTGATTAAATTTATTTGTTTTGTTAAAAAAAAATTTTTATATTATACAATAACTAATTATATTCAATAAATAATTTGATATATGTATTTATTATTGTTTCACTTTGATTAATTTAATGGATAAAAAAAAAAAAAAGAAAAATTTCTCATTTAAAAGTACAATAGGAAGATTTGCGATTATGCTAAATTTCATTCTATTGAATTGGCATTAAGTTTATTTGTGTTAGTGTAATATATTAGTGCAGAGTACACGTTGTTGATGTAGAATACGTAATTAACAGTGTTCACATGTATTTTATAAACAATAATAGACTCTTAATTAGCAGACAGAACTAGTGTACAATTGAAATTACGACACTATTTATATTATCAAAATAATATCACAAAGTTTTTATTATAATTCGATAATTCAATAGTTTAAATTTCACGTAAAATATGAAAAACATTCTGATACGTGTGAATTACCAACTGTACATTGAATATACTATTTTCTCGACAATAATCTATTTATGTATATTCCAATATCAAACAAAATAATCTGATGAAAATTTTGTGTTTTATTTATACTGTGAAATCAAAAATTTACTACTCACTTTCTTATTAAGTATATACACTTATTTAACATTATATCTAGACAAGTTTTACTGAGAGATTCAAGAAAATAACAGTCATATAGGCAGTGAAATTAAATAAGTTTTCAAACACTGCCAAAAGGACGGACGTTGAGATTCATTCCGGTTACAGTCACGCTTTATTAATATTAGCTGCAAAGTTTCACAGGTCTAACATGAGATTATTGTAGGAGTATGCCTCTATCTACTGCTCTTCTTGATTACTCAAGAAACTTATTTTCTTTCTTGTAATTTGTATCGTCAGTTTGCTTCAAATATATATAAGTTTATATATTCATACGTTTTTTTTTTTTTTTTTTTAAATATTTAAATAGATGAAGAAGTGATTGTACATAAACAGGGATTAGAAGGGGGGAGAAGGAAGAAGAGGAATACGAGAAGACTGAATTGTTTGAAATTGAGTTTATGAAATTGAAAAAATTGAAAGAAGATGAGAAAGATGAAGAAAAAAGAGGAGACGGTACAGAATGATCTTTTGCTGTAGAAAGACTTCAATTGTCAACAAGCGTTTGAATTATTGTCAAAGTTGAAATTTTTGATATTTTATATTGTGATATTGACACGTAAGTTATCACTTTTTTTTTCTTTTTTTTTTATGAGGAAATTTTTCTTTCTACATTCGCATATATATTTTTTCAATGGTGAATTATTGATTTTGCGATAATTAAAAAAAATCGGATATTTGAGGATGAATAATTTAAATTCAATTATACGACATTGGCAATTTTTCAAGATAATCAATATAGGAATTTTTGGAAATAAAAGAAATAAATCATCTATATCGATATACCTGTATGGCAGAATTGAATAAATGAAATAATAATAAATCGTGGTATAACTGGTTGATACTATGCAATGAATACTGAATGAATAGGAAGATTCTTTAATAATAATTGAAAAATTCAATTATTATTCGAATAAATAATAGTTTCATTATAAAATAATCGGTTATGTTACCCGGAAACATTTTCATAGAATTATTTGATGCTGAAAATTATATTGATCATAATTCTCAAAATAAAAATTTTCGTATTTAAAAATTATTCAATGACCAGCTTTCAACATTTATATTGGAATTATTATTCAAAATGATAAATAAAATGTGCTCCACTCATGGAACATGAATACACGATTGTGATATTCACAAATATTTGAATCATTATACCCGAATACACAACAATCACATTTATCCTGCACTAAGGTATGAGTATCACACGGATACTGTTAATTAATTTAATATAAAAAATTCGAATAGATTTTCTATCAAAATTAAATATAAAAAACTCAATGACCGTCCCCCAAACAATTTTATTTCGCATGTACGAATTTAACAATAAATAAATAATCAACAAAAAAAAAAATAGAATGAATTTTATTCGATAATTAACAGAACGGGATTCATTACAGAATAAAATCTCGTCCTTTCATTTAATTATTATTATTATTTTTTTTTTCCCCTCTATATAAAAAATTGAATAAATTCAAACAACAATTTATACGACTAATCATATCACGTGTCACAATATAAATGCAAGTAAATCGATAGATAGCAAAAAAAAAATATAAATGATGATAATAACAAAATAATAAAAAAGATAGAAAAAAAAAAAGGTGTAGCAAAAAAAAAAACTCACCTGATTGATGAGCGAGTACGGCTATCAGTGGCCAAATGGCACGCAGCCATCTTGAACAATTCTCCTTCATTGTGCAATTTTTCTCGAGGATTTTTGTCACACCGTAACAATCACTGATATATCTATTTTCTTTTCTTATCCAATGTTTTTTTTTTTTTTTTAATTTTTTTTATAATTTTTTAAAATGTAATACCACGTTTTATGTTTTAGTCACAATCTAACACCACATTCATTATTTCGATTGGCAATTTAATTTTACAGTTGTGGTATCACTCATGAATAATGTATTGCCATCATTTGATCAAAATTTTTTTTTTCTTCTCAACACTCTCATAATTATTGAAATCAATCAATCAATTGTACGTATTTATTTCAGTATTATTATTAATATTATTTCTTTTTTTTTTGTTCTTTCTTAGTTTATTTCAAAATGATATGATTGTTGTCAATAATTTTGATAAATTTATTACATTATTATTTCATTGTTGACAATTTTGCATGTGTTATATTATTATGTCAAGTATAGAACACGTAGACACTTGATAATATACGTATAACCACTGTGTATAACACGCGAGACATTCGCCCGTTAAATGACGTTATGATTAATGTGTGATGTTAACGACCGATCACTGTACTACTACACGCACGACATTTATCCAACTTGATGTTCATGATTATGTGGATCCATTGAGTGTGCGCAGTAAAAACAAATTATATATATATGATGTACATCAATTGTAACATACATCACTATATAAATTCCAAATACGATTAAATTCCAATAAAATTGTAATTTTCAATTATCAAATTGAAACATTGATATTTTATATTCACGCTTTCAATCATTATTATTCTCATTATTCACTTTAATTATTTTAATTTTTACTATAAAGAAATTAATCCAAATATGAATGATGATTGTCTGTTTTTTTTTTCTTTTTGTAACTTAACTTTTATCATTAAAGTGAATTTCGATATCTCGTTCAGCAGTTCCTCTATCTCGCCTTCACAGGCGACATCACCACTTGGAACACTCTGGAAAAAAAAAAGAAAAAGAAGAAGATGAACGGAAATAAAATTAAAAAAAAAAAAACGAACATTAATTACATTCAAACAATGTGACTAATTGGATTGAGAAAATGGATGACTGCGCTAGGTGTGAAGATAAAGAAAAATAAAAAATTAAGAAAAAAAATGAATTAAATGAAAAATTATATATATACGATAAATGAAGAATTTTTTTTGTTTATTATCGATAGAATATCATTTTGGATATTGTACGTGTATTAATTTTAAGTGACAATATTATGTGTGATCACATAACGTTTGAACAATAGGGTCGAACCTACTCTCCTGTTTAATTAATCAATAAATTATAATTGATCGTTAGGTTATCAAACACATAACAAGATCCTCGACCTAAAGGGATATTTACTCCATTACCCAGGTCATATAGTCGGTTATTGGATGTTATATATATATACTGCATTCACGTGTACTCGTTTGTCTGGTTTACTCTTGATCGGATGTATCTTCATTGAGTACTTATATACATGTATGTATTATGAACCCTTTGATATAGTTGAAGAGTTCCTCAAAGACGTATACACCAGATTTATAATATACATGAGTGTTTGCCCAAGATGATGAGAGATTTTATTTTTCGATTTGATATAAAGTTGCTTTGACGTGAATTCATATTGATGGATAAAAAAAAAAAAAAAATTTATTATCAACAATTTACATGAAAGAAAAAAATTGAAGATAAAGAAAAAAAATTCAATTCTATATTGGCAATGTTGTATTTTTAAATGATTGAAATTTTATACATTGAAATTGAATATATATTATTATTTTATTTATTTATTTATTATTATTTTTTTTTTATAAGACTCGAAAAACTTGTTATTGATGTTTTATGCGAATTACTTGAAAAATTCGTGAAAGATTTACGATGAATTGTAAATCACAAAAATTTTGCATGAGTGCAAATGAAAAAGTACGGTAAAAACTTGGTTGATGTAAAAATTCTAAATGTTGATGCTTCTCAGTGTGAAAAAAAAAAAAAAAAAAAAAAAAAACTTTTTCTTGATGTATTTCCTTTTTCTTTCTTTCTGTGAGATAAAACGTATGAAATAGGTTGGATTTATTCAAGGATAATCGTTGGGCCGTTGATAATACGATTTTGACGGGTTATGACTTGCTTTTTTTCCTCCCTAATAATTTCGTACGTTTTGTTCGTTACTTGATGAAATGCGCGGTGGGAGCAAAAACGAAGCACGAAAGCAGCTGTACAGTGTCAGTCATTATATAAATATATGAACTCTATGCGAAATCACGCGATATTTTTTTTTTTTTTTCTTACACGAAAAAAGAAGAAAAAATAATAAAGGAATAATCGTATATATTCCGTTTGACTTCAAGAGCGGAACATTAATCATAGCGATAGAGATTTATCGAGGAGTAAACGATTTGATATATCGAGTTGTTAGAATTGCTGATAAATCTACATGAGTAAACGATAAATTCAAAATAAATATATAAATATATTTATTTCGATATTTTAAATAGTTTCTAACTTCAAAGTTTCATGGAGAAAAAAATAAAAAAATAATAATTAAAAAAAAATTAGTTCAGGAGATTTTGAACATTATATTTTCACTCGTGTGGTCAACATCAAATAAAAATCTTATCCGCAAACTCATTCACTCACTTACTCACACGCAGACGTTTACATTTACAAAAATGAGACATCTCAGTAGCTGAATAATTATATTGAATAATCCATGCATATCATACGGTCGGTGTAACTATCGTCAATACTAAAGTAATACACGATATTCACTGTACGAACGATATACTTAATGCACTATTTTATGAACTGAATCTGATCCACTAATATTTTGTAACATAACACTTATCAATAAGACAATTTGAAATAAATTCAGTGATTGGGATTCACTAGATTTTTACGTATAACTCACATATTGATAATTATAGAAAAAAAAATTTTCAATTCTAACTCAAATTTGAAGTGAATATTTATTTATATAACTTGTTGCTAATAATTTTCATATGAATTATTAACACAAATTTATATAATATTTCATAGTTATTTTAATTATGTAACACATGAAAATAATGAAAATTTAATGTAAAACACTTTTTCAATTATTGACAGATAAAAATTATTAAATTACAATAAAATTTACCATGCAATTGTAAATGTTGTGTACACACAATCTCACAGATTAATTATATTTATTTTGATATATTGAATGGATTGGATTTATTTATATTTTTCTGCGGCAAACGGAAAAAAAATAAAAAAAAAACCGAAATAAATGACAAAGTAGTCGCGATATAAAGTATCGTTTGGCGATTCCGCGTGACGGTTTGTCCGCGACTGAGGCGCTTGCGGGCCAACCCTGAGCGAGTTTCCCGGGAACGCCACCAGAGTGTTATCAAACCCACCAAGTCGAATGCCACCCCTTCTCTATTTTCTCACCCTACTACGGTAGACAAAAACAACCACGCAAAATTTATTCTAACGTATTTACTGTGCTTTAATCAAAGTGTCTTGCTATTGTAATTGCATTGACGTAATGCTACTGAAAAATATATTAATGTATTTGTCACTCGTCAATATTAATAGACATGAAAATAAACGATGAAAAAAAAATTTTTTTTTTTTTCTTTTTTTTTAAATAATTAAATTTATATTTGAAGTGAATCAATTATTTCATCATCTTCATCAATAATTTTAAATTATAAAATTTTTGATTAATTAAATAATTGTAATGATTCAATAAATTATTTTTTATTGAATTAATTTTTTTATATTCGTATTCACAATTCAACACGAAATTTTTAAATTTTTATAATTTTTTAATGGTGAAATAAAAAATATATAATCGAATAGAATTACTGATAGTTGAATGGTTTGTTGAAACTCTAATTTTACACACCATTACACCCACCAACTTTTGCAAAATCACTTTGATTCATACAAAACGCTAAATAATTAGTACGTAATTATTTTCACGTTCTATCACCGCTAAATTTCACATAAATTTTAATTTATTTTTCACTTCACAATCTAAAGTGAAAAAAAAAAAAAAATAAATAAAATAAATTATTATACGTTATCGAGAAATCAGTAAAAATTGAAATAGAAGAGGAAAGATAAAAAAAATAAAGGAAAAATACAAAAATGAAAACCAAAAAAAATTCACGAGTCCATTAACGTACATATAAAGTAGCATCGGAAAATTTTATCCGTTAATTGCATAGCCTTGATTACTTGTCGATGCGCGTTGTTTGTTTGATCATGGGGTGGAAAAAAAAAAAAAATAATAATAAAAAGACTTTTTTAATTACGTTCGGGACATATAATTCCCATGACCAATCGTGTATTCTGCTCTTCTCTCAGTTCTTTGCGATGAAAAAGAAAAAAAAAAAATATGGAAAAATGCAGACCGGTAACAGAAAATTCGGAATTTCGTTTCACCAATTCAGTGGTTGATGATAGGAATGGGTACACTGACACACACACACATGCGACTATCGATAGTGAGTAAACAAAAAAAAAGAAAAATTCAATTTACTCAGCAAGAGGGAGAGATAGAGGGAGTTGATGATAACTGTGCACCGGAAATGGATCAACTTTGAAATGTCGTTGAGAACACAAACTGCACTGCAAAGGTACTGATGTATCTATCTATATTGCTCATCATTCATCGTTTCTTTTATTTTTATTTTTTTATTTTTTTATTTTTCATATTTTTTTTTTGTTTCCTATTCCTATCCTTTGTTTTACCTCGAGCAATATCCGACGAGACATTTCATGATTCGTTTCGCGTTCTATTGTGAATCGAAATGAAGAAAAAAAAAAAAAACAAAAACAAAAAAAAATTTGTGGAGAGAAAGGAAAAGGAAATATAACAAGTAGAAAATATAAATGAAACAAAGAAATAAAAATATCGGAAATGGGAAGAATTGTCCAAACAAATTGAAGAACATATGTATGTGTGTACATGTGTATGAATATGTGCAGAGGTATATAGTACATAGCTACCAATACAAATGTGAAGTAAAATATTCCACGAATATAAAACTGGACAGTTTGCATAAACACACATGCATGCACTAACTAACTAAAAATATTTATACATACACATTGCATTCTCCCTCACCTTTCAAAATGCATAAATCACACTACATCTACGTATACATATAGTAACACCCAACAATAAAGAAATACAAGTCACATTTTTAAATCAGACAAACCGTCACTTTATAAAAAAAAAAAAAAAACAAAAAAAAACAAAAAAATACAACAATGATAAAAAGAATTATAATAATAAATGAAAAATGAATAGCTCATTCAATATTTGTAAAATAAAAAAAAAAAAAAAAGAAATGAATTCCGTAACAAAAAAGAATTTTTCACAACACATAAGAATAATATATTAATTTTTTTTTCTTGTTCACAGACATTACGTACAGCCAAGTTTTATCTTATCATTACATATATATCTATGTAAACAATGTGAAATAATTTATGCAGATATATTTTTCAGCAGCAGTATTAAAGAAACAAGTTTACTCTTATTATTGGCAGATAACATTGAGATAAGAGAGAAAAAAAAAGTAGTAATAATAATAATAAATATACAAATACATGGTGTGTATGTGTGTCATTGTAATGCTAATTATTCTAATGATTTATATATAATATTTATATGTATATCAGTGAAGCAATAGGCAGGGAAGCGACGTCGTGGCGTCTGGTGCTGACTGGCGTGCCGCGTGAAATACGAGATGGCTGATAATACTGATACTGGGGCGTATGTCTGTACCCATAAATATAGAACTCTATTGATTTACTTACAATCAAGTAAACTGGCATACCATAAGACGTAAGTCACCTGTATAAATATGAAAAAAAAAAAAAAACGAATAAATAAACAAACAAAAAACAAAAAAACAAAATTTCTGTCGGTAAGATTTTTATTTTATTTTATTATTTTTTTTTATTTTTATATTTTCCCTTCCTAATATAAAGAGATGATGTAAAAGTGGGTAGACTACGAAAAAAAAAAAAAAAAAACAAAAAAAAAACAAATTGTAGCGGTAGAAGAAGATGATAATGATGATGATGAAGATGAGAAAGAAAAGAAGAAAAAAAAAAAAAAGGAAAATTGGAAATAAAGCTCTTGGTAATTTACTCGCCAATCACGATAAACTGCTGGTGTTAAACTGTGTCGTCGTCTGGTTTTGCGAAAAGCGCTCACCCCGTGTGCAAACGAGTAAAATGATTACGTTAGTGGGGTGTAGGACTTTGTATTTTCTCTCTTTCTCACTGTTTCCTTTTCTTGCTCCTTTTCCTATTTAACAGTCTATATCGTTCTCTATTGCACAGTGTGGCATCTCACACTCATCTCGACTCAACTGAAGTAACTCCAACGTTAAATCATAACTACGATTCATTTTGTATATAGATATATGTACTGTGGCAAGAAATGAAGACAAATGCGTCTATGAGTGTATATGAGTGTTATGAAGAGGAAATACGATAGTATCACTCACTTATATTTATGTATATAAAATATTATTTTATAAATTGATAATAGTTCATTATTGAATTCAATTGATTAATCTATTAATTTTTATGTATCAATAATAAAATTTTCATAATTTAATATATTCACAGTCTGATAAATATTTTAATGATAAAATAAAAAATAATTATTATTACAATAATTAATATTCACGACTTTGTCAATTCGACAGCTAAAATATTTGTACGTTTATATACAGTATTTAATGGATGAGAAATTGTAATTAAATTTTATTTGCACAAAAAATTTTCAATACAATTCGTCCATTCATAAATAAAAATAGAAAAAATTAATAAATCAAAATAAATATATTAAAATGAAAAAATAAAAAAAATATAAACATCATAGATTTAAAATGAAAATTTCATTGTATTTTGTATTATTAATATTCGATAAATTATCGCAATTCAATGCGTGAATAAATATAAATAATACAGGAAAAAAAAAAATTCAATTTTTATTATATATATTTATCATATATTAAATGAATATAGAATAAATATATACATATTCGAAATATCTTTTGAAATTAGTAATTGGCCAAGCGTAGTATCGTATGTCACTCGCAAGCACACACTGTTTGGTCACACACGTTCACAAACGATCAACTATATACCATAACACCGGCTGTTTCGACAAATGCCCCGTCGCGATGTATTAATTTCCATACGTCCGCGAACATTCATTTGCTCTACATAACTAACGGTATCCCCTTTCACCTTTTCCCTTCATCCTTACTCCTGACTCCTCATCAAATTTTCCTCCTCACACTCCTCATCATCAACTCTCTCACACTCATACACACATTGCAAACATGAACTACAATGCACTCATAAAATATCTGTATACACACAAACTTTTAATACTTATACATTATAATATCATATATATAAATTTACACGTACAATTATAAAATGTAATAAAGGACAAAAATAATTGCGGACAAGGATTATACGGATAAAATATATGTTCAATATTCACAAATCCCATCAGGTTTTCTCCAATTTTCCTCTATTTTAACTAATGACATTTACATACCAACAATAATAAACTGTTATAAGTTTTTCATCATACGTTTTTCTATGAGTTATTGTCATTATTATTATTATTGATATTATTATTTTTTTTGTTGCTGTTATTATCATTGTGTGCATTGTGTACATGAAGATAGAATAGCAGATAAAAATTTCAAGTTTATAAATATATTGATACATCTGTGATATAAATAAAATCAAAATAATAAAAAATCTGACCTTTTGAATTATTGCAGTGATTTTTTTTTTTTTTTTTTTTTTCACAATTTTGGATTTTGTTGAAACTTGTATGGAAATTTAATATAAAAATAAACCATTTGCTCTGTATACAGTACTGCATATATATTGGTAAATAATATGAACAATGATTTTGTGAACTAATTCCAAAAATATTACAATTCATTGATTGATAATTGAATTTTTTTTGTTTATTTTATCAGTGTCAAAATAAAAATGTTTCAAGAATTACAATTAAATTATAAATTGCTATTATTATTATTATTTTTTTTTTTTTTTTTTCAGCAATGTCATTAATGATCGATTTATATACGTCATGATATTCACATATTTATTTAACACTTGGAAATTTTCCAAATTGAGAAGGGACAAGTGAGGGAATAGGGGATGAAGTTCGCATATATATCTGAGTATTCATATGTCTATACGTGCGATTTATATAAATATATTAAATTTCCCAGGTGCTTCATTATTTACACAAATGTTTACATGTCTATTGATGGTTCGTTGAGAACTTGCGTACCAATGTAAACACGAATAAATAAATGATGCCTTCGTGCGTGACATTGCATCTGCATATAAGGTTTATATATAACACATGAATCGTATCAACGTTGACCAATTTGATGATGAATTTGAATAAATAATACGTGAATATATAAAATAATATTAATGATGTCTCTCATATATTTTGGGGGATAACAGTTATTTATAAATATATAATGAAATAAACAAAATTGTGAACCAAAGAAGAATATCATAAAAGAAATATTGAATAATTGAAATGTTCATTATATTTATTTTTAAATAATGTTCTATGATATTTGGATGTTATTGATTTTTTTTTTTATTAAATTTTACATCACAATTCTAACGATAAAAAATAATATTTTCACATCATAAAAATTATTTGATAAAACTTTTATCATACCGCGAGATAATATTTTGTTATTTGTTGATTTTATTTTATCATTAAATTTTTTTTTTTTTTATATTTCTTCTTTTTTTTTTTCTAAATATTATCAAAACACGTGCACTAATACACAGTTATATCCTGAATTATTATTCAAAATAATATTGTACGTAGATAATTTAATATAAAAACTTTTAATGATCGTCAAAGTTGAAGTTTTTCTAATGTTATATGGATATAGAGGTGAAAGTAATAATGAAATAAAAAAAAAAAAAAACCAGACGAGAGAGACGGAAAGTACAAAAAAAAATACATATTGAGTAAAGGAGGCATGGAGAGGCTTTAACTCGATGTTAAAGCCATGCAATAAAGAAAAATAAAGCCCCGCGTGAAATTAAATTCCACCTTGAATATACGAGGATCAAACGTTCCATAGATCTATATATATATATAATATGAATTTTTTTTGTTTCGTTTTTTCATTATTTTTTTCTTTTTCTCTTGAGTTATCTAATTGTTTCCGAATCTTATACATTCATTCTATGGCTTCATACGAATTTAGTTGTCCATTGGGATTCACATCATCCAACGAAGAGATATAAAAACTTATTTAATTAAATCAAAAATCAAAAGAAAATTGAAAAAAAAAAAATGTGCTAGTAATCATTGCACATAGTTCAAATGAATATTTTCTACTACCTCAACCATCAGATGATATTTCTAACTCAGAAGGGAATTTTTATTTTCGAAAAAAAAAGAAAAAAAAAAAAAAATTGATAAAACAAATCTTAAAAAAGTAGAAACTTCAAGATGAATTTAAATGCAAGTTAGTGAAAACTCGAAGTCAGTGGTCAGCGGGAAGTAGACACAAATTTCAAATAGTATATATACTATACCATTTCGACATTATATATATATATATATATATATACACATTTTCCATTTGAAGTTGTGCGCAGCCGGTTATTCGATAACGTCTGTCGTTAATCAACCTCTACGATTTTCATTCTCGTTAACTCCATTGCGGCCAACAGTTTCACTGTAGCTCATTGCTCTTGCACACCATTTCAGTTCAAAAGTTAGCGTTATCGAATAAAGGGTTTGGGAAAGGTATAAAGAGGAGCAAGAGGTGGAGGGTTGTAGCTGGAGCCACATCGTTGTGAAAATTACTGTCGAAAATTGGCGCCGTCTAAATTCAAAATATTCACAAAAGTTGACGCACTAGTCGTCAGTTTGTTCTATAATTAGTGCGGAATATTTTCCCCGACGAGAAGGAATCAACGCGCACGAGGTTTGCAAATCATTAATAAACTTTCATTCCGTCCTCTTTCTCTCTCTCTCTCTCTCTCTACCTCTGTTCATTTTCACCCCCGACAGCTCTTTATTTCTCTCAAGAGCCAAAACGTCTTTTAAACCTCGTGATTGGAGATCAAAGTGCAAGATTTAAACTTGACTAAAGTAACTTGCGCGAACGTGTACTGAAATTGTCTTTGAAGATTTGCTCTCTATTTTTACAGTTGTTTTTCAGTGAAAAGTTTTGTATATACTCATTCTCTCAAACTCGTATTCATCATGGAAATTGATAAATTATAACAATTGTGCCTGAAAACGTTATGTATTTGAATGATTTAGGAATGAAAAGTTATGTAAATTTTTGTATACTTGAAAATATGAAATAAAAATCGTTCACCCAAATTGTGATTGATAAACAGTGCAGCACAGAATTGAAATATTTTTTTTTTTCTTTATTTCATTTATTTATTTTGATATATATATATTTTTTTTTGTTTGCAGTGAATTTCACGGTGGATACAGCGACGAAAATGCTCGGTTGAATAATTTGAAAGACATTGTTGGTAATTGAATGTATAATAGATTCCGATTATATTCCACATTTTTCTACTCTGCAATTTTTTTTTTTTTTTTTGCATAATTCCTCCACATTGTGCATGCAATTTGAAATAAAATTATTATTTTGTTATTTCATTCAATATATATTTTCCTCTCTTCGTAAAATCAAACTCGTGCAGATACAAATTTATTTATAATATAAAAACATATATTTTTTCATTAATTAGTACGATCTTTCACGGATCCCATCACATAAATCACCACAAGGAAAAAAAAAACAAAAAAAACAAAAAAAACAAAAAAACAAAAAACAGAAAAAAAATTTGAAAAACATAAATCTATACTCCCTATACGCTGTAATTATTTTTCATTAAATATCCATTTTAAACTCAAACATATGGAATAGCATTTAATTACACTTTTACATAAGCAAAACGAAAAAGGAAAAATAAGACGAAAAAAAAAAAATTTCTATACCACAGTTAATATTACTACGTATAGTCGTGGGTATACAAAAGCCACCAGTTATATTTTTCGTGCGCATCGTATAGGAAAATTTACAGAACCAACCGAAAAAAAAAATAAATAAATAAATAAATAAAATAAAATAAAATAAAATAAATATACAAGTGAATGGTCGAGCATACCATTTATATATAACAACAAAAGGGTGAGAGGAGTTTGGTACCATAGCATTAGTTAATTAGGTTGGGCAGGAGGCGTGACGTCGTAATTATTGCAACGTAGTGGTGGTGGTGGTGGTGGTACCAAGCCTGTTGGCTTGCCTGCCTACCTACCTGCCACGACAAAGTTATTAATTGCTTCCTACTATTCTCAGCGTGCGAGTCCGGAGCCAGCTTGCCCCTTTGCCGACCACCATTCTGTTCGCCCTTTCTACTTCACCGCTCACGCTTCTTCACTTGCTACCATATATATATACACAAATACCCATACATATATGCATTCATATATCTATAATATACCACGCCTATATATACAAGCTCAACTTTAATAGCCATCTTTGTTATTCATTATTTTATTATGTTGCAAAAAAAAAAAAAAAAAAAAAAAAGATGAGAGGAAATAAATTGGAAATAAAAATAAATAAAAAAAAAAGCGGACCCAAAAAATATATATAACATAGCTATACAATTTTTTACATAAATAAAAAAGAAAATATTTATTTCTTCGAATTCAGTGAGAGATGAACAAAAAATGAATTATAAATCGCCACTTTCAGATACTTACGATTATTTTATTCAATTTTTTTTTTCTTGACTATTCTTTTCATTTTTGTCCCCATTTTTTTTTCTTTTTCTTTTTCTTTTTTTTTTTTTTTTCTTTTTCATTTCTTTTTTTTTTTTTTTTTTTTTTTGCAATATACTTAGACTCATTGTTGGAACACTTTTGCACTTCTGGCATCGTTCTTACTTTTCTCTCTATTCCATTGAGAATATAAAGTGAACCAACAAGAGAAAGGATAGATGGTAAATCCTCATGGGAATTTCGATAGTTGGCATTGGAGTCTACGCTCCTCTTTATCATAATTCAAAAGCGATAAAATACCACATTGGCGTACGACAAGAATAATACGACTGTAAAAGGATTAAATTGACAATTCACGATAGAAAGACTTTGGAGAGATCAATGAATAGTATTTCATAAATGTATATATACATTCATACACACGTACACACATATACTCACGTCTATATATAATTATGTATATATTAACATTTAAACAAAGAAAAAAGGAAATTAAATATTCAAAACAAAAAAAAAAAAAACAAAAATCATCAATCATATCAATTACATCTATATACATCACAGATTAAATAACTTGGCCTAATTTCATCAAATAAAAACAAAATAATATAAAATTGCATCACTTTCTTGTAATTCTTAGATCACGATTTTAAATCCCACTTATATGAATACGTATATTTATGTATATACGCATATATATTATCCTGGATTGAAAGTCTTTACTCCGACGACTCATAAAAATTCTTTCACAAGAATGATATACGAAAAATAAATTTATATCGTCTAAAGTATGTGTGCAATAAAAGTTCAAAGGATTTCACAAGCTGTTTCTCGTGAAATAAAGTTACTTTGATAACGCGTATGTGCATATAAGCAAAAAATAATATTTTAATAAATAATAATAATAATAATAATAATAATAATAATAATAATAGATAAAAATAGAAAAATAGATGTAAAAAATAACAACATGAACAAGGTTGTTTATATATTTCTATCGTATTTTTTAACCTACTGGACAGTAAAAGAATTCTACTTTCGCACACTCACTCCGTGCGTTGTTGTGTAGTCATGCATTTACACTTGAATACGTAGATCAACGCATTTTCACACGTAGATCGGACATGTATAAAATGTTTGTGTTCAAAGACATCAACGTTGGCCTTGAGCTGTATACATCAACACATCTAACGTGTTATATTTCCAAAACTAGACGAAACGAGAGAAAAAAGAAAAAAAGTGATGAAAGAGAAAAAAAAATAGGAAGAAGAAAAGAAATGAGAAAAGAAATAAGACAAGAAGATAGAATAAATGCACACACACTCTATTTCTTTTCTCAACTTTGACGTTGAGGATATGTATAGGTATGTATTTGCACGTGGTGATCAATCAAAAATGTGGGAAAAAAAAAAAGAAGAAAAAAAAGGAAATCCAGTTCCGACATGTTCCTGATTTGGTGTAGAGTTTCTTTTGAACAATCTGAATTCGAAGTCCTCGTGTGAATGCTGATTTATTCACACTATTCACAAACATTCACTATATGAATATTCAAAACTACATTATATGTTGTTCTTCTTATTTATAAATTTTTTTTTTTTTTGTTCATTATTATTAGATGTATATTTTCCTACTCTTTTGTTATTATCCTGACATTGTTATTTTACTGATAATTGCAATATTAAAATACAAGTTTCACTAAATCCGAATAAATATATAGATATAGATGTGTATATTTATATACAGTGAAGTGACGTGTAGAGTGAGAATAATACTAAGTTATATTTGAATATGTCACGAGTCATGTCCACTAGTTGCTGTTTCAAATTTCAATGGCACATGCCACTGAAGTTTTTCGCGTCCTTTTCCCACTTGAAAATCAACGAAGCGACACACTATTCAAATTATATATATCAAACATATATACACTAAAATATACACCCTTATCAAAATTAATGTTTTTCGCAAATGAAAAAAAAAAAAAAAACCTCTCCATTATTCATATAATGAACATTTGTTTTTACAATCATAAAATATTGAAAATAATTGATATATAATTGTCAAAATTTCCAGTTTTATTACAATTTTTTTTTTTCTTCCATTTCTTCAAATATAAAATATTCATATATTTATATTTATTAAATAATAATAAATATACGTAGTGTCAGTTATGACGATAAAATTGTGATTTGTGTGTATCAGGAAGTTCGAGACAAAACAGTATCCAATCAATATCGAATAAACTGACCAATCTATTGTTATAACGTGTCCCCTATCCTTTCAGCTCATTTTTTTCCTCACCGAGTTTTTTGTTTGTTTTTTTGTTTTTTTTTTTTTTTTTCATTCCTTTCTTTTTTCTTTCCCCTATTTCAGTTTATATCTCACTGTCTGTCCCCTTCAGTTCCTCTTCCACTTGTTCATATCAAGTGGATATAGAATGTGAGACCAATGAATCATGAGTTTTTCAATAAATTTCAATTTTATAAAAGAGAAATATCGTATTGTTATGATACTAAAATACAAATCAAATAAATATGTGGATATACAAATTGTGTCGCAATATGATGATTGAATTGTAAAACTGCGGGTATATTATTTATAAATATAAATAGATGAAAGAACAAAAAAATAAAAAAATAAAAAAATGAAAAAAACATTGAAATAATAAAAAATAAATAAATACGAGATAATAATAGAAATAATTATTCAATTATTAATTGTGATGATAAGTTGAAAATTGAATTATGTAAACAATGAAGAAATTTGAAGCAAACTAAATATTGAAGTTTGAATAGTCGATAAAACTTTAGTTGGATAATTAATTAACATTCACTGCATTATAAATTACACAATGTACATACTATATACATAATAATTTTCATTATATATATATATATATATATATACATATGTATTCTTATATAATGAACTTTGCGAAAACCACAAATGAAATTTATTTGTGATAGAAATTTATATGCAGATATTATTGAATTTACTCGAATGAATATCAGGATAAAATATAGAAGGGCGAAATTCTATACAAAACTATATATAGATTATATAGAATACAAATAAACGTCGTCTCTTATATTATTGGTTCTATATATATTTATAAAATGCAAGTCAGAACAGGCCTCCAATTTCATATTATATATACATGGCTGCAGTCAATAGGCGGGTGCCAGATGTTGGCAATCGTTTTGTGGGAAGTGAGGATGGAGAGTGGAGACGAAAGCTTTTGCATCACAACCGGATATCTACGCCAAAGAGAAGATGCAGGCATGAAGTTACCCGGATGCATGAAATTTGATAACTCAACTAAAACTCACTCTACCATGTATTCATATATATATATATATATACACATATCCACATATATTCTACATTCAAATAAACATAACGGTAGAATACAAAAAAATTTTATATGATAAATCACTTCAATGAATTATTTCAATAATATAATAAACATATTTTCATTGTTGATTATTGAAACATGATCTCTATGATCACAGTTCAATTGTGTACATTGTAAATATTTTTTATAAAATATCAACAAAAAAAAAAAAAAAAAAAATTTGGGACAAGGAGAGATGTAAAGGGAATTTTATTCATTATTAATACTCGTATAAGCATTATTCTGTAATATAAATGTGTACATATATTTATATATTTATGAATAAACGGAAACAAAGGAAAAATATATAAATGTAACAATAATAATCTCTTTTGAACCCAGTGGACTATAAAGCCGCACCTGTTCGGCTTGGGAAGCCTCAACGGCAAATGGTCCGAGAGCTTACAAGATCACTATATATATATATATATATATATATTATATATAACGTGCGCTACTATATATTGGTCGGCCTTGGTATACAGCACAGTCGAATGGATGATTCTGAGAGAGAGAGAATGGGTGAGAGTTTCTTTAAAATGAAACAAGAGTAAGAAAGAAAGAAAAAAAAAATGAGGAGCACAGCAGAAAGAAAGAGAAAAATTGCGAGAGAAGAAGAGTGGGGAAAAGAATTGGAGAAAAAAAAAATGTGGATTGTGTGAAAGGAGAGAAAACGGCATGCATAATGTAGCTTGGAGAGCAACCGTTACCCAAGTGATCCACACTCGTCCTCATCGTCGTCTACTCGAGGTTGAGAGCGACGATCTCAATGTAGTGATGGTAGTGGTGAGGTAGTGGCAGTAGGAAAAATAAAGAAAAAAAATGGAGAAAAAAAAAAAGAGAAATAGTGATATCGGCGCCGTCGACTCTACTCCTTCAGGATTACTTCAATCCGAGTTTATTGTATCTGGCGAGACGGCTGACTATTCACGCGCATTCATCACTTGCACGAAGCTCTCTCCATGGGTATCTGCATAAATTTGTATGTTTAGCACATTGAATTTTGCTTCAACCGATAAACACCACTAACAACGTGGACAAATAGATATAGGTATAGAAAATTATGTATCTTGAAATGATACGTATTATGAGTATACAATGTATATATGTATTTTGTGATTTGCATTGTGTCGAAAACTAATCTCACAATTGTTGTATGAGATGTAAACAATATGCATTGTATAATACTTTGGATATTTGATTTACGTGGAGATTGAGAATTTACATTATTCAATGAATCGATTTTCAGGTCAGTATACAAGAACAGTGTGTGTACGTGTATATATATACAATGCTACTTTGTGTGAGAAAGTTTTGAAAGTTGTTGGTGTGAAATTTCTAACAAACTGTATATATTCTATATAATTTGTGATACCAAGTGTATAGATACTGTTTGAAATACATGAACAGAATCTTCAATATATATGTGTTTATATATATACAAGTTTGATTTTAGGGTGATAAGAAAATACGTGATAGTAATTTGTAGCATATTAAGAAGTTTATAGTAAAACATAAAAAAGAAAGAAAGTGATTGATAATAATAATTCTAGAATCATGTAAATAATAATGATTGATGAAATTTCATATGTTCATTTGGATTTATTTTATTTGTATGAGTAATTTCGTGGATTCATCATGTGAATTAATTTCTGCTCTTACTTTTATATTATTCATCCGTCATGAATCTCAATTAAAGTTGTTAGTGATATGTATACATAGTGAATAATTTACACGTGTACGGTTCAAATGAAATCATTTCATCTTTCTACATCACTACCTTCAAATGCTTTTACATAAATTTAAAATTAATTTATTGAGTGTGCACATACTATCTTATTCCAACTGTTGAATCACACTGTCATCATACATAAAAACTATATTGAAAATTATCGTATGGAATATAAAATGATGATAATGATGATAATAATAATAAAAAAATAATAATAATGAAGAAAGTAGAAATAATAATTGCAAATGCTGAAGTATAGCTCAATAAAATTCATTTTGATACTGCGTCTCATCAATCTGTATTTTATTCGAACAGAGATAAAAAATGAAGAATAAAAAAAAAATGAAATAAAATGTATGAAAACATTGATAAATAGAAGTCGAAGAAATCGAAAATTGTGAATAGAAAAAAAGAAGAACTTTTTATGATTGATGAATAGAATTACTGAGTAGTAGATACTCATGTATCAATAAAATGAATTTTAATTATTTTTTATTTATTGAATTTTTTTTTCTGCTATATAGAAAGAAACTCGAAGTCTTTAGATGTAAAAAATATTTATTACACATCAATAAAACATCACTGAAATATATTCGACAAGAGGAAAGTAAAAGAAAAATTAATAATTAAATGACTAAAAATATTATGTATTAAATTTTATAGATGACTTTGAAATTCTTACAGTTTCCTCAACTATTTTATTCTCCACATGAAGAAACTCTAAAATTAATTAATTCTCCATTGAGTATCTAATTTAATTTAATTATCAAACATATAGAAAAATTATAAAAATTAAAAAAGAAATATATATATATTGAACGACATGTAATTTAATTGAAATTTCATAATTATTATTTTTTTTTTTTTTACGTTTGAATGTTGGTTCACCACGAAATTTAACATGAAAGATATCATGATACAGAAGGTTGTCAGACTCTTCCAATCTGGAATACATCGATGTGAATTTATAAAGCAAAAGGGGTGAGATAAAATGAAAACTAAAGAGCTGCTATGGGAAATTATGGACTCCAGGGTCCGTTCGCACGCAGTCGAAATTTGATGATGCTGTATCAAAGAGCAGCTGAAAGGCTTTTTGAAACCGCTAGTCATTATCTAATTTTACTACCGGATAATATATATATTATATGTACGTATTTATATTATAGATGAATTCATTTTCATCGCTGTTTAATTTTTATAAATTTTAATCATCATTAGTAATAATGAATATAAAACGTGCATTCATTTGTATTACGTTCAACATTGTCCAATATGCAAATAATAATTAAAGACCTGGTTGATATAATTAAAAAGAATATTGTAATTTATCTAAATCAATATATATTCATTATAAATAAATAATTTCATTTAAATATCATCCAAAAATTTATTTTATCAAATTTATGTAGAGAATTAAATATAATTTGAAATAATATATTCTCTCTCATTGTAAACATTATTTTCATCTCAATTCTCATTGTACTGCAATGAACAAAGCGAAATAAAAATAAAAATAAAATAATAATAATAATATGTGCTCCATGCGACGAATAAATTATCATGCACACTCTCACAAATAAAACTTCCTGGCTCTATTTTAATACTGGTAAATATTTTCAACTAAATTAAAGGTTATATTTTATCATGAAATACTTGGGACATTCACTAAAATAGAAGTTGAAATGTTGACTGTACGATCATATTATGAATGAGATAGATTTAAAATTTTTTATATTTATGTCAAATATTTTGATATCAATCACCTTATTATCTCATATATAATTCCATATTTCCTTTTTCATTTATTTCAATATAAAAAATTTTTCATCCATGATAATCAACTGAAATTTTATAAGTTAATTTTTTTAATAATTTAAAAAAAAAAAGGAAGAAAGAAATAGAAATAAAAATAATTGCTAGTTAGAATGTGAATTTACTTCGTCATTCTTTTTTTTTTTTTTTTTCTTTCATTCTATCCTTTTAAAATTTTTTTTGAGATGACTGAAGAGTTTGTAAAAAAAAAAAAAAGAAGAAAAATACGAGCTTTATTGATCACCAATTATTCAAGACGTCGTACTCTTGATAATATTACGTAAAATATATTTTTATATATGAAATATAAATGGATAAAAAAATAAAAATAAATCAATAAATAAATAGATGGGTAAATAACAAAGAGAGAAATAAAATGAGATACTCAATGAGATTAGAGCTTATTATAACAGATAAAAAATAATAATGTAAGGGTATCACGTGTATGATGAAAAATTATATGAAAAATAATTCTGCCACTCTAAAATCCTAAGTATATTAATATAACACACTGTCACGAGGCAAATGTAATTTACAGGCAATGTAAATATCTCTAGAAAAAAATTTTTTTTTTTTTTTTTTGTTTTTCTCCACACATATTTTTCATGAGAAAAAGAAATTTTTTTATCTTTCTATTTTATACTTACCAAGGTCCGCTTCTTAACATACACATTCACACACACACACACACACACACACACACACATGCCCACGCCCCTTCTCAAGACCACATCTATATATTCCCTATCGCTAGTACAGGTCTCCAGTGCAATCTTCACGAGTAACCGTAAAATATATCGTAGACGCTTATGCTGAAAAGGTAGCAACTAACCGTGTCGCATTTTTCACTGACTCGCGTGCGCGACAGTTACCTTCGTATATAAACGCGGTAGTTATATCCTAAAGCAAACGACAACGACCTCACCGTACCATTCTCAGGTCAACGACAATTTTCAATTCAATCGATTTTAATATGTTCACAACACTATGATATATATCTTAAATTGCATTATATTTAATATATGTTTTATTATTATTTTATTTCTTGTCTGGTGCATACACAAAATATAAAATATTACCCAACAATATTACGAATGTTAATTCAAAAATGTATTTATGTTCTTGTCAGGAAGTTGAATGTATGAGTAACGTAGTAGAAAATTAGACTATCCATATATTTATACATTTATATATAATAACACGAAAAAAAAAAAAATAATAAATAAATAAATAAATAAATAAATGAAATAAAACGAAAAAATATACAACCAAATAAAATAATTTCTATATTTCAATTAAAAAACAGTGAATTTCAGTGTCACGTAATATATATATAGTATAAAAAATTTTGTTGTATAATCATGACCCGAAAATAATTGATTTTTTTATCCTCATTTTTACCCATACACATTTATGCGTATAACGTTGTCTGTTCATTTTCACGTATGCAATAAATGTGTGTGATGTTGTGAGTGGACTATTATGCCCTGGCATGTTACACATATACGTGGAAGCCACTCGGTATATACAAGGCACTTGGCCAATGTGAACTGACGTTCGGAAATGTTGTGACCATGCACTCCGTGCGGTACACCAATCTAATTAATCAACTTGGGATTTTTACCGTGACGTGGCACATGAGAACAAACGGGTGCGACAGATACATAATAAACCGGAATGACTGAATGAGCAGAACGAAAAAAAAATTACACCAACACATATATGTATTCATAAAAATCATAATAATAATAATAATAATGATAATAAAAATAATATTAATAGTAATTGAATAGAAAAATGGATGAAAAAAAATTTGATTATGAAATAGTGTGAGTTCTATGGGAAGTGCTTCAATACGAATATTGAAAAACAAAATGGTATTGAAAACATAAATTTATGTGTGTGTATGTATGTGTGTGAGGTAGATGATGACAATGTCACACGCAAAAGTTAGATAATAAAAATAACCGATACGAAAACACATCGAAAAATAGAAAAAAAAAAAAATATTACCGACAGATTTTGTATGATTGTTACAGAAAATTGTTGACGTCAACGACCACCAATAATATTCACTAGTAAAATTGATTTTTCGACATATACCAAAAAAACTTCCAAATAATAAAAGTGAAAAATAATAATAATAATAATGATAATAAATAAATAAATAAATAAATAAACAATATGGATAACGGAGATAATGATTCGATGAATTTTTTTTTGTTTTTTTTTTTCTGTACAAATTGAAAGATAATAATACGAGTGCATCGACTTTTTTTTTTTCCCCCACATATTTTTGAATTAAAAAAAATTACGTGCGTTTTTTTGTCATTTTTTTTGTTTTTCTTTTTCATATTGAAATTGAATTATATATAGTCACAGATTATATTTCATATACATTCACAATTAACTAATTGAATTTTCATGAATGTCACTCAAAATAATTTTATTGGATTTTTTTTTTTTTAATTTTCATATTATTACATGAAATTCTATTTTGCTGAAATGATGCTTGCCAGCAAAAGCTATCATTAAAGCATGTGGAGTGTGCATGCAATGCAAATTCTACGTTGTAATATCTCAAACCGTGGTTGAATATATAGAGAGAATATGAAAGCAACCAAACGTTATGTACATGAATTGTAGAAAATTTGGTATGATGCATCGTATGCAAAATTATTCAGCTGATGATTCAATAATTATTTCATTTAAATAGTCCCAAACCTTCTTCCTCTCTACACACATATATTTTCTTTATTTATCTCCAACAAATTAATCCATTATAATTTCGTATATTTTAACAATATTAAAACAATTTTCTAATTTTTTCGTCCAATTCCGTCTTCAGAGGGAAAGGAAAAAAAAAAAAAATAGACTATAACAATAACAAAATTAATTGAATGGTCCAAAAAGCACTTGGATATTCACATTCAATTTGCAATGTACATAAGAAAGCAAATCCGTTTATAAATTAAAAAAAAATATATATATATATACACATTCTGTTTATATTTATTTCATATTAACATAAGAAAATTCAGTGACATGATGTTGTAATAGTAATTTTATAATTGCAACTGAATGTTGTAGTGGAAGTTGGCACGTTATTTAATTACGTTGAAGATTATTTCGTGAACATCAACATAATTATTATGTCTATGTGTCACAAATAGTAAAATTTTTGATTTAACTCCACTAAATTCAATTTCTTCTTTTTTCCCCCCTCATCTTTCCCACTCCACACTTAACTTATTTGTTGATTTATCGCTTATTTATCTATTTAATATACAAAATAAAACAAAAAAAGATTATATACAATATTTAGATGGAAACAGTTTTTGCATGACATATTTTTTACCTTAATAAGAGGAGAAAGAGAAAGAGTGGAATTGAGTGATTATAAATATTACTGATCATATATAATATTTTTTATTTATTATTTATTTTTTTTGTTTCGTCAATATATATTTAATATCCAATGTCACATTTCCAAAACCGCAGACAGAATAACGAGAAAAAAAAAATTTTGCGTCGAAAATAGAGAGTGAGAGAAATGGTCGAAGGGGAGAAAATAAAAAAATAGATATAAAAGTTTCGTCCAAAAATTTAACATGTATCCAAGAATATTGATGGGATAAAAGGGCAAGTCACAGGTTTTTTTTTTTTTTTTTTTTTTTTTTTTTCATGCAATCGTTTCACATAAGAGGGACGTGGGAGAGAGGTCACATAACTGACGTTATCTATTCTATATATAACCTTGCGGGAACGTTTTTTATTTGTATTTAATAAAAAGATCGCCAATGTAGTGCGACGTAGAAAGAAGAAAAAATAGAAGAGAAAAGGGGGGAGGGATATGATTCCGTTGAAAAAAGATATGGCACGAAATTTATTATCGGTTTGAAGACGAAAAAATAGATGAAAAAAAAAAAAAAAAAAAGAACAAAAACAAAAACAAAAAAAAAATAGAGAGTCGAGACTTGCAAAAATTTAATCAACATCCAGTCATTTTTATTTTATGTCCCGTCACAATATATATATATAGTATCGCATATAAATACACAAATGTGTGTGAATATATATATACGCAATAAATATTTCATGAGGTACATATACGTTTAGGAATTTTTTTACTCTATTTTTGTGTTTATAAATTTTTTTTGTCTACACTTATTAAATCAATTCAGATGCCATGGTAGACGACATTACATGAACAATCTCAAGCGCGTATTGCAGAATATGTAACATAATAATAATAATAATAATAATAATAATAATAATAATAATAATAATAATAATAATAATAAATAGAAGAAAAAAAAATTCAATATAAAACAAAACTCTATACTGGAGTATACAACGCTCGCCATGTATGTCCCCATCGGATACTTTTACAACGGCTCATCGGCAATAATGACCTACCTTTGTACATTTTCATGCAAACTGAATCGCAATGGCAAATATGAAAAAAAAAAAAAAAAAAAAATACAAAGGATATTTATTTTTTACACTCAGGTTATGATATTTAATGATATAATTATACTTGGAAGAAAAAAAATTAAAAATAAATATAATAAAATGAGAATATCGGTAAAATCAACATTATATTTCAATTATTTCATATATTAAATATTGTTATTATACTATAAAAAAAAAAGACGATAAAAAAGAAATACACGAATAGAATAATTGAATTATTGCAATTGAACTATCCAACTATTGTTGAAGTGAAAAGTTCAAACTGTATATACGAAAGTACTTCAATCTTCTTCTTAAAGCTACTTTGCCTCTCACTCTCACAGCTCACTCCCACTCTCCCTCTCTCCCTCTCTCTACCTTTTCCCACTTATACACATATATATGTAACGGGAAATGCAACACCGAACTTTCCTAATGGACAATCCAATACACGGATAAACTACTCCAAGAGAGCATTGATGCCATTCTAGTGAAGGCAACACTCTATCGTTGAAAGCAAAAAAACATAAATGAAAAGAAGGGAAAAAACGAAGATGAAGAAGAAATAAATAAAATCGAAATTGTGAAGTTACGATGGTCACGAAATAAAGTTATTTTTCGCCATATACACAATTATATAGGTGTATGTGTGTGTGTGTGTGTGAGTGTAAATAAATGTAATTGTATGTGAACATAAGTGATAGACCACAAAGTGATTACGTTGTATTTACATTATATCCATCGACAATTTTGTTCTCCGTACATATTAAAATACTCGAGTTCATTCCACTCGATGTTTAACTATATCAAAAAGAAAAAAAATAATATATATATATATCTCAAAAATTAATATGAAGGTAAAGTATTTGTATATGTATTCATATACACGAGTTATATTTGTTCATTATTTTTTTCACACATTTTTTAACCATTCCAATTGGAATCACACATTTTTCACTTTCATTGTACAACACAAAGATTTGATTCACCCCACGATCTCACTTCTACCCCTTCCCCCAGTACCCATTCACGACTTTCTTTAATCCTACAGTCAAAATGGTCGCGTTAATTATCTCATTAAAAGTAATTGTTCACAATAATTTGATGCCACCACCTGTCTACCATAACGTAGTTTTGGCAACAACTCTAACATCAACTTGGGTGTCCTTTGCCATTTCCAAAACCTCACTCTTTCTCACATTTTCCTTCCTTTACTCTCAACATCCACTTCCCATCTCATATATATACATTTTTGCTTCTTACTCTTTCTGATTCCCTTCTTCTTATCTTACCACCACATGTTACCCTTAGGTATATATATACATACACACCCCTTCGTATATTAAATTTTCTGTATTAGCTTTAAACTAAAATGAAACTATTTGTGTATGGTAAATGTGACTCTGTCTCTGTCATGCGCGAGAGAATATTTTGTGTTTAATATATTCACTATAGTATGAAAATTTACGTCAACGTGTCGTTATCCCCCGTATGTTTCAAGTAATTTTGAGGTTGTGCAATCTTCTACATAACTCTCTTCCCCTATTTTCCTCACTCACTTTCTGTCTTCTGTTATCTCCTGTGCGTTCCATCTCCCGCACACATTCTCAATTATATATCTCTCGCTCTTTGTGTTTTAATTATGTAAAAAAAAAAAATTATTATTTATTCATTCATTTATTTATTTATTTATTTATTTATTTATTTATTTATTTATTATTTTTTTTTTTTTTTTTTTTCATGATGGTGGAGAAGGTGGCAGACTAGAATTGTTTAAATTACTATTTTATATTGTGAAATACAAAAAATAATTTAATTATAATTTATATAATATGATATACATGAAAAAAATAATCAAAAAATAATTAAAGTATATATGAATTTCTATACGGTCATTTGAGATGTTATTCATTCTCGTGTCGTTACTGAAATGCGAGTGAATCAACCAGTGTACAAAAATATAAGTAATAAACAAAATAAATGAGAGGGAAGAGGTGGCTTATCTATGACTGTACTGCCTACTGTTGTCTCGATTTCACCAAGCGACTTAGACTTTTACTATCGGATAATTTAATAGGAAATAATCTAATGTTTATATCGTGAAATTTACACAACTACAAGAAGTTTCACGAAAAATAATACATACAAATATGTGTATGTATACTTCAAATGAATTATTTTTTCAATATAGAAAATAAATTTTATTATAAAATGGTGAAGTAATGTATAGATAATATAAAATATCCAATCACTTTTAATCTATACTAATGTGTGTGTATATGTGTGTATACGTATAGTCTGTCGGAAAAGCTTTCAAGTCTTAATGTTTTTCACTTGGTTGACATTATTTCACAGACGAAAGTGAGCGAATAAAAATGATAATAAAGAGAAGTGGTAGTAACGGTAAGTGAGGGGAGAGGCGTCAGACGGGGATAAAAAGTCTGGTAGAAAAGAAGAAGAAGGAGAAAAAAAAAATGATAAAAACGTTAAGAAAACCCAGGCAAAAAGGAAAAATTGTAAAAAGAATGGAAAAAAAAAAAAAGAAAAAAATAATAAGTAGGAAAGAGAGGGAAAAAGAGAAAAATACAGTGAGCCCTGAAAAGTGCCACCAACATTCGTAGGTAGGAGACATCATCCTAAGCGGCTTATCTGCTGATGATGCACTGTATTTTCAGCTGATACTCTTGCCGGTTCGTACGATGGTCCAAACACCGGGAGAGTGTTCTGGCTTGATAGTGTGTCATTTTCTCGAGTAACTGTGTAATCGCCATACCACCAACCTCTTAACGCAAACGATCAACCCAACAATATTCTACTTTAATGTTGTCTTTACGAGTCACTAAAACTTCACTACATCTAATCATCAGTCACTTATATTCATAATAACATATATATATATATATATATGTTTAATTCTTTATTTTTTTTTCTTTTATTTCAATATTCTGGCTGATGTATAAAGCAAGCGATTGTGTCGATGAATCGAATGATATAAATTAAATTGTACGAGAAAAAGGAAACGAAAAAAAAAAAAAAAAAAAAAAAAAACTTCAAAGAAAATAAATGAAAAATTTAATTTATTTTTCATAAAATTTTTTAATAATGAAACAAGAATGTAAACAAAGTGATAATTGAAATATAAAAACACTCAGTTGGGGAAAAAAATGAAAAATAAAAAAGAAAAAAAATTCTATTTTCTTTTTCTCTACTGTTTTTTGTTTTTGTTTTTTTTTTTTTTTTTCCTTTTGGTGAAAAATAAAAAATTGAAATAAATAACAGAAATTTTTTTTTCAAATGTATATGTATGTATATGTATGATATAACGAGTACTCACGCAAACGCACCCTCAAGGGTTTGTATAACCTCGGTTTTTTAACTGTCGTCCAGAAAGTGGCTCGCTTCTCTTCTGTGAAAACTATTTTTTGTGTTCTCGCACAACGTAACATATAAAAATATAATATATATACACACACCAGAATATTCGACTTGACAAATTGCCGTTGGGTAATAGAATGCGATGTCGTTTCTACGTCAAATTTTCTTACCCTATATTTCCATAAAATGATAGTAACTTTTTCCTTATGAAGTAAACAAAAAATAATAAAAATAAAATTTGTCCACGAAATATTCTCGCAATTTCATATTAATTTATTCATTCAATATCAATGATAATAATAATAATAATAATATAAATAAGAATTTTCAAGATACTCTGATTTTTTTTTAATTTTTCGATGCAATTCATCAATGTTGATATTTTATTTTTTTTTTTCATAATTGTGTTTGACATATTTATTTTTTCTTTACTTTCTTCTTTCACATCGCCCACGAGGCAAAGAAAAATTCTCTAGTTATATAATGTATTGTTGCATATAATAACGGTGAAAATATTGTGTGAATCTTTTGATGATTATATATATATCTATATATACATCCGCCATTTCAACTTCCTTTTTTTTTTTTATCCATGCAACAGATAATGATAATGATATACAACTAACAATGACAGCATAGTTATCATTGTCATTATTATTATTATTATTATTATAATTATATATTTTTTCAAATGTGACATCAGTTCGAAATGTGACTAGCACAAAAATACCTTAAGGTGTCTTTCTACAATTGCATTGCTCCATATTCACCAACGTCTTTTGTATTTATTCTTCTGCACGGACACTCGAGACGTTTATTCCTAAATCTTACAATGATTGAATAAAAATGGAGATGGTTTGGAAAAATGAATATATATGTATTCTTTTTATTGAAATATCATGGTTTATATATATTATTGTGTGAGTACGTATAAAGATATCTGAGATGATCCAACATTTCTTTGTATAATATTTGTATAAATGATACAATGATAATGAAAAAAAAATATAATAATAATAATAATAATAATAATAAAATGTATTATCATTGTAGAATCATTAAAAAATGTATAAAGGTAGTGAGGAATATTTTTGAATTTTTTTCATATTTAATAAAACTAATAATTTCGAGTGAATGTGGATAAAAATTATTTTAGAAATTTTTTGATTATATTAAATAATATAAAGTGGCAAAATATTTTTTCAACAATATCATCCATTTTCAGTTTTATCCGTATTTTCCTTTTTTATTTATTCGTTTATTTATTTATTTATTTTTTTTTTTTTTTACATTTTTATTTTGCTTGAATTGTAAAACAAGGGATCGTCAATGTTGTATAGTGCAAAGTGCAAGTTTACATAAACCTATTCTTGGATACTCTCTTTCACGCTGCTCTATCACCGCGACACTCAGTTGTGTGAGTATATGTGTGTAACTCTCTTTTATAGTGTGACCCAATTCTCATCTTCGAAGCATAATGGTGAAAAATCTCGAATACGCGTCATGGAAAAATATGTTATATCAACCACCGCGTGTACAATTCCCAGTGTCACATCATCATTTTTGTTCAATGCAATATTTTTTTTATTCTCAGTTTTATTATTATTATTATTATTATCATTATTATTTTATATTTATTCTACTTCAATCGTTTTTTTTTACAACTTTTTTGTTTGTCTAATTTTTTTTTTCTTTTTTACGTATTCCTTCAGTATTTCACATCAGTTGCCACACATTTGTTTGTTTGACTCTGCATATAACACATACGAATTAATAAATACTGAAATGTGTGAATGAAAACATGAGAAATTCATAAATTCAAATGTATACGTGAAAAGAAATAAAAAATATATATCACGATTTTATAAAAGTAATAGATAACACTAATACTATTATATTTATTACATATACTTAAAAACGTAATGAATAAATAAATTTAAATGAGAAAATTAATACAAACCCCGATATTATAATAATCCGCGTAATAATTAATCCATTAAGAATATAAAATTCCATTTAAAAAACAATTGTTAAATTGCCGTTTGTATGTTAAAGTGCAGGGAAATTTATTTTAGTGACAAAAAAAAAAAAAAAAATAATAAAGTGAATAAATAAAAATAAAATACCACAAATATAATAATACAATGACTAAAAATATAACGATGAATAGTAAACTTGCTCACAATTTTTGAAATCACTTTTCTTGCATTATTTTATATCCTATTTTTCTATTCTTCTGTTTTTTTAAAAAATTTTTTTTTTACTTATTTTTTTCTTCTATTTGTTGGCTATCTCTACGTACCATAATCATTATCCCCGTCTGTTTCACGGTCTCATCTGCGTTACAGTATGCAGGGAAAGGGAGAGAAAGATAAAATAAAAAAAATACGAGACGTCCTTGGTCCCAGATTATCCACCAGGTAATTTTGCAAACGATAATTGAATTGCTCTAAAGGAAGGTGGATAACGAGGGAGTAGTGGAAGAAGAAGTAGGGGTAGATAGGACGATTAGTGTGAGAGGAAAGAGGACTGATAATGAGAATAAATTGTGCACATTGTGTGCATTGTCATTTTTATTTAATTATTATTATTATTTTTTTTACCCCATCGTATTTATCATCAAAATAATAATAACTATTGAAAAAAATATTCATTTACAGACTTGAGTGAAGAACACAAAAAGTCTATAAAAATAATGATAGTAGTAGTAATTTTATCGATGATTAAATAATTATATAAATAAAAAATTAAAAAATAAATATTCAATATTATTATCATCACGTCTGATATATTTCTCTTTTTTTTTTTCTTTTTTTTTTTTGATCACTCGTGCACGTATTAATTTATCGACATTCACCGCACCCAATCCTTTACTCCATCACTTCCCCCGCCCACTCTCTTCTCTCATACATTCCCTTGCCATATCTCTTTTTTAATACACATCATATACAGGTTGAAAGTTTCGCTTATGTGAAAACCTTGTACCCTATAGCACCCCATTGCCTGACTATGACTTTGACAAGGTTGAGCATATTTCATTTTTTTATTATTATTTATTTATTATTATTATTATTATTATTATTATATATATTTTGGTTTTTCGTGTTTTTCGTCACGTCTCTTAGTCAACCACTCGACTTCAAACATGTAGGGATATATACTCTCTTGTTGATGTCATGTATAAAGTGAATGCGGGAGAGGAAGAATAAGGGTGAACGTAGACAGAGGAGAAATGAAAGAGAGTAGTGGGTAAATGTTCACAGTGAAATGCTCGAGGCGACGAAATACCCGTCTGATGCAGCAGACCCACGTAAATATCGTTTTGGCTTTATATATTTAACAACACACATACTCACATACACACATACATGTGTTTATATGTGTATAGGTAAGAATATTATCAATACCAATAGCTTATTCAGTATTTTGTACAAGTTTTATTTTTTATTTTTTTATTTTTATTTCTCCAATACAAACACGTATAGATACACGTAACAATTTATTATGTGGTATAAATATAAATATATTTCTGTGTATATTAGTGTTTGTAGTTGAACTAGTAATTTGAATTCACAGAGTGTCAATTAAAATTGAATAACAAGTGGAAAAATCCATTCGTGGTTATCAATTATTTCACGTGTATGTCGATCATAAAAAAAATAATGGGAGTAAAAATAAATGAAAAATAAAAAATTGAAAAAAAAAAAATAGAGCATTTCGTAATTCCCAAAGTCCCCTCTTGAATTCGATGAAATCTCTATTGGAGAGTGTAAGAGTGAGAGAAATGAATCTCTCATGAAATAAAAAACGAAATACGAGATACTTTTATATATATATATATATTTTTTTTTTTTTTCGCCATTTTTTTCATTATTTTATCGTGGACAAAATTTGAAAAATTCATCGTGGATTAATAAAAAATGAATCCCGATGGATGTAAAAATAAAAATACCGAGAGAGGAGGAGACAGAGGGAGGGAACGAGGGAGAGAAATAAAATTTAAAAAAAAAATGATAATAGAAAAATATACATAAAAAAGAATAAAAGACAGAAAAAAACAAAAAAAAAATTTTAACATAGAAATTTATATATGAATGGGTTAATACGTGGAGTTTTCATATTTACATATGGAAGATAAAAGAACACTGCACACATACACTTAACCAAACTCGAATAATAATGTCTATACATTAATTTATTTGTCAGGGAATTTGTAATATTTCTCTCCTTCTCCTCTTTTTTTTTTTTTTTTTTTTTTTTTTATAAAACATTGATAAATAAAGGGGAAAACAAAAAAAAAATAAAAAGATAAATAAAGACTGAAATAAAAGTAAAGAGAATAAGTGAGTGAGAGTGAGTGAGAATCAGTAGGTCCAAGTGACGAGACAACGTACCGTGAAATAGTACACTCACTCGTATGAAGCAAGAAAGAGCACTTCATTGTCGTGCCTGATGGAACAAAAGACCAATTAAGCTCTGCCAGAACTACATGTATTCCATCCGCTTACTCACATTTGTTCTCCTATTTCTATTTTCACTTTTACACTTTTCACATTTGCCCTTCTCTCCTTGTATACTTATTGATTTTTTCGATTCATTCATTATTATTTCATTTCATTTCATTTTATTTTATTTCATTTTTTTTTTTTTTTTTTTTTTTTTTTTTTCACTATTCCATTCATTTCTCTCGTTATCACAATTCATTATTACCATTATCAACACAACACATATGTTCATATACGTCTGCTCTTAATATAATTGACTATCACGAATTAAATTCACAAAATCCATGCTCCCTCCTATCTCCTCGCCACTCTAGTCCTACTACCCTTACAACCCCTACCTTCCAAATTTTTTTTACATGTTCAATCTTGATTATTTTTTATCGTAAATTCCACACGGGAATTTACAATCGCAGATAATAATGCCAGGTAATACAATAAAATATGTAAGACTATGAGATAAAATAAATATTCGCCGATCCTTGTCACCCTCTTATCATTTAATCCACATTCATTTTAAATGTACATTCATATAAATACTCACACATACACATGTATGTGTGCATGTAGTAGATATTGGAGTAAGCTCTACAAAAAACAAAAAAAAAATATTCATGTTGGAATAACGAAGACACCGTTTAGTTTATTTTTGTTAACCATGTCATGTATACTTTGTGAATGTGAATATAAAGAGGAAAAAAAAAAAAAAAAAAAAATATGTACACAAGTGAATCCTTTGCAATGTATATGAAAGTGTATCATATGTTTATTTATATATTTATATATATATTTATATATATGTACATGTTTGTGGAATGGTCGTTATTAAAAGTATATGCGCCTGCATATCCAATAAATAATAGACTTGGACATTTCACTCAGTCATGTCCATATCAGTGGGAAATTTAATTAGCAATTTTGATTTTTACCGATATATGAATGATGTTGTGAAAATATCAGGATGTGAAAAATATAAAGAATAAATAATAATAATAATTATAATAATAATAATAAAATTTGAGATGAAAAAAACTTTATATATATATTTTTTTTTGTACTGCAAACGCGTGCATGTGCACATGAAAAATAGGGTTGAGATTTTCGATGGTCGAACGTGTTCATGCCTGCCAAAATAAATCGAATTATGTGTATGCACTTTCTCTGTTTCTCGTTTTCTCTCTTATTTTCTCTTTCAACGGATATCACGTTCGTTCACGGAAATACGGAACTAGACAGCCCGGAAACTCAGCATTTCTATATATATATCTATATAAGTTACACACAGTATCCATTTTATATACTATATCTGAAATGATTTTTATTACTTATTTTAACCTTCAACGGTGAGAATAAAACTGCTGTCACTGTGAAAGACTTTGCTATAATTTTAACATGAAATTACTGTAAATTTTTCTCTTGTCAACTTTCAATTTCTTTTTGTATTCTTGGGAAAAATTATAGAATATGGATGAAAGGATAATAATAGTAATATTAAGCGAGATGAATTAAAAAATTTTATTGATGTGTAAATGAGATTTTTTTTTTTTTGTTCAATTGTCCATAAATTTATTGAGTCATTAGAATAATTTTATTGTCTGCTGTTTAAATTTAAAAGTTGATAATTTATGCTTGGTCGTTCAACAAATATATATATGGTTATATGTAAAATCATTTCAAGTGAATATATTTTTTTTTTTGATTGATGTTACATCAGTTGATATATAAACTTTAATTTTGAAAATATTTCTACTTCAGTGAATATGAAATATCGAATATTTTCATATAAAGGCTTAAGGAATTTAAACACCGATAAATTTTGAAGAAAGTTCATACGGTTATATATATTGTCATATGTTTCACGATTAAATATATGATCGTGAATGAAGGTAAGATGAAACATAGAAGATTATATATATATATATATATATATATATATATATATATATACCTTCTCATCTCTTATATAAGATCTTCATTTTCTCAACACTCAAGTAATTTGTCTACTCCATTAAGTTGATAAATCTTGCACGTTCGCGACCTCCAATGCGTCGACAAGTGCTTCACAAAATTTGGCAGCTTCACATACCAACACATGAAAATCACGTATAAATTTAAGCATCAAAATCCACTTAAGTTCAATATGAAAATGTCCAATAAATCTTAGGAATAAATTTCAATATAATTTTTACGTAACGAATTTTATGTCATTGAAACTTTTCAAATTAAAGACCCATTGAGACTGTCAACAAACTCGATCGTGGTTACCATCCACAAACAATTTCTCTATGAAATATATATATATATATAGATATATATGTAGTTTAGCTACAATTCCTCTATCCATTGTGTGATTAGTTTGTGAATCCACTGGAGTTTTAACACACAAAAGTTACGTAAAGGAAACTTTCATTAGAAATACAATCTGACACTTTGCATATATTACTACCCAATATTCAAATGTTGAAAGAAAAAATTTTATCAATGATAATATTGATCAATAGAACATATTAACAAAATTATAATATATTCAACAAATAAAAAAAATTCATAATAAATAAATTATATCAATATTGACATGATGAAGAAAATCAGAGGAATTATTTTGTTCAAAAAATAATATTTACTATCAATTCAAATTTAATTTCTCTCTTACGAAAAAAAAAAAAAAAAAAAAACCAGAAAAAAATTGATGTTTTTTTTTTGTTTACGATTTTTATACCTCTGCAATGAAGTTCGTGTAGTCGTGAGAGAGAGAAATGGGAATGAGTAATGTGTACAAAATTATAGGGTACAGAATTAAAAACATGAAAAAAGAAAAACAAATGTGTCATGAGATTATATGGAAAACAGATAAAACAGGAAGAAAATTGAGAAAATCACAGAGCGTAAATATAACCGCATCACTATAAATATTCTCATACACACTATATATAAATATATATATGTATATATAATTTTATCGTGCATTATGTGCATAAAAATTCATAAAATTTTATGTACCCGTGAAATTATGAAACAATAAAAAGAGAGATGGAAAAAAAAAATTATTATGAATATAATATTTTATTAATGATAGGGAATTAATTTATTGATGAGAAAAAATTTTATTATTGAGATTTCAGACTAACAAATATCTTAGTATTTTATTCAATAATACGGATTATTATCAATCTAGATGGTGTACAAGCTTGAGAAGGGTAATATCACTTAGTTATAGATAAACTACTTTAGTGTACGTTACCCATGTAGTCTTGTACAGAGAATGTTCTTTCAAAATGTACAGACGGTTGGATTGTTTCAGAAGCCACAATAATCCTTGTCTAATAACGGCTAAACTGCTCAACAGATTATTCTGAGATAGGACCCACTATATACAGAATATCATTGGATGTCTATATTTGTAATATTAAGTCTATAAAATCCGACAATATATATAAATTCTCAAAGAAATAATCATAGAAAATATAGAAGAAGAAAAAAAATTGTTAATAATGATAACTATACAAATTTAAAATTACACTATTTTCGCATAACTCTTGAAGAATGAAAATTATAAAAATTCTAAAATTCAAATATGTCTGACGAAATATCTCAAATAACATTCAATATTATTTCAAGGCGAATTATTGTTAATAAACAATATAAACACCTCGTGATCACACTTTCAATGACAATAAAATATACATTTATTATAATTGTCATGTCATTGAATTTTTTCTTTTTTTTAACATATATTTTTGTTCATAATAATTTTGATATATGAGTGAAAATAGATTTTTCACCTCCACGATTTTAAGATAAATTTATCATTTGAAAAAATTATGAAGAATATTGACCGCTAAGTGCAAGTAGATTCAGTATATAAATAATCAGACAGACGAGGTAACCATCACATAATATTTGCCATTACTGACATTTGTGATGAAAATAAAATTCATAACGTGTATGTTATTTGGTTTGAAATGCCACGGTAGAATTATTTATAAGACAGACATAGAATTAAAATGATTAATAATTTATTGAGTATTAATCTGTTGAAGTTTTTCCTTTTTTTTTTTTTACTATTTTTCATAAAGCACTATCATTATTGTTGAAATAAGGTCAGACGCGAGTTTTCAAGTGTATATTATTCGACACGTTAATCAGCGTGAAGGAAGAAATGAATGAAAGTGAGGGTGAATAAGAGAGGAAGAGCGAGAAAATTATCGTTAAGCTACCACACTTACGAGGGAGAATGTACATTTGGCAACTTTCTCAACTCAAAATCTTGATCCCAAGTGTAAAGTTAACGGACAACGATTAACATAAATTTCCTATGGAACTAAATTCAAGCGTCGTATATAAGTTGAACTATCCCCGCGAGTTCTTCACCAACTGTTGGGCCTCTATGGTAGTACTAGTTTTCCCCCAAGAAATCTCACAAATCTTTTTTGAAACAAAATAGACTGTTGGTTACGCCTTTCTCATTAGTGAATAGAAATAAAATTAACAAAATCATATTTAATTATTCTTTTCTTTTCATTCATTCATTTATTTAATTATTTTTATTTCTGTGGATTTCTATGAAAATATTAATTTGAAAATAAAATTTTCTCTCTTTCATCATGGAAAATAATTACTGTAATTAATTTATCAAATAATCATTCAACTTTGAGTAATAAAACACACATCAAATATTTTATATCTTTCTTTGACGTTTTTTTTTTTTGCACCTGTTATTTTTTTTTTGTTTGTAAAAATTTTCATTCTTCTTCCGCCTGATAGCATAATATGAGTTTAATCGCTATGTTGTGGGATATAAAGCCTGTGCATTGTGAGATTCATGAAGCCTTTAACCAACTTTCAAAACTTAGCTAAGCACCTAGTAGGCCACATTTCATACACGACCTACTAGGACTTTCAGCCTCTCTCGTACTCTTCTCCACTTTTACTGTTCAAGTTTGTGTTTTTCTTTCTCTTTCTCTCTTCTTTTCATTTCCTCCCTTGCTCTGATTATTATTTTTTTTTTTCCTCCAAACTACGAAGTCACCCCTTTTTCTTTTCTCTCATTAGAACTTCAATTCATTTATTTAATTTTCTTTGTTTTTTTTTTTTTTTTTTTTTCTCCCCATACTTTTCATCACTACAGTGGTAAGAAAATTATTGTAATTATTCGGAATTACGTTAGATTATTTCGTGACTAAATTTTTCCGAATTTCTATAAATCGAAAAAAGTGGATTTTACCCTTCTGTTTTTTTATTTTTCTTTTTTTATTTTAAAGGAATGGGCTCTTTCCGAATATACAGGTCACATCATTTTATAACCCAACGTAGAAATATTTATAATTCTTACCACTTCACTGCGGTCGACATTATGTTTTAATGGATGAACACGTCTCGTCTTATACAACTCAAGACTGTACATAGACTCATATGTACATAAAAAATTAACGATTTTCGCCAATATTTAATTTTCTCACGTGAGTAATAATTCGTCAATACATTATTGAAAATGTCAACGTCTATGACGAGATGGTTTTCAACTATAAAAAAGTCCTTCTATAGAAAAAAAAGGAAAAAAAAAAAAAGATGAAAAACTGAGAATAGCCTTGGATAGTAAATTTATTTTATGATTTTTATATTTTTATTTTTTCTTCATCAACATCGCCACATCATTAATAAATGAATATATATATATACATTCCATTTTATTTTCGCGCCACGCATCAGGAAGTATTTTTATTAAACAAAAGAAACGTCAAAAACACAATAAGAAATGATGTATGGGATAAATAATGCGAGTAAAATGTCGGATACGCGTGAATTAGGAGGTAAAATGTTCGTATTTCAATGATTGATCGATAATCCATCTCTATTTCCATTTTTCCCGCTTTGCTTGTCTTCTCCACTTTTTTTTTTTGTTCTCTTTCGCGTGAAAGCACACAACATTCATGTATATATATATATACACACACATACAGACATAAACTTTCTATCCGTTGCTGTCTACCTCCCAGAGGGGTCACGGCCGACAAACAGGTACACTAATACAGCCAGTTGGCCTCACACGTCGACCTTCAAATATATCACACGCACCATCGGATAAATGTCAATAGAGTACGATTGTTATTTACGATAATAATCAAACTTTCAACTCTGTGTGCATACATCTCATTCACTCTTATACACGATTGCATACACATTTATATGTACACATAAATTTTTGCATTTACATTCAGTATCATCGACAGTTTACTTGTATACTCAACAACGAATGGAATTTTTTTTTTCCCGTTAACTCAAATGTAGATTAACTGAACTTTCGCAAATATTTTTGTTTCTATAAAAAAAAAAAAAAATAAATAAAAAAAATAAAAAAACATAGAAATGAATAATATAAAATAACAATATGAAAAGTGTGTAATCACTTCCCAAAATAATATCTTTAATGCATTAGTAGTTGAAAATTTTGTGCTAACGAGGCACCTTTTATATCTCAGTTATACCACATAGCGATGGAGGGTCGCTGCCGTTGACATTAAATTATAATAATATTTATATTAATGTAAACGCTACATAAATTCACCTCTCTCGCATGTATATAATATATACATAAACGAAGCTATAATCATATACATATTCACTACAACTGTGTATATATAGAAGAAGATGAAAGAATATCTAACCCACATTTGCACATCTATATATATATACGTACTCTCTACTTTACCTTTTTCCATACCTGCACTTGGTGCTTGAACGTGCCTCTACAAGTTTTCGAGTCTCTCGTATTCTAATGCTCAAATGATTCTGCTGGCAATGTGCTTATTATAGCCCATGTGAAACTCTCACGCTAACTTGGTGAACGTTGAACGTTAAATAAATAATAATAATAATAATAATAATAATAGTAGTAGAGCAGAAAAAATTCTATTATTATTCCAGGGCCATTTCGCGAGTCAACGTTATAGTGGATATCGATCAATAAATGCCGTATGAAAAATTCCATTAAATATTGTGTACACTGCAAGAACAAATTCACAAATAAATGAAAAAATGCAAGAGGATATGAGAAAAATAACAAAAAGGAAAAAAAAAAAAAAAAGAGATGAATGAAATATAGTTGTGAGGAAATCAGTGATTTTTATACGATTAATTGAGTCAATAAATTAAATGAATTTGTTGATTGTACAATAATAATTTTTATTTATTTCAGAAATTATTGGATTATTATTGTTACTTTCATTTTTATTTTTTTTCGGGTTGAATTGTCTCATGTAAATGAATATAAATGAGATATGAGATGGAAATTTAATATGAAAAAAAAAATTCTAACTATCGAGAATTTCATTTAAATTAATCGATCTTTAATTCGATTGGGTGACATATAATGATGTTACAATTTAACAATGTACAGTGGTAAAATGTATTCAGAATTAATATTCAGTTGTTTAATGATATATACCACTGTCTGTTATGTCAGAAAATTAATTTTTCATGTACAAGGTATTCAAATTTGAATTCGGTAGACATGTATATACTAATCAAATACACTCATACACTCGTTATTGACATTATGTCACATTAAATGAATTTTGATTATTCAAAAAGATAAAAAATATTAAAAATATTATCATGAAACTTCTGCAGTGCTATGAAATTTCCATTTGTCATATAAATTAATTTACGGAAGTTTATATTCATTTTTCGTATTTTTGATATATTACTCATGATTTTTCACTATTTTTTGTTTCTTTGTTTATTTGTTTTGTTTTGTTTTTTGTTTTTTGTTTTTTTTCTTCAATATTTTATTTTATTTATCTTTGATTATACCGACAGTTATGTTATATATTTTTTTATTTCAATCTTGATAAAAATTTTCATAATAAATTTTCCAGAATAATAACTAATACACAATACATAAAATCAATTGAACGCGTGAAATGTAGGAAACATTTCAATTCTCGAGTGTCAACAGTATTGGCACGATACAATACCATTCATCATCCTCTCAATAGACATAGCACGGGTATTGTGACATACATAACAGATTACAGACAGTATTGCAAATCAGCCACAATGTTCCCGATATATCGTTAATGACGCATTAACGAAGGTTCCATTTCGACACGTTGCATCACTATGTACATTCGACGAATAGTAGCTATTATTCACGACAGTCAAATCCACTGTATCAGCGATGACTTAATGACTCAACAATACATATATATATACTTGTCTACACACACTCACACACTCACACATACACACACACACAATACAACACACGCACTTGAGTTGATAAATTAATAAATGAAAAAAGAAGTACAGAAGGAAATTCAATACTTGAAAATTTATTTTTATATCCCCTCAAATTTTTTTTGTCCTCAATCTCAATATGTTTGAGGATGAAATCCTTTGTATTTAGGGATAAAAAATTATAATTCATTGAATAACAATAGATTGAAAAAAAAAAAATGTGAATATCATTGAACAATTGAGGGGAGTATATAAGATAAATATACGGATGTATATTGGGATATGTCGATACGAATAAAGTTTCGAATAAATACATGCTGTCTAACGATAACGCACATTACAATCCAAATCGATCGTCTATATATGTATATATAATACATAACTATATTCGTACAATTGCGATGTAATAGTTTATTTTAAATCGAAAAAATAATAGTAACAATTTAATCGTGATCGTTCAACCAACTCCAATAGAATTTTATCCATCAAACTAACGAGAAAATTATTCTTTTCCAATATTAAAATCAGTTTATACGTCGTATACTATCATGAGTGTATACCTCATGAATTTTTCCTTGAAAAAAAAAAAAAAAAATACATTATCAGACCTCACGAGAAAAAAAAAAAAATAATAAATAAATAAAGAATGAACTAATAGTCATAATAATTTGATAAACAAAAGCTTAGTGTATTCAATGACAATTCGATATACTGTGAACAGAAGAAAAAATAAAGAAATAATAAAAAAAAAAATCTACTGGTGCAACTGCAAACATTTTCTTTGATCATAAAACAAAAAACAAAAAACCACACACACTTATCTACACACACACACACACACACACATACATATCTTCAATAGCATAGTATTGCTTAAAGTGCGCAGGTGAAATAGCCTAATAATGTCACTGGTGCAACGACCACCCACAGGTCGAGGTGAAAGAAGAGGTTTAGGTTAGGACAACGGGCGATAGATCAGCCATGCGCTTGAGGCCAGCACGACCTTCCGTTTTAGCGACCCATCCAAACATGTACACACATACACAAATATACGCACATAATATGTATATAAACATTGTTCCCAGTGTAGAAGTCTCATCCACTTACTCTCTCACACTCTCTAGCTACTTCACCCGTTGTTTTCTCATTCCATCTTTGCTTTCTCATTCCATCTTTCTCGTCCACTTTTCCTCGTGTCTGCTTCTCTGTTTCCCATTGTCATCCACCCTTTTCACTTTCACATATATACACACACATATATATTTGGATTGTGAAAGTAACCCTTGGTATATTCGCACGGTAGGATGAGCCTCAGAGTCCCGGCCACGAGGCGCCCATTATTGCTCGCTCGGCGACGCTCGCGCGACCGACGCGATTTATCGCTCGCTTGTTTTATTGGCCCACCGTTACCCAGAGCTTCCGTCCGATATTCGGGTTATCGCAACACAGATAACGCTAAAGCTCATACGTAAAGAGAGAGAAAGTACAATGACATAGACAAAGACATTTTCAGTTTCTGTGTGTATGTGAGTGAGAGTGTGTAAAGAGGAATGAGAATTTTTTTTTTTTTTTTTTTTTTTTCATGAACATTGCGTTGAATTGACACATTTTTCTATCATCTTAAATTGTCCACGATCACTCATCAAAATATAATTATTTTCTATTTGCGTTGTGAAGAAATAATTTTATTTTCTCTATATTATTATTTATAAATATAAAAATTTCTTTATTGTGTTATATTTAAATTTTTTTTTCTTTTTTGTTTTTTTTTTTTTTTTTTTTTTTTTTTTGCTTAGTTGAATAAAGTGAGGGTTGGATGGGAAAGAAACGCTTTTATGCACCCGTGCACTTCCTACTCACGGTATATACATTAATATTCTCCATGAAAGAATTCTATGGTACAGTATATAGGGGACGGTAGACTCTTAAATCTCAACACAACCGGAACACGCAATCGTGGTCCTTTACGTATGAGAAGTGAGTTGAGAATACGAAGTCGTTTTGATTGTATGCTATCCTGGTGCTCTTGTGTATAACGCGCATGCACATGTCAGACTTGTACAAGTAGAAAATCCTGGAATGGACAGACAGAAACCCAAGCACGCGCTTATCCTTTGTTAGAAAATATACATGTATATATATATATATTTAATTGTGTAAAGTATGTTTGTATTTTAGATATATCTGTAATATTCAACTCGCATGATATATTTCCACCATGTCCTGTTTGCGATTGACGAGGGTCATCGTTATATACACATATATACATATAAACACCAAACGCTTACTAAATATGTACAGATTACATGCAATAAATATTATTCAATTTGATATTCATTTTATTTTGTTGACTCCAAGAGAATGATTTAATGTCGTATAAAAAATAAATAAATATATATATATATTTTTAGTCATTTCCAACACGTATTTACTGATATCAATGTTTCTTTTATGGCCCTCCCCTCCTTCCTCCTTCCTTCGTTCTTAATTTGAAAATATAATAATAATAATAATAATAATAATAATAATAATAATAACATCGAGATATTCTTATTTGACAAAAGAAGTTGACGATCAAGAGAAAATAATGAACGTGTCAAATTGAGTTGTGATTTTTAATTTCACGAAGAATAATAATATATTTTTTTCTTATGTTCGTGTCACGTTCAGGTATTTTATAAAGCTCGAATATCTGCAAGTCATTAGCACAATTGATGAAAAAAATGTATGAAAAAAAAAAAAAAAAAAAAAAATTCAGTAATATATTTAATTTGTAGTCAATAATAAATTATTGTGTGTGATCAAACGGTATTGATTAATTTGATCATATATATATGTGATTGAAATTATTGTGAGATATGCAATAGAATTATCATGTATATATCTCTGATAATATTAATAATGTTAATAGCTCACGAGTGTAAAGTGGAAATGGGTGAATGTTAGTTGCTGAGTGGCAGTTGAGTGGTAGAGAGTTGACTCGTTGGGCCGCGTGTCCCATTACCCAATGAACATTTGAGTTTGAGCCACCAACGCGATTACTTACTGCTGCTTCTACTACTACTACTACTACTACTACTACTGATATAAACACATGATGATTATATATCTATATACGTAATGATAATCACATACGCATTAAACCTGCCAATAACATCCGGCCATTGCATGGACTGTTACCCACTCATCTTTTCTCCATTAAATATCCAATCAACAGTAATATAAACATTGGAAAAAATTGTAATAAATTATCATTCTTTCATCAATTTCATATTTCTTCATTTATAAATATTACCATTATCATTAGTATTAATCACATTAATGAAACTAGAGTATTTTTAAAATTATTTAATTAAAATGTGTACGTCTGTGAAAAATTCTCCACAGTCATTATTTCACACAGTATTTATTTATTCATGTATATATTCACGTCCTGTACTAATGACATGTAATTACTTGTGTATGTGAACATATAAGTATATATTATATCATTCCATATACATATATGTATGTTTTTTTTTTGTTTTTTTTTTTTTTTTTCCAGTGGACATTGAAGTAGAGACCACGCGGATAATTTTAATCTGTTCGAAAATTAACGCTACGGCGAAACTACGATTGCGGAACTCCACAGACCACTGATGTTGGCCAACGTGAACACGCCCCCATTTCTCTCTTTTCTTTATTCTCTGTCTCCTATACTTTTATACAGCCAGTGGTGGGGAACGATATATATAGTCGAGTCTCATTAGAGCTTCGGAATACAGAGAGCCAAGTCAAACAGTGAGACCATTGCAACTACGACACTTTTTTTTTTATTTCCATTTATTCATTTATTTATTTATTTATTTTTATTATTATTTTTTTATTATTTTTTTTTTTTTTCGTTGTATATAAATATATTTATAACTGTGATTGCAGCACACGTTTTCGAATTGCTATTTTTTATTTAATTTAAAGAATGAATGTCATGTTGAATTTATTAATTATTAATCATATTTATTTTATTGTATTATTTTTTTTTTCTTTTTCTTAAATTTAAAAATCATCATGACATTTTTTATTTACGATAAAAATATTCTATTTGTTGAGATATAATTTTATTTAATTTTATTCTTCATCTTTAATAATTCTTGTATTAAATTTTTTTTTTTTTTTCCTTGTGTTTTTCTGTTTGAATTACATATGTATGTATTCAAATCTGTGATTCATGTTAAAATTAGTCATTGCAGCAGTGGAACAAATTAACAAATGTATTTTACCCTGATTACAAAAAATAGTCATGCAAATTAATGTGGGAAAGGGTATACAGTATATTTATATGTATAAGTATACAAATAAAATTGGAAAAAAAAAGTGCAGAGAAAATTATTTAATTATTTATACCTGTAAAACTTTCTTCCATTTCTACATGAAATCGATAAAATTTATGGATACAAATATGTATATAAACGTTTTCATACTGTTTACCACACACTATTTATTCCAAAAGCTTTTATAGACATTTATGATGATTCATAAAAAAAAAAACTTAAAATGCATAATATGAAGAAAAAAAAAATATAACAATAAATTTTTTTTTGTAATTATCGTAAATGTTTATCATCATGAATAAACAATTTCTATCTTTAGTTTTGTATTTTACAAGGTGAAAATTCATATAATACTCACGGTTTGAATTATACCAAGTCACTAATATTGTGGGGTGATTGTCGTGCGTGTTACAAATGCGTGAGCATTGACTGACACACAAAGCAAATTTGTATAAATACAAGTCTATAGTTGAATGAGGTGACTAATTAATATACTGTATTTACATAATATGTATTGACACGTATGTGAATCGTACTATAGTAAACAAAGATTTATCAATTGATAGAAAATTATTATTGGAATATTATTAAATAATTTGGAATTAGATAATGGATAAATTTTTAATAAAAATTGGATATTTTATTTTATTTCGGATTATTATTATTTAAATTATTTGATTTAGATTACTGAAGTAATTCAAATATAGAGAATTATTTATAATCTTCTTGGTGAATATAAAATTGTATGCTACAATGAGAGAATTAATTATAGGAAAATGTTGGAATGAACAACAAAAATCCTTTGGCTTTTACAATTTGCAATGAGAGATGTAGGGAAAATAAAAAATAAATAAATAAACAAAGAAGACGAAAGAGAAGAATAAAAAAAATTGGATAAGTAACGATGTCGACTCCTTTGAACCTTTTCATTTGTATACATACAAACGCGTAATTGCCAAGCACGTCTTGTGCGATGCTCGTGGATGGACTTTTGAAACAATCTTCGTTTATTCAAGCGTATAAACTTCCTGGCATTTGAATCCATTGAATCGAAATAAACACTCGTATTTCGGTTTTTGCTCCTCGTAGTTCCTTTAGCATTATAAAAAAAAAAAAAACAGAACAAAACAAAACAAAACAAAACAAGAAAAAACAAGAAAAAAAATGGAAAAGTAAATAGGAGAAAAGGAAAATTAATGAAACTAAAGAAAAACTTACCCTACAATAAAATCGAATTCGTTACTTAATACAATAAATCACAATAGCAATTATTACAAATACTTTTATTTTAATGTTAACGTATATATTTTATTCTGAATTCCATTTATTTTAATCATTATATATATATATTTTTTTTTTCTTCTAATATTTCTATGAATTCATTCTTTCTCAGTTTCATCACTATTTAATGTCTGCAGATTAAATGCGCCAAAAAAAAAAAAAAAAAAAAAAAAAATGAGTAGAAAAGAGAGACAGGAAAAGTTTGATATAAAAACACATTGTGGCAGTGAAGAGGAAGTATATTTTATTATTATTATTTTTTTATTATTATTTTGTACACACTGTGAAAGTACGATGACTAGATGGAGTCGTTTTGAGAGTGTAGGCCGGAGTGTTATACATTGTCCTGTGGCATTGTCCTTCTACACTGCGTCACATTCACCCTCTCATCTCTTCTGTTTTCTCCTCCCCTATCATTGCGGCGCCTCCTCGCATCCCCCTTCTCATCATTTTCACTCTCTTCACTCTTAACATTGCGCGATATAATAGTGGAAAACCAAACCCCCGTTCATCTCACCCCGTTGCCTGACTTATTTTCTGCTTTTCCATTTATCCAGACGACGTATCAAGTGACGTGCCATCAACCGCGAACCTGACTTCCGCTTGACGACACAAGATCAGCCCGTGAGTACTATTGTTATTCACGTAAACAATTTACTAACTCATCCATAACGAATTTGTTGGAAAAGAAAATATATATATATATACATATATGTGAATAAATGAATGAAAGAATGAAAAAATGGAGAAATGTTGAGGGTAAAAATCATGAAAAGTGAAGTAAAAACAGGAAAAAAAAACATATAAAATGGATAGGAAAAAATATGAGGTAAAAAAAAATTATAAAAAGAAATGTAAAATAATGAGAAAAACATTTTAGAAATTTTTAATTAATTTTTTTTTTGTTTTGTGTTAAGGTTGAATGAATAATTGGTGAGTATAGACTTTTTTTTTTTTTTTTTTTTCGAATTTCACCTGTGAAAAATCCATTTTCAATTCCGTCAATTTACTGCAATGGCAAAAAGATCGGATTTTATAGTGAAATGGAGATTGCTTCTCGTGAAATATTCAGTAAGCTCGTGAGTTTTTAGTAATACAAATACGACATGGAAAAAGAGAAAGTGAAAAGAAATATATATCGAAAATATATATGACGAAGAAAAATGCAAGAGGAGAAAAAAATTACGAGTGGAAAAAAATATTGAAGAAACGAAGAGAATGAAATAATTTTATATATATGCGTAGACATATATGATGGAGGAATAGGAAAAAAAAAACGCAAAATAAAAGCACCAGGGAATGAAGAAAGACAGGAGAGTTTTATAGAAAGAAAAGCTCTCAGATAAAAACGATCATCAAAGTCACGTACAAGACGTGTAACCTTTCACTAGCTACAATTGCAGTTGCCTACATGAATGAAGATGGTATAAAATTTGATGCTGATACACAAATTATATTATTAAAGAATTGCATGTCAAGTTTAATAATTAATTGATTTATAACTTTTTTTTTTTTTCGTTTTTTTACATATTTTTTTTTTTTTTTTTTTTTTTTCTCATGTTTGAATAAAATTTATACAAGATATAATAATATTATATAAAATCAACTTGTGCATCACAATTTAATTTTATTTTTGAATTATCTCACAAGGGACGACAAAACAATATTACTCTTGAGATACCAGCGCAAGTGAAATCTTTTAATTATTTCAAGATGCAAATAAGTTTTTTTTTCTTTTCATTTATTTTTTATTTCACAAGGGATTCACCCCAGTCTTAATGTAAAACGAGAAAGTGTACTGCTATATACATAGATATAAATTATATATACATTTAATTCACCTCATGATATTATTTCAAATGACTAGACAGTTTTTAAGCATTTTACACTAGAAACATTTATAATCAGTGAATTTCTTCAACTAATAGTTTTCATTTTTTTCGTTTTTATATTAATAAATTTCCTCAATGATCTTCAATAATGAACATCAAACATTTAAAATCTGATTTAATAAACTGCTTAATAAATAATTTTAATGAGCAGATAGTCCATCATCAAACTCATATACACTCTAATAATTGGTATTTGATATTGGGAAATTATCTGAATACAGAAAACATAATCGGATTCATTAATTATAAGAGGATAAAGATTTATTCATATAAAATTTCTGTTTTCAACTAAATAAAAAGTAATAATAATAAATAAATAAATAAATAAATGAATAGTAGAACGCCATGTTATATATATTTCATAACAGAGGTTAGGTAATATTCCAATAATCATTAGAGCAATATGATCTGTGAGAAACATCATTATATTGCAATACATATCGACTTAGAGCTTGTTATCGCTGTACCTGAAATGATTACTGCTACTACTATTACGTACTACAACTGCAATATTCTATATTAAAATTACATTATATTCACACGACTTCATTTATTATTATAATTTTTTTTTTTTTTTCTTCACTACTGAACATCTACGAGTCTATAATATTTCAATTTTCCACTGTTATAAATAATTTGAGAATTAATCGTTGTTGTCAAGTGATAATTTTTATTAAAATTAACAATGCGAATAGAAAATTCAATGTAAATACGAACTAATATATCGTCAACTTTGAAATCAGTTCTATTCACGTTTATAATTTAATACTATCCCACGAGATTTGATACTAGTAGACGTAGATAACTTGTCGTCTAACTTTACAATGCTCCACGTGCATTTTCTTCAATCCCACACTTCAAATCCTCGCGCGATGACCCCAATCGAATTAAAGTGAAAAACTCTGAATCAGTAAAAATGTCAAAGTGAGAATGAGAGTGAAAAGAAATGGAATTAAGAAAAAGAACAGAGAGAAAATTTTCCTCAATCGTTTTATTTGAAGTGGTTTGAAACGTGCCACTTTAATATTCCATTGAATATAGAGAGATTTTGAAAGGACTCGTAGATATATGCATCGTCTTAATTCAGTTTATTTCATTCGCATTTCATCTTGTAATTCAATACAATCCTATTTATGAATCAACTTTATGAATCCTACTATTATATATGACTATAAAAAAAAATATTAATTCAAAATGATATTAGTGGACTTCAGATTTCACTCAATTGTAATGAAAAAATTTAATCATAAATATATTTTTTTTTTTACTGCATTATTACTAACGAGATAAATAATTTTAAATTTCTTCACGTTATGATAAGATGCGTGAAATTGATAAAAATTAAATTATATATCTACTATTACCGTACATACATTATAGTATGAATTTAATTGAGATTAATTATCTCAAAATAATATAACTATATCTATAACAATATCAAAATATACATATATATAATGTTAATGTGTACTTGTTAATTGAGGAATGTGTATATTGTGGTATAACCGTATTTGCCCTTTGAATTTCCAATCTAATCAATGTTGTTTGATGATGACCTAATTACCAAGTAATATCCAATAATACCCAAAGCACTCGATCTTAAATAATCAAAGACTTTAATAATGACAAAAATTTTGAAAATTTTATTCAAGATTAATCGTACATGAATAATAAAAATTGTCAATCAATTAATTGTGATTAATAATTTAAAAGTATCAGGAAAATAAAAATTACTCACCACCAATCTAATTGAACAATCCAATACAAATTTCTCACGTTTATAAATCAATAATTAAATTTGTATACACTAAATTAATTTACAATTAGATTTTATTATTATTAATTATAATGAATTTTATTTCTCATTATTTATTCATTATTTCTCATTATTTATTCATTATTTCTCAAATAAATTCACCATGTGTTTCATAATTATTTAGAAAAATAATTATATAAATATTTATTCAATTGATATTTATATTTAAATTAGTGAAGAAATGTCGTATTTAATAAATTTATCATTTGTATTTTTATCATGAAAATTACATGAAATTTTTTTCTTTATCATTCGTACAATGTTAACACACCGACAGTTGTTAATTGGATTGTGATTATCATTGATGTGTCTATGTCAATATGAGAGCTTGGTTGAAAGTGCATTGAAGCGACTCGTTAACGTGATCCACCATGCGGTTTCCGTTAGAGACACAATATGCCACGTGAGAAAACAGATATTGAGGTTACATACATATACATATATATATATATATATATATGCGCATGAGTACATGTCTATATTTCATGTGTATTCATTTTTGTTTTACTGAAAATAGTCGTTGTGTGATGCATTGTGTATAATAGTGTAATTACGAATGATGATCAAATATAGAAGAACTCAAATAACAAAGCACTTCTAAGATGATGTATATATAATTTGTGTATGTGTGTGTATGGGTATATGTGTCGCGTACATATATATATATATGTATATATAAGCAAATCGTTGATGGTAGAGTTTGGGACGGGGTAAATAATCACATTCAAAGTGGGGAAAGCGCGACAAGAGCGCGCTAGTTGGGTACGTGAGTGCACGATGGCTTTCAACTGATTCGCAAACGTGAAAGCGCGCGCAGGTCTATGCAAATCCCAACAACAGAGTGTCGTATCGCGCCGAAGCCGTGAGAGCAAACGCCGAATAGTAGAATAGAGTGTCTTTTAGCAAATCATCTATTCGATAAATTATAATTAAACAAAAGAGAAAAAATATAGGGGAGAAAAAAAAAAGGAGGAAAAATTTGTTGATAATTTGTATTTGCTATGTGTGTTTTTTAAAATTTTTTTTCAATCGACATTTTAATTATTTTAAATGTATATATATATATTTTTTTTATTTTCATTATTTTTTTAGTGTTATTTATTCGTTGATTACTTTATAACATTCTCAGTTGGTTTACTATATATAAAGCGATGAATTAATATTTAAGAGTAATTAAATAAAAATTTTTGGATATTTTATGATGTGATAGCACACACTGTCTTTTACATATATATGTAATTATATATTGAATATTTTTGAATAACCATTTACTAGTTGATAATTATTTACTCATTGTCATTAAAATAATTTGATTTGAATCGACTTTTGTATAAAACTCTACGACAGGATAAAATAAATATTTTAAGAAGCCCAGTGTGATTCTTATCCATACATTTCCGTAGCTCATTTAATAATAATTTATCATCGTGCTCCGGTGACATGCCTCATCTCTAGCAAGAGGGTTGCACGGAATAAAACCATCCCACCATTTCCTACAATATACATCTATAAATATATATTTATATATGCGTGTATGTAAATGCGTGTTGGCATGATTTCTAACTTAGAAGGATTTGCAGTGTTCATGATTGTTGTGTACGAACAATATAATTATTGTATATGAATTGTAGATTATTTCAATTTGATGAGTACAGAGAATAAATCAAATCCAATTTTCCAAGTTTTAAATTAGAAAAAAAAATTTACTTTGACCATGAAAACTTATTCAATTAGATTTGTAATTATATTTTATTCTATTGTAATTTATATTCTTTGTTATAATAAACAACCATTTCAATGAATTATTTGTAGTATAAAGTCGAGTAAATTGGACAAAGTCGTGTCTTTGTGATAGTCTTTGGTAACGAATCATCTTCTTCGTGTACACTTTATCTTTCTCTTACTAATTCTGACGTTGAATTTAATGTTCTTGAATATAATGATAATCAGACCATGATAATTAAATTCTTCAAGCTTGACAAGTCTTGCGATTCTTCGTCAGTTGTTTTCGAAAATAATTCCAACATTTCATATATTTTATGTTAAATAATTGTCACTCACTCACTCAATAAATTCTCATAAAATTCCATCTTAACAAAATAGTATTCGAATAATTTGTCAAAATTTTATTATTAATTACTATAACAAGAAAATCTCATGAATAAATTTATTTATTTAATATATTATCATGAATATCATGTATAAATAATAATAATAATAAAAAAAACGTAGAGTCTCTGACAAAAATGACAGAAACTTGAGTTTCTCCACATAATAACAAACCGTAACAATCAGAACAGAGTAGAAAAAAATAACAACCGTGAGAAATCTGACACACTACGATCGGTGTACATGTGAAATATTCACATATATATATATGATAAATCCTATCTAAATATATATATATAACTGTAAATTGTGCATACATATATAGATAATACAAAAGTTGTATTCCCCAAAGAGTACACAGTAGTACAACTTCATAATATTACGGTTCGATAAGCTAGAACCAAAGCTCAAGTACTCATTTCGCATCCTTGAACATCCATCGCGACACTCAAACCAACAATTTTATTTCAACCTATAGTAAACCTGTATAAATATATACCTATACTGTCATGTCTGTAAGGAGTGTAAGGTATATGTGGGTGTACTTGTACAGCTCATAATTCCTCTTCGAACATATTTCGTACGATGAAGATTATATTACAGGGTGATGTGCAGGCATGTGTGCTCCAAAAATTTCTTTTGTACACGATACCTATTATTGAATATAAACAGTAACATGTCGTGCTGTATTGAATAACGTAAAATGAAATAAGTAAAACTCCAAGAAAAAAAAAACGAAAAAAAAAAATATATATATATAAATAAATAAATAAATAAAATGTGTGAGAAGAAATAAAAGTGAGAATGGAGGTGAATGAGAATAAGAAAAGAAAAAAAAAAAAAAAAAAAACGGAAATGAAAACTGTACCGAGGCTTGAGGAAGCAACCGAGACTACACGTAACGAATGAAAACGAGAAATCCAGTTACTTCACAAGGACTTTACCGCTTGGGAGGAGGACAATCACCGCGTACTCACCCGAGACCTTCAACGAGCTTCAACATTTTTTTATTTTCTTACTTGTTATTTATTTTCTTTTTTTTTCCCCGGTTTCCCGCTGTTTTGCCTTGTTTTGTTTTTTTTTTTTTTTCCCACTTTTTTTATTCTCACCAGTCCTTCTTCGTCTTTTGTCACTTCAGTGAGAAGTTGTAACTATCACCAGGTATTTTTATTATCTCACTTTTTTTTTGTTTTGTTTCATTCACCTTTTTTCCACTTCTTTGCACACTTGTTTTTTTTTTTCCATTCTTCTTCATCGTAATTTTTATGACATTTCTACGTGTCTTTCATTTCATCATTTATATAGATGTAAAATACCTGAATGCTTGAATGTGTTCTAATATATATACATATATACATATATGTATATAAATGTTACACATATAAATATATAATTGTATACACGCAGTCAAACGTGTGAATTCCATTTGAAATGTTTCTCCACTCATGAGAAGCATCACGACTGATATCAATGTACACATACACACACGCGCGTGCGCGCTATCCACATATAGACACGAATATATGGAGAAATTATTCATGCAATCATTTGCAAAGGCAATGCAGTGTACAAGACGTAAAGTTGTACATAAGTCATACAATGCTGTATGAACATAATGGGAAATGAATGAATATGCAATTAATATCAGGCAATCATAACTAATTAAAATCAAGTAATGACTGTTTTTTTAATATTTATTATTATTATTAATTTTTTTTTCTATTATTTATTATTGACTGTTGAATGAATAAAGAGCTTTTATTTTCACAATAAAATAAAAATGATCAGGCCATTTCTCTTATCATTGTCACATGGGAATTTCATGAGTCGTGTCTTTGTGAATAGAGAAGAGAAAAAGGAGAAAAGAAGAGGGGGACGAAGAGTTGAAACGGAAAAAGAAAAGGGAAAAAATAAAGAAGAAAAATCCCTGAGGGATGACCCAGTCCATATTGATTGGCAGCAATACAAGAAATACAAGAAGTGAGAAATAATAGTTATAATAATAATAATAATAATAAAATTCAACGAGGAATAAAACTAAAGAGAAAAATTGGAAAAAAAAAAAAAAAATTTTTTTTTCACGTGTACATCGTCGAATAATGTTAAGGTTAAGTACTAAAGTCAAATCAGAGAAAGTAAAAAAAAGTTTTTCTACTAAAAATAGAACAGAAAAAAGGAATAAAATTGAAAAAAAATAAAAATAAATCAAATCAAATAAAATAATATAAAATATAATTGAACAAGAAAAAATTTATCGAGCAACAATCTATGTACATACGCGTGTATGTATACAATTTTTTTTTTTTTTCCTCATTTTTAAATATCACAAAGTAAAGAAAGATATATATAATGCATAATTGTATATATATAAAGATGAATAGTAGATAACATTGAAGCACAACCAGGGATTCATACGTAATGAGTGTTGTACACGTACGCGAAACGTATCTCGTGCGATATGCAATCCTTGGTGAAATGCGTGACTGTAATTTCAAATGCTACAACTTCAACATTAGTTGTCGAGTTGCACATCGACGATGTTGTATATGTAAATGCAACTGGCATATATATATAAATATATTTATACATTGACAAAGTTTATATCAGATAATTTCTCGGAATTAGTAGAACATTGAAAGAAACTGTGGGGGATAAATTTGAAAGAAAGATAATAAAGATAATAAGAGGGAGAACGAGAGAGGCAGAGAAATTAAAAATATATATATAAAGCAAAGAAAAATATGAATGAGAGAAAAGTTATGAAAATAGAGGAAAATAAAATATTAAGTGATATACAAAAAATATTATATGAATATAATGAAAGCAATGATATTAATATATTTATACAAATTTTCTCTTTGCATTAACATCACACGTCACGTCTAAATACACTGCGAAAACATACCAGTTTGCCTCAAGGGAAGTTCAACGTGCGGGTTAGGTTTGCCTTCCAACCGCGCACGTCATGTCATAACTTCACTCCACGTGAACCCTTCAATTTTATGCAAAAACTTACTTTCCACAACTTCCAAACAGTGCTTAAAACCATTTCGAGATCATTGAGAAAACTGTCAAGCGTGACAATCAAAATATAACAACAGAATGCAAATGCTCTATATCTATAAATTCAAATGAGAAAAATAAATAAATAAATAAATAATAACTAGATGAATGAACAATTGTGGAATAGATATTTGTGTAAAATATTTATTGGAAATACAATCGCTATACGTGGAAAAATTGTTGAATATTTGAATGATTCAACCACTTGTGCTATAATTCTTTTTCATATCGATTAATATTTCAGGATATTCACACGTTTTAACGTGACATGAACGGTGGGCCATGAATTTTCCAGTGAATTGCTTCCGGCTATTGATACCAAATAAGAGGAAAAAAAAAAAAAAAAAAAATGTCTATATAGATATCTATTTATGTTATAGAGCGAAATATTTGCTTTATTCAAGAGTCACACACAGTTTGTTTAAAACAACACGCAATTGGTTTAGCATAGTGGGTGTGTCAGGGCCACTTGAAAATTCTGCTGATCCTGCTCAAATGAAAATCCACGCTCGCTGTCCCGGGGAACCGCAGCTTTATGGCAATATCGATCTCCCTCTCTTTCTCTTTCCTTTTCTCTCGTGCACAATTCTCCGTATACAGAGATTCTATATGAGACACTTTCACGAATCGCTGGATAGTCGTTTCCAATCGAAAATGCATGTAAAATATATATAAAAGTCTCAATTTTCTATGCTGTATCTTATCACAAATTTAACTAATAATAAATAAGTTATTGTCTCAATATGAGATTAAATTGTTTAATATTTCATTTCATATATAAAAAACTTATAATACGAAATTTTTTATATTGATATTTTATATTTTAAATGATTATTTTACTTATCCAGTATATTTTCTATGTGGTAAATTAATAATGTGGAATATTTGTCATTCAGTGTCCAGACTAATTTTTAAATTGATGATGAAAATTTTAATATAATATCATTCTTTATATTTATATATAATCCGAGCTTGTGTGTGATAAGAGGATGAGTGGTCTGTCGACAAAACGAGACCATAAACCGGACGTACTCATAAAATTTAACCTACTTCCATCACCAAATCCATCCGACGTATGTGTTCACTCACAGTTAGTGGCAGTTACTTAATAACCTTACACTAATTCCTATTTATTTATATTTTTTTTTAGTTCTTTTGTATTTTTTATGGAAAAAGTAAAAGCGAATGAAGAAATAACAATTAATAAATGGAAACTATTTTTGTGATGTGAATTCAGTTCAGTGTATTAATTCAGAAGAAGTGAAATTAATTAAATACACGTTTTCAAAAAAAAATAAAAAATGAAAATAATCAAGATAAAAATAGAAATGACCGCAAAATTCGAGAAATAATTTGAAAAAAAAAAGGAAAAAAAAATTAATTCGTTCACATATTATTTATATATTAAAAAATATTTGACGAATAAAGGGATAAATTTTGAATTGTGTGATGGAAGAAATAAGGGAAAAAGTAACAAACAAAGTTTACAGACACGTCCGTTGATCTCGCTGAAAAGAGGCAACTACTTAAGAATTCGGACTACTCACTGCTCATAATTTATATTCATTAGGCAAAGCTCTCACGGTAGAAAGTTGCTAACGCGCTTGAAAGTTCACTAGGAGACATTTATAAATCCAAACGTCGTTTTTCATCCGAATATTATTTTCGTCAAATGATAAACTGGAAAATATTGATACAATTATACAATTATTAATATTTCAAGTTAATAATTTAAGTAGAGTATTCACTAGTTTATTCGTTATTAATATATAAAATGTTAAAAATTACTCTAGTTCTCTTCACAATAGCAAATATTCAATAATACCCTGAAATTATTATTTATTCATGTATTTTTACTTAGATATATTCACATAGGAAAATTCAATATCTAAAATTAAAAAAAAAATGATTAAAAGGCTATTCATCCATTAGTATTAATAATTTATATGAGTTTGAAAAATTATTTTTCATCTCTTTCAGAATCAAAATGAATTATTATTATTATTATTATTTATTATATAATTTATTAAGAATGCCATGATTTATTCACTTCCAATGAAATGCATTTGATAAATTATTACTTGAACAGAATAAATTGTATTTGACTAAAATCCATTATTAGTAAATGTTATTTTATAATAACATAATTTATTTTATTAATTGAAATTCATTGTTATTATATACAGTAGAAAATATATGAGAGAAAAAGAAAAAATCCAAGATAAATGTTTGAAATAAAAATAAAAGGAAAATTTTTTTCTTCCTCCCTCACACACAATAGAGCACACGTATTACAATTACAGGTATTGCAATTTGTACAGAGAAAAAGCAAGAGTAAAATTCTCATAAATCACATGGCATACAGTAGAATAGACTATATATATGATAATTTTATATGCATTGACTTTGTTGAGCCTGGGCATTTATCTGATTTTTTCACGTTCTCCTCAATATTTTTGTTAGACCAATGTCATTTTCGAATCATTATCTTTTCTATCGATTATTTTTTTATATTCACATTTGAAGAATACGCATATTTTTTCTTTATGAGAAAATTTATAAGAAAAATTTCCAATATTTATTAATTTTTTTTTTTTTTTTTCTTTCAATTTTTTTTTCCTATTTTGTATTATTCCTATATACGAATATTATTTGATAATATAATGGTATATTTCAAAGTGCAATAAATATTGTAAGTATACAAGAAATAAATTTTACATATCAACCCAATTTATGCAATTTGAATTAATAACTTTTTTTTTTCCATATTTCAAATAATAATAATAAAAAAGAAGTTATATCAAATTCCTTTAATGTTTCCATTGAACATTTGTGACTTACCGCTAATAATTAATTTGATTCCAGTTATATTGGAGTAATGAATGCATTCATGAAAAAAAAAAAGCCAAGATTTCCATGAATATTTTTAATTTAAAAATAGACGGGAAATTAAAAAATACCAGGAAAAAGAATAAAATGAAATAATAATTCACTGGCTATCCATCGTTATCATATGCTTCATAAAAATTCTCTTTGTAAAGCCCACGTAGCAGTTTCTATGGTAAAAAATAAAAAAATATGTAGTGTATAGGGTCGTTGCAAGCTACAACTTTTTCTTTTTTTTTCGACGGATACACGTGTATATGTTTATTATATATCTCTTCAACCAGTCGGTAGTAGCAAAAGAGGACGTCATTGACCTTAATCACATCTTGCTCTGATGCGCTGGCTTGTGTTAACCATCAGAGTATGCAAATTATTAATGAATATACAGTCTAATTACTACCGTCGTAATTGGCAACGGTTGTTAGTAGAGTAGTTGATAGAAAAAAATTGAAGAGAGAGAAAGAAAATTCATGAAAATAATATATTTAAAAGAAAATTATTCAAGAAATATGAAAATAAGAAAAAAAATTAATAAAATAAAAATAAAATTAGGTTTTTGTATTTTAATTTATTCAGTTGAATCAATTGATTGAATAATCTTATTTATCTATATTTTAATATTTTTGATATGATTTTTTCAAATGTTCAAACTATGGTATATAAGATTATTTTATTATTATTATTATCATTTTCTTCCATCACTCAATTCAACGCATAAGTGGATATTCTAATATAATATATAAAAATTTTTGAATATTGAAATAAAATTCAAGTAGCATTTTCATGTGTTAGTTTCATGATACAACAAGATTTTATAAATATCAGTATTGAATATGGTGCTCATATTTATTGATAAATATTTACTGATTCTCTAAATGATTAAAAGCTCTACTTGACATCATACATTCATAGAAAATTCTACTAGAAATCCAAATAACAATTTTGTCGAAATTTTTATGTAAACTCAATGTTACATATAAAGTATCCTCGGATTTGGATGAATAGTAGAAATCAACAATCCCTTGAGTATCATCATCGCATCATACATATATAAATATCTCGGGATTTACGTGAGCTTTCACAAAAACTCGTAAAATCCATCATAAAATGAATATTAACATTCAAATTTCAACGAAACATAATCTGTTAATAGTGAAAGGATTAGAAAAATATTTCATCATGAAAAAAAAAAAAAAAAAATTGAAAAAAAAAAAACTTAATGAATATTTACATAGAATATAAATGAGAAAATTAGTGAGAAAATATGAAAATAAAAATAAATACATAAATAAATGAACCGAGGAGTTGAGCCAATACATCAATAAATTTATCCGTGTGTATATATTTTATCAAGTTGATTTATATGTTCAAAGTTGGTTCGATTTTCCTCTCTTTTACACATAATTGATAACACATTCGACCCATAGTGTCTCCACGACTAAGTGAAATTCTTGTGAAGTTTAATTTAATTATATGACCTCCGTCGAGGCGATTAATCGTTTGGCGGGAGGCGCTTCCGATACCCAAACGCCGTTTGTCTTACGCTACGGATATCATATATCGATTGCCTTTAGCTTTCGAGAAACTTTAGAAGCTTCTCTATGTCTTTACAATCATCTCTCTTCGCGACTTATTCTCTTTCCCGTGACTGTCTCTTTACTTGTAAGCTTTCTAAAGTTTCATTTTTCACTTACTCGTTATTTTTCTTACTTTCTTTAATTCATTTATATCTCTCTCATTTTGTCCCATTACTTCTTCTTTTTCTTCCCATCATTATTATTAGTATGTTATTATATCAATTTTATTTTTCTACTTTTCCACGAATTTATGTAATTTTAGTTATACTACAATTCTATATAATATACTTTAAATTCAAATAATTCCTCACTGAATATTTTTCGGAGTGAAAGGAAAAAAAATGAAATATGAAAGATACAAAAGAAGAGAACGAAAAAAAAAATTGGTATTGATTATAAAAAGAATAACTTGAAGATGAATACTCGAGAAACTTTCTTAATTAATCTGTTGAATATTTTAACACGTTTCAATGTCAGTCAACGAGCAGCACTATATTTAAAAAAAAAAAGAAAAAAAAGATGATGAAAAAATAAAAATAAAATAAAATGAAGAAGTAAATTAATTATATAACTGATAATTAATAATCACAGATCAATTTAAAATTTATAGATATTAATGTCATTGATTCAAATTTATTTTTTTCAACTGTCAATTTTCTTAAACATCAATTGACTAATCCCCGTAAAAGTTTATGAATTACTAAAACGAGATTCTAGTAGCTGTTCATGAGCGAAAACCATCATCAGACTAGTCCAGTGATGGTTAATGAGTTAAGCTTCTTATCAATTGCTGACCATCCCTTATTTTCGTCTCTCAACTTTCATTATAGATCCACAAGCCCACTTGATTCACCAGTTCTATTAATGTAACAACTTGTGTATTAGTATTAGAATAGCATGAAAACCTCTTTCAATTTATCGCATAAATCCCCATTCTATATTGCCAAACTTCATTTCACTAAATATACAATATAATCATTGTGAATATAAATAAAAAAATTAATGAATAAATAAATGAAAAATCAATAGATTCATACTGATAACAATATCAAAATTATTCTTGTAGCTCATCAGATTGAAATGTTAATTTGATTTTGGAAAGGAAGAGAAAAAAAAATTGATGAAAAGTAATGTTTCCATTTATTCTCCATATGAAAAGCTCACTTTTCTTATTTCATCGATTCTGACCTTGTATTAATGCTCATATAGCATTTAATATTATCTCATTCAATGACTTTCTCAATATTATTGTGATAAATGTACATTGTATAGTAATAAAATAATTTTATGAATGAAATTTATAGAGGAATTTATGTTAGTACGTTTTTCAATATCTATTTAAATTTAATTTCATTTGTAGTTATTTCTATCTCAATTTTCAATTTAAAATAACTAATGAAAAAATATTTATCGTAGTTATTTGCAGCATGAAAATAATATTTTGTATGTATAAATGTATGATAAGTTGTATTTTTCATTTCTACCAGCAAGTTATTTCAATATAAAAATTTATACATTCACTTGTGTATGAGATATTGAGTTTTTGATGAACGAATAATTATTTCTATAATGATTCTGTTGAAAATTTTGTCATATTAAATTGCATATATCCAAACTATATATATATGATTTAACGAAGCATGAAAATATATTGGAATATTCATTAAACTAAAACTATTAATATACATTAATGAACTCGCACAATATATAAAATACAATTTAATTCACAATTAGTATATTATCAAAATTAATTGCTATTTAATAAAAATATAATTGAAAATTCAGTGACTCTACATATATGTCTACATATATATCCATAATGTACATATATATTTAAAACAAAAAAAGAAAAAAAAAATTTCACAATGGCATTCAATTGATTTTTTCTAAAGAGAATTTTTTTTTTCACATTGTTTTTTGATTTATTAATTTTTTTTTTTTTTAATTCATATCTGTTGAAATTTTCATCGCCTCCATCAATCTTTCAACACACCATCATCGTGTGACACATTATAATTGCAATAACCCGCTCCTCTCATTCCACTTTTATACTAACATTAACATCATATATTGATGCATGCAGCGCTTTCAATATACCTATTATAATAATGTCTCTCTCACTATTAATTCACACAATCATATCAAGTCTTCGACAAAGTATCGTTCAACGACGCGGTCCATCAACACCCCCAACATTAATAATCAGACTTAATTGAATTTATCCTATCCCCTCTTCTCAATCATCTCCACTATCCTCATCAATAAAAGATTAATCTGTATTACCGTCAAAATTCAATTTTAACGCAATCAACTATTGAATTTTCATTGATATCACGTTGAGATAATGTCATATAAGTCCATCAAAGAAACTCATTTCATAAAGATACAGATTATATGATAGATAAGTCTTCTATATTTTATATACGATTGAGATGAAATTCTAAAAGAAATAGCATTACTCTGTCTAACTTCAATAGACTTGAAAGTCAACATAAAATTCATACATTCAATGAATGATCTTTACTTTTTTTTATTTTTCTTTTCATATTTTAATTTTAAAAATATCCAAGTGTATTTTATATTACTCAACTCTTTCATGTGTAATTCACAAATATATTTATATTCATATACATCTGATCAAAGTCTAAATAATAAATGAAAAATTATATATATGTATAAATATCAGAATTTATAAAATGAATGATACTTAAGTAAAAGTGACCATATAAAAACAACACGACATTATTCAAACGATAATATGTGTGAGAATAGTACTCATGACAAAGTTTGTTAATGAAGCAGAAGTCATATACTTGATGGAATATATACATCCGTGTGTATATAAGTGAGGATAGACAACAACAACAATGACGACCACTATCTCTCTCTCTCTCTCTCTCTCTTCCTTTCTTCTTGGTTAAGCTCTTTGAACCAGATAAACTTTCCGGACACCGCATCAACCCCATCGATTGTGGCCCCATGCCAAGACTTTCTTTATCCACAACGTATTACATTATGTGTGAGAATTGTGTGATATTGGTATATACTTTGATCTCTACCACTTTTTTTATTTCACATTACAAAAAATCTTTCATAATTCATCTCAATACGAATTGACATTTCGATTATTTGATGTTAATATTTTGACAATACATTAATTCATTCGATATATTATTTTGTACAATTAATAATAAATTAATAAAATATATTTATATAATTTTTTTATTTATTTATCATAATCAATAATAATCACGGTATCTTTAAAAAAGAAAAAGTATTGACAGTTAATCTTACGAGTAACTTTTTGCAAAGGGTCATGTCAGTTTGTGAAAGCAATTGAAGCTCAACCGTAATCGGATTTGAGAAAGTTATCCAATCGTCGACGAACATTGTTGTCGCTATCGTCGTCGTCGTCGTCGTATTGGTCGTTATCCTTTTCATCCTCATCCTCATCGTGTAAATAGATATTACACAAACATTCGAAAATTGGACAAACGTTTCAATAAATGTGACACGTGGCAGTTTATTCGATTTTGACTATTAAATTTAAAATTAACTATGACAATCACCTCATAATTTAATATCAAATATAATTTATTTCATTATATGAATATACAGTTATCATTTAATATTCATTTGAACTTTTTGTTCATCTCATGAATATTTTCCATAAAATATGACAAGTTATTGAATATTTCTGACTAGATATGAGAATATTGTAAATTTTTAGTTTAATCAGTAATAGAATATCTACGTAACTCGATTCAAAGTGAAACTTCATCGCCAACTGTACTCGTAATATGTTTAATTAAGTGAATTCGACAAACTCACTGGAATATATATCCATGTATGTATTATTTATTGGGTATTACATATTCAGTAGAATTCTCATAGACCATTTAGCAACGATGTAACGCTAGTGACCGACTGCTTGTGGGATATGTGAAATATTCCTCTCATGACATACTAAATGGATCTAGTGTGTTTCTATGTGAGTGAATACGTACATATTCGTATATATTCAGGTGAGTATGTGTTCACGTACTAGAAATTGCTAATTATATAGCTTTAATCATGTATATATATCTGTGTTATTTATTTGATATATATATAGAGTAGTAGGTGAAATTAAGTGTGAATATATTTGATATGTGTACGTGACAATGGGGAATATTTATAAATTCTGCATTATCATTAAATTCAAATATCTATGACAATAGTGACAATATATTGTTATTCTAAAGAATTTCGATAATTCAATATTTATTATTCATGCATATTCTTCGCATACATTTATAATAATTAATAAAATAAAAAAAATTGAAGATAAAAAACGATAAAAAAAAAAAATTTTTAAATTGAATGGTAAATTTTTTTTTCTTTCCTGTCGAGTTTTTCATGGTTGAAGAAAATTTTTTTGTTGATAATGGATTATAAAATATCTGAAGAATCCACCGTAAAATTAATTCTCATGATAAAAAAAAAAATAATAATAATAATAAAAAAATAAAAAAAAAACATAAAGAAGAATAAAAAATAGTTTTTCTTCAATATGACTCAGTTGAGAGTAATGTCGATAACGAGACGATTTGAGAAAATACGGATCGTTGAAAGTTGGTCTTTTGAAGCGCGCACCGTGGTGGTATAGCAACGACGAAAAGCGTGTGCGAGCTCGGATGACATCGTGGAGGACAACGAAGAATGATGACGATAACGACATGAGAACGACGACGACAAGGACAACGACGTACGGACGAACAATTCCATGATATAGATGGGGGCGCGCATAATGCACGCGAACAATGTGAAAGCATAAATTTCTCTTCTCACAAGAATTTTAGTGTGGGGGGGAACAGTAGTGGAGAAAATCGCGGGTAAAGGGAGAAAAGGGTAGCAAGAAGTGAAAAGTGAAGAGAATAACACAGACAGAAGGGAACTAAAGGTAAGAGTGAAATAAAGAATATAAGAGTGAGTAAGAGATTCCAATGAAGGAATTTTCCATTGCAATAGATCGAGAAAATCGTTCTCGCATCCTTTCTCTCTTACTCTCCCTTATTTTTCCTCCTTCCCATTCAGTATTGACCAAAAAATAATTGAAAGGCGGGAAAGAGAATTCGCACGAGCATTTTACTTTCTTTATTTTTTTTATTTATTATTATGATTTTTTTTTTTACCTCTGACTCTTTATCTAGCCCTTCGCCACAAAAATGGGTATTTAGAGTTGAGATATATCTCTTTTTTATATATCTCTTACGTTTTTTATAGAATGGAAATGGGACAGGTAGTGAGTAAAATTTAGAATGAAAGAGACTGGAAAAATGTATTTAGTTATACATTCAAGTTTGTATGAACAAGAGAAGAATTATATAATGGATATGATATTCTAGTGTTTTCAATGAAATTAATTTTACATCTGGATATATATCATGCAGATGAATTTTATAAATAAAATCATTTCTATAATATTTTAAAGTTCAAAATCCACAATGAATTTTTTTTAATAACATTATCATTGTTTTATTTCTTCCTTTTATATTTGTATGTACGAGTTTAGCACCGACCTAATTACACTCTTTTTTATTTTTATTTTTTGATTCATTCTCCTCACTACAAGACCGGAATACAATACGTGAACAACACCAAGTGTATATCACACAAAAAAAAAAAAAAAAAAACTAGGTATTACAAGAATTTTCTTCCTTTTCTTATTCACCACGAAGGATATAAAAATACACGTGAAAAAAAAAAAATTGGAATTTCTATTATTTTTATATATATATATATATATATATATATTTTTTTCATTTTTCGCCACGGTTCCGAGTTATCATTCATATATTCCACGATTTCAATAATATTCCAATGCATATGTGTCTACATATATATATATTCAATTGTATTTTTAATATATTTATCGGATATAAAAAAAAAAAGAAGCATGAGAGATTGTTTGTCCGCAGTGTGCCATACACCGACAGTTATCGATTTATTCGTAAATTAATCTATGTTAGTATAAATGGGTATATATGTAAATGTGTAAGTTATATATATACGTGTAAATTGTGAAAAGTTAACATTTTTTCCAATGAATCACAAACATATATGTACATGTGAGAAGGAAGTAAAACAAGAGATAGAGTGTGTAAGATTGGATGAGAGAGTAGTTGAAACATAGATAGAGCAACATACATTGAGAAAAAAAAAAAAAAAAATTAGAAAAGTGGAAAAGTAGAAGAAAAAGAGAGAAAATGAGAGAGGGAGAAAAAAAGTCGTGGAAAATTCTACAGATTCGACGTGAGAAAATTTATCACCACACGAGAGGAATCGCACACTGTCAGAATTGGTCTCACTTGCACTAGCAAACTCTCGTAGCTTTTCACACATGCCATACCTCTCGTCTTTATATATATATAGGTATATGGGTTTATTGTGTGACGTGCGAATGAAAAATAGATCTCACGATGTCCGAGAGTACGATGGAAGTAGAGAATCAAGAAAAAATAGAAATGAGAGTAAAGGTTTGTAAGAATATATATATCGAGTTGAAAATCGAACGTGTCATTTCATATTTTGTGAGGAAAAATTCGTGAGTAATTGTAAGTGTGTGTGAGAGGACTAGGGGAATATTTGAATAATTATAATAATAAAAAATATTTTATTATAAAATTTAAATTATTATCTTTATTTCTGATTTTTTTTTTTCATCAAAAATTAACTAATACTCATCTCTATAATGACTCAATACATATACAAAATTTAAAATGAAATTGAGTAATAATAATAATTTTTATATGTAGATGTGGGAAATATAAAATATGTAATAATGGACATGACAATAATGTGATTGGAATTTTCAATTTCACAATCAAATTTCACGCGTAGAGGAAAATAAAATTGCATACATAAATGTAATATAGTCAAATAAAATGAAATAACTCAATAGGTGGGAAAAAAGCAGATGAGATTGACACGAATATCATTCACACGTGTTCCCAACATTTCCCTAGGAAAGAAAACAAAAATAAAAAATAAAGCTTGAAAAATTCGGATAAATATTTATACAAAATTAAACATCGAAAAAAAAAAAAAAAAATGAATAAATAAATAAATAAATAAAGTGAAAAATAAAAAAGTAAAATTACAAAATATACATCAAAGAGATCTATTACAAAAAACTTTTCACGTGGTGTATCGTTGGAGTTTATGAAAAAAAATTTATATACAATATACAGAGTTAACTTCGACAGCAGCACGTAACGATAACGGAAAATTGGCACCACCCACACTATTTTCTCTCGTCCAAGTAGATGCAACAACAAACGTGTACCTCAATACATATACATCAAGTGCCAGTGGATGTGTGAGAAAGAAAGATATCGAGAGGCAGGTACAAAGAGTGAGAGAACAAGAGTAAACGAACGGATGTATTTACTGTGTACTAGTACGAGATAGATTTCGCACGATTGTATATGAAAGCGAAGTGGAATATCCAACGCTTTGGTCAGTCATGTAATGCGAATTCCGGCCGCGTATTTTCCCCACTATATTCCACATTCACTACCCACCCTCATCTACTATACTCCTCCCATCCACTTTGACCCTTTTCCCTCATCATTTATATATATACCGTCAACTCCATTGAATTTGTTCGTAAATAAATAGACATTGTATATAGGGTTTCCCGCCCTTTTTGCGTTGCAGTTGAAAACGAGTGGTGCATGTTGACGCCCGACAAAATTCACAATCTATCACTGTGTGACCGATCGGTTAAGCGAAAGACTGGAAAAAAAAATCTGTAAAAATACTAAACTAAAGCGAAAAGTTAATATATATGTGTGCGTGTACATACGTCTATATAAATAATAAAACGAATGTGAAATGAAAATTGCCACGTTGCTGTTATTGAGTGACCCTCGACAATAATCCGCGCAACGAGAAAGAATTCGAGTGCGATCGTATATACAAAGGTTGAGTGCTTGAACATTTTCAATAGCGACAATGACTCGATTCGGATGTGCCGGTTGCACAGCAACACGTATTGGCATCCACGGAAAAGAAAAAAAATGAAATATAAAATAAAATAGAATCAATAAAAGAAAAAACGTAAAGAAAAAAAAAATTAAATAAATGAAATATAAATTGGACGCTATTAAATTCTTTGGCATTGTCATTTGAATTTTATGCCCAATCATCAATCACATTGTATTTTCAAATTCAACCAATTATATTTCAATCAATATATAGATTCTTAGAATTTCAACATCAATATAATTTCATAATTTATTTGTGATATTTATTTATTTGTTTTTTTTTTTTTTTCTGATTTTTTATTATAAAATTTCAATCAAAATCTCTTTGTATTGATGAAAATAATAAATTCAACAATAATTATTTCATGCATATGAATAATGAAATTATTAATTTTGATAATTAATTTTGCAAATATCAATTTTGATAATTAATTTTGCAAATATTAATTTAAAAACTATTCTAATTGTGTAGAATTAATTTTTATCACAATTAAATTTTTTTCCTTTCTTGCGAAAAAATTCAATCTAATCATGTAAAAAAAAAATTTTTCAGTAAAAATAAATATAAAAATTGTCCATGTATATATATATTCTTATGTAACATAGATATACTTGTATGGTAGTTGAGTAAAAGAAGATTGACTACGACGACGACGTTTCTCATTCAACTCTACTGGGACTTCGAACGTGGCATGACTACGTGATTGTATACCGCACGGGAGCGCGATCCTCGGCATTTCACAATTTACCTAATGGCACGTTTCCGGAATTCTGATAGCTATTATCATCTTTGAAGTGAGACTCTCACATTGCATGCTATTTTCATTTGAATAAACTTTTTATACAATCATATACATTATAATTGACATTATATAAAATATTCATTGAATAATGTCAACAGCGACTTTTATATTTTATTGGACTCTTTTTTTTCCAACAATAATTTTATCTACAAAATTTTTTTCTACTTTCAATTTTATATTTTATTCTCTCACTATTTTTTATTTTTATTTTTAGTTCATCTTTATTATTTTATTTTTTATAATGGCATTATTGTAATAGTCAAATGGTAAATTCAATTTTTTAATATATTTAAAGATCATGCGAATTTATATAACCAATTTATACAATGCAAATATAAATACAAACGATTATTTGTGTGTACGAAATAGAATAAAAGCGATTTCGTTATATTCAGTCGAATAGTGATTTGACAAAGGGTGAAATGTCTCACGATTATTTACTTTTTTTTTTTTTTTCTCTCCCTTCTTTTTTATTCCTCCAGTCATATCAAACCTGCGCGTAACGGGGGAGTTCTCCTCAATTCACAAACATATTTTCACATCTTTTTTTGTAGATTTTTCACCCCCCTTAAAATCCACACGAAAGCAATAGCGTCAAATGATGTCGCGTAAGGCTTGGAGTAATATATATATATATATTTTTTTTTTTTTCCCTACATTTTCTTATTTTCTCGTCATTTTTTGTAGTCGTGCAAACGACATTAATAGAAAAAAATCAATCGTATTTTTCACTTTCCCATTCTCAATTTCATGTATTTATATATATTCTTGAGTTGAATAGTGGATTTTAATAATTGAAAAAAAAAAAAATTAAAAAGTAAGTAAAAATGATGCCAGAAACATCAGAATCAATTGATCATTATTTCAATTAATTTTTCTATGTTTATAACTATTAATTTTATTTTCTAATTCCATTTGAAATCTATTTTTTTTTTTTTTTTTTTTTTTCATTTTTATCAATTATTCCTATAAATAACAATCAATTGAATTCATTGTTGCAGTGAGAATATATTGAATATTATTTTTTTATTTTTTTTATTCGGTCCATTTGTAATAAACATGAAAAGCGTGAAGAGTCACGAAATAAAATATAAACACTAATGTACACATATAGTAAAGATAAAAGTCATAAAACGAATCGTGTGTGAATCATAAAATCGTTATGGAAACACAGACGTAGTATATACGACGACGTATGTATTTATATACACGTATATTTACATCATTTAAATATATAACATTGAAAATTTTCAATGGTTGAAGTGGCGCTGCTTGGGGATAGATTCAGTTGGTATTTCACATTCTCCCTATTTCCCACTTCTCGCATGATAGTGATGGTGGTGGTAGTGGTAGCGGTACTTCACTTCTCCATATTCTCATCTCTGTCTTCTCCATGTTTCTCCATTTACCCATTCACCCTAACCATTTCCCACTCTCCTTTCTATTCTCATTCCACTATCACCAACCATATAAGTACCAAACTCATATATTTCAGAATGGGTAGCAGTAACTAACAATTCCTAGTTTGCGAGGCCGCGCGCTATATTTTCGTCAGTTCATTCCCAAAGGCACAGTGAAACCCACCAATTTATCGCCGACCTGCGTCTCACACCGCGCGCCATTTGGGATGTTCGAAATTCTTACTCAACCCTCAAAACACCATTTTCCATTCTCCATCTTTTAAATCGAACGTCAATTTATCTTCAATTTATCGTCATGTATATAATTTGATATAAATATTCTATCAATTATTCATTATATATTTCATTTATTGATGATTATTATATCAATATTATTTTAAATTTAATTTATTATTGTATTTTAATATTGAATTTTTCGTGTAAAATTATAAAATGTATTTCATAAATTAATTTATTGATGATTCAATCTTGATAAAATATCGTAAATTATTATTTTATCGATATTAAATTATCAAATGCCATACATTTTTTATTATTTTAATCCAACCACTCTTGAGATTATTCAATGTACATTCACCACTACTACCACTAATATATAAAAAAAATTCCAATCATTTTTATTCGTCTATTAATTGGTGAATTTATTATTTTTTATTATTTTTTTTTTTTTTTTCAAATCACAGCATTGAATTTTTCGAGTATCATGAAAAATTCTAGTCAAACAATACTTTTCTCTCAACCAAATGAAACCAAAAAAAAAGAAAAAAAAACATACATTTTTTAATTACCTCATGCATTTATATTCATCGCATGACAATAGAATGTGAAATATATATCAAATATACCAGGAAGTCGATACATGATAATGACACTATAATTCCGACATCGTACACATGATTCGAGCACCAAGAATTGAACGCGCAATTTCAACATCACGAATCACATACACATAATATAGAATATATATATATATATATATATATATATATATGTATATAAATGTAGTTATACCTGTGCTAGTCAGCGATTTGTGCTCGTGCACAAATACCATAGAGTATGTAGCTGTGGACATTGAAAGCGTGAGAGACTAAAAGACTGAGAGAGGTAATAATCCTGGTCAGCTATGGCAGGATATCCCGTGCACGTGCACACACGTAGAAACTATACTACGAAAAGGGATAAAGGTCGTGTGGCGCCGTGAGTCGCGTCGCGTCGCGTGATAGTCCGCAGTGCAGACGTTCAACATAAGCCAAACGCAAAAGCAGTTGTGTGGCACCGTCTGCACAAGCCAAAAGTATAATATCTCATACTATATAATATGCCACTACATCAAACACAAATATACCCACAACTATTTTATACATTTATACATTTACTCAATATTTCTACATCATATATCATTATATATTCACTTTCTCACTTTATACATCTCTATTATAATTCTCTATACATATTTCATACACTCATATTATTCCGTATAGTTAACGAGAAATCTCATTTGAAAATCCTATTGAAATTTTACATTTTACAATAGCATATACGTATTTGAAACTGCAAAAGAAATTGAGCCATTCTATGCTAATTGTCGACACTCAATTACACTATATATGTATATATTTGTGTGAATGTAGTGGTGATAATAATAGTAATAGTAGTAATAGTAGTAGTAGTAGTAATAGGTGTGAAAGAAAAAAAAAAAAAATTCGTGGTTGAGGTGGTACAAGACGTGTTGGTGGATGATATATATTTTGAGAAATGAGTCCAGTTACCGATTCTCAATGTGAATGTAAAGTGTGTTGGGCGGATGATGGGGTATGAAGAGAGGGAGGTATTGAAATAAGGTGTATTCGTTGGCTGTCCGATAGAATAAATTTATTCTCGTATTCTACAATTTATCCAAACGCTCTTTACTACGCTTACTCGATGAATATATAAGCTCTTTTCCACTACTACTACTACTACTACAACTACTATGACTACTACTAGCACTGCTGCTTCCGTTTTCTCACTGAATGTGTTTACATCCCATGCGGGTTTTCCGTCTTGTTTTCATTCACGATATCACCCTAGGGATTATTCTCATCCATCCCTCGTTTATTTGACGATCCATTCGTTTTCACAACACATAATTTTGTCAATAGACCAATGAATCCATCATACAATTTTTTTTTTTTTTTGTTAAATTCGTCAATTTTCCCTTATGAATAATATTATTTATTTATAAATAGAAAATTGTTCATTGGATGTTAAATTTCCAATAATATCTCTATAGTATTTTAATATTTCTATTTTAATTTATAATTGACATTCGTAGAAACTGTTGAAATTTATATCTAAATTCACATATGAAAGTCCTGAAAACTATTGAAATACTCGAGTTGAGAGGGTAAATGAATGTAAAATATACTTGCGGTTAAATATATATATATATATATGTGTATTTGTGTAGGTGGATGGAAGGGTATATAAATATAAACTATACGTCAACCACACAGTACATTAATGTAACTGAAATAACTTTATAACGACATACGACGAGGAAAATTCAAATATTAAAATCCCGTTTAAATTACCCTACCACACACATGCACAAAAGAAGAAAAAAAATAAAAGAAAAAAAAAACAACAAAAAACAATTGTGAAATTTTTTTATATATAGAGAGATGGGATATTAATCATAAAATTCTTATTGCCCTATTATTTTCTCTTTACTTTCTTTTTTTGTTTTTGTTTTTTATGTATATAAAGTACTCGGCGAATTTATTGACTCATTAATTGCACACGTTGCATTAATTCAAATATTATTCTAGTGAGTAGTTGTGTGCTATGCAATAAAATTCATCACTTTTCTTTTTCTATCACTCTCCAATTTTTTTTTTTTTTTTTTTCTTCATTGTATTTATTTAAAAATGAAAAAAAGTATTAATCTGAGTTTCGAGAGATAGAAAAAAAAAAGTAGGTTAGTGGTTACTTAATCTACCATTTATGTCATTATTTTATATTTTAAATGCAATATATTATATTAATAATAGTAATATGATGGAATAAAAAATTTTAAAAATGTAAATGACGAGAATTAATTGTAATTGAATAAACGAATATCACATTTATCATGTAATAAAATATATTAATATATAAATACGTGAGATATGAGGAAATGAATAATTCAAATTTGCTGTGAAATAATTAATTGTAACATCCAGTAACACATGATGCTAAATTAAAAATAAAAAAAGAATTTATATGTATGGACATATATAAAATTATTTTCGCTTATACTATGTCTTTAGTGACGTGACACAAAAAATTTCCTCATGTCAGTATTATATTAAATTAAATTCCTCGTTGAAAGATATTCTATGAATATACACACGCTCCTATAGTTTTCATGTTTATAAAACGCGTAGTCTGAGACTGCACGTTTTTACTTTTTCTCTTATTTCTTTCCTTTTCACATTCACTAAAAACGAAAAATAACACGTATATTTTATTTCTTTGAATTTTCGTCATAGTACAGTTACTTTTATTCGTTGTATGCCACTGCAAGCCGTTCATCGCGCAAACTCATGATAAAAAATGAAAAAATAAATAAAAAATAAAAAAAAAGTTTTTTTTTTCTCTCACCCCCGCCATTCCCCATTCCCCAACAGTCTCTAGTCTCTCTCACTGACTCACGCGTCTGTCAAATCGTAAATCTTCGTAAGTACATTTGCATCGTACACTCGTACCATATGAAATGAGGTCACGCGTTTTTCAACCCATTTTACTTTACATCGACTCATAAACACATGCTCCCAACATACAAATACATTATATATATATATATTGTACCTTTGATTTCATTCTTTCGACCTTATTTTTATTTTTCTTCTTTTTTTTATGTTTTTTATTTCTCTACTTTCCTTATTTTTCTTTATTATTTTTTTACTCTCAATATAGAGGAAGCCGTTGGAATAATAAGTACGAAAATGTATCTACGAATCAACAACGTGAACAAAACAGGCAATTAGCCGCCATCCCCCTTTCCTACCCCTTTCCACACCTACTCACAAGATTTTATTTGAAACTCGTTTCATTTTTGTCGAAATGAGGTCATGTTTCCTTCTTTTATTTTCCATTTTTCAAATAATTTTTTTTTTATATTTTGTTTTTTAAAATTTTGTCTAATATAAATAATTATTTCGAGTTGTATGTGTATTATTTTTTTGATGTTATTTATTGTTATGCAACGTTATTTGATGTTATTTTTTTGATGTTATTTCCCTCATCCTTTCCTTGTTCACTTGGCTGTTGTTTACGGGGTGCAAATTTCTTGGGAACGAATGGGAGACATGAACTTTCGAATGTATGCCTCACGAAGTTGATGCCTCAGTAAAGGTGCTTGACAATCCCTCGTTTGTCCCTAATTTTCCGGGAAATCTTTCGTTACGAAAAATAATGTCGTTGAAAATATATTTGGCGATTTTTCGCCTCGAATACTTTCTGACTTTTAAACGAATAATATGCTCAAATTTATATATATATATATATATATATATATGGTGAAATAATTAATTTATATTTGCACGTTGTCCATTAGCTGTAGTTTAATTGAATTTTAATGTTATAGAATAGCCAACATGAGGATATCAATTTATTTCAATAAATTAATTATATCCAAAAATTTTTTTTTTCATCAAATCGGTAAATATATATAATCAAATTAATTACAATATCATTAAAAATAATTGACTACTGCACGTCAATCAAATGTGTATCCGTATTCTCACTTCATTTTCAAAAATATATATGCACGACCTACATATAAATATATACGTAGATATATATACATATATATTTGTATTATATATGAATATAAATATAAATATCGTATAATGTGAATATGCGAATGTAATCAAAAAGTTTTGAACAGTACAGCCGTACATCCGGCTAATATCCGTATGGGCAATGGCGCAGAGATAGTTCTGCGGCGTGACAATTTCCAATCAGCCCACGGAAATGGCATACGGCGCTATAATATTTCGCGCTGTTACTACGACACCATGATGGTGGCGTCCGTTATCAGCCGTCTCAGACGGATATGAGATTCTTGTGGGTGGTACCCGCAAAATGGCGCGTCTCAACCCACTCAACGTTGAATTATTCTCATTCACGGATATTGTAATCTTAATCGCTCTCTCTTTCTCTCCTCTTCCCGCTCATTCTACTTTTCATATATGTCGTCTCTCTGTCTTTGATTCAATTCTATCATTTATATAAATATATAATTGTATGGATATATAAATATGAATTGTTATCGTAGATATATCAGGATGTTGAAAAATAATTTTAATCAATTAATGACATTTATAAAAACATATATATTCAAAAATTAAAAAAAAAAAAATAGATAACTTGTAATATTTACTTGAAATGATTATTATATAAATAATTTATCGTATTCAACAATACGAAAATGCAGTGAAATAAGTTCACGTGAGAATTTCATGCTAGACATCCTTAGATATTATGGAAAAGGAGACAGGGACAGAGTGGACCACTAGGGGAAATTGCTCGGCAATGGTATAACACCCCTCCACCCCATCCCATTCGTACACACACAGAGAGACACATACATACATTTATGACCACCCACAGTCAAATAAACATATATATAACCAAATGAAAGGTGAGAGAAAGGACGAAAATGTTAAAAGGGTTAGTAGTGGTAGAATGGGGAATAATTAAACTCAGTAATGTCTGAGGCATTAGAACGGATGATGACATCGTCAAATCCCCACGCCACGGGAAATTTGTTCTCTTCGTTTGTTCATCGTCGTATTCGTTCTCGTTGTCTTCGTCATCATCACTTGGATCGTTGAGCTTCTCCACGTCAATGTAGATATGTCGTTAACGATATTGCCCTCGTTATGTATATGACTTTACGTCTCTGCTATGACATCACGAGTTCAATCATTTATGTTTAAATATAATACCGTGTATGAATCATCGGATTGAAAAATCCTTTATTATATTTGGAATTTTAATGTAAAATTTATATGGATAAATTATTACTGACAATTGGATATATATACACATGTGTACCTATATATATATATATATATATACATATAAATATTATATGAAATAAAATTCATGAGTATTGAAGTGGGTGTATTAATTAATTCTAATTTAGTTATAGAATGGAATGCTATTCACTCAATTATATTGCAATATGTGAAGAAAACCATCCGCGATTCGAGTCATTTCTTAATAATGTATAAGACACGCGTGGAATTTCATTAAAGCTACCATATATATATACACATACATCCCCTTTTAGATACGATGAATATTCTTGTATATAGTTTTCATCGTAAAAACGTATTTCTGACTATGTTATACACGTGACATGTGGGTAATACCACTGTAAATGTAGATAAATATATTTTCTCTTTCATGTTAATTTACAATGTTACATAACATATATAAAATACGACATAAATATCATTATGAATGAAATTTGAAAGGAAAAAAAAAACCATATGAACTAAAATTCCTGAATTAACTATATTTTAGATAATATAAAAACTGAAATTCAACGATGAAAAATAAATTCTTACAATTGTCCTCAAAGAAAAAAATGAAAAAAAAAAAAAAAAAAAAAATAATAAATAGAAACTAAAATTCATTCGTACCGTGAAGTGCAATGAGAAAAATAAAATAATAAAATAAAAACATAAAGTTACGTGAATAAACACTTTTTTCTCTATTTTATTTCATCATTTATTTCATTTTCTTTTATTTTATTATTATTATTATTTTTTTTTTTCTCTTCTCTTACATTTCTGTGTTGTTTTTTCCTTTTTCGAACAAGAAAGTTCATGCGAGCGAGCGAGTAAATTGTGCGCACTCTCCTGAACTCTTTTATTTCATACTCTATACCCTCTTTATATATATATATAGAAATGAAGCGTGACGCCCACTAGATATATATATATATATATTTACGTTTTATCGTAGACTTGTTCGTCGGAAAATCGTCTTGAAACATCAACGCAGCCTCACGAACGTACAATGAAAGAAAAGTCAGTTGCTTGTATCTGTACATAAAGAAGAGAAGTAGTCTGTGTCAACGATCAAGGAGACAATATAGGAGCGCTTTACAAAATAACGTATTCGTCGTGAATCGAAACATTATGCGAAACCTCCTTTAGCATCTCCTTGTCCTTTTCCGCCGCTCCTGCTGCGCCTCGTCTCGGCTCCAACCCACCTATTGCGCACGGAAGTTTTGCAAATTTTCTGCAAAGGGCTTTTCATTGTGAGAGCACCACGAATATCAACGTAGAAAAGTTACGCATATCTCCTTGACATTTCCATTCTAATTTTTTTTTTCTTACTTCCCCTTTTATCCTCGTAACTCTATATTTATATAAATTTTGAAAAAAAAAAAAAAAATGACGAGAAGGAGAAGGAGGAGAATGGGGAAAAAAAACGGAAGAAAAATTTCGAGATAATTTTTTTCAACTTAAATATAATTGACTTTGTTGAATAATTGGAATGTTATTATTTTTTTTTTTTTTTTTTTTTTTAGTATTTGTATATAAATATTTTTTATAAAAAATATGTGGAGGTAATTAATAATGTGGAAATGGAAAAAATTGTATTCAAGCAAAACGATATTTTTATAGGGAGAGTGGGAATAGAAAAAAATCAAGTGAAAAAAAAAAGTGAGAATAAATTTAGCAAAAATTTTTGGAAAAAGGATAAAGAATCAAATGGGTAGATGCATAGATCGGATAAAAGAAGAAAAAAAAAAACAAGAAAAAAAAAATCTTCCAACTATTTACATTGGTAATTAACACGATCTTTTTGGTTCTGCGTCCGACAGGCAATTTCAATGCTTCTTGTTGACCTCACTTCTCACTATACGCATCGACGACTTCCCAATTCGAATTTAAACTAACCGGCTTGTTAAGCTTCTGGCACCAAGTAGTTCAATCATCAAAATCGTATATATATACACACACATACACATATCAAATTCATTTCATTCTTCAATCACTGACTACTGTTTTTTTAATTACTTCGCATTACCTTCCACGTAATCTAACTATAATTCTACTTTGTTATTTTATTCTTAGAATAAATCGATTACCTATACATTTGTCTACACATAATACACTCATATATTTCCCCCGAATTTTATCTATAAAAAAAATTAATAAATAAATGAAAAAAATCCATTAAATTCTTTTTACGGATTTTAACCAAATTTCATTTGTTTAAATATTAAAATATCCACAAATCTCATAGAATTTAAACATGAAAAAAAAAAATATATATATATATATATCTGGAAATATCAACACAATCAATTACTGTCAATCCATTATCTCGATTCGTTGTAGTTTCACATCCAACAAAAAATATAAAAACACGAGAAAAAAAAAATGAATTACATCATTTCCCCATTACTACATGCGGCGAAACAATTTCAATTATTCAAATGCACAAACAGAAGTCGAAAACAAGAAACAAATTAATAATGGTAATTAAAATAATAATAATTATGTTGTTAATAAAATAAATAAGTTTCAACTTTGATGCACTTCATTGTGGCAAATATTATTATCCATCTTGTTTGCCTCTTGCACACTACGTCACAGTGAAGGGAAGAAGGTTTACAGTTCTTACGTCTTAATTAGCCTGTCGCTTGTGAAACTTGGTCAAAAGAAAGTTGAGTGGTAAAAAGTTAGGAGAACGAACAAAGACAGTGCACCATGCCATAGTTTACATATACATGAATGTGAGTGTGTATGTGCGTGTTGGGCTGTGGTGTGAGAAAATGTACGACTGGTGGCAAAAGGAAACATCAGACAGAGCGGGAAAGCAAGAAAAAAAAAAGCTAAAGAAAAAGATGAGAAAAAAAAAAATGAGTGCACTCACGTGTTTCAAGCTTGTCTTCCACTTCGCGCCATTTTACTTTGAAAACTTTTCTCCTTCTCTTTCTCACTTTCGTATTATCTTTTTATACATATGTACAACAATATATATATGTATATATACAGTCATTGAGTTGTCACTTGTACTACCAAACTAATGTGAGCATTTAATCCTCAGTAAATGAATTTTTTTTTTGTTTTTTTCTAAATAAAAAAAAATTGATAATCTATTCACTTAATTGTGTTTAATATACAAGCAACGAGAATGTGGAAGAGTGGGAGAGAGAAAGAGTGGGAAAATAAAGAGAAAAATAAAGAGAAAAAATGTACGAGTATGATGAGAAAATTTAATTGAAATATAGATAGACCATGTAAGAGTAAAAAAATATATTTGAAAAAATTTTTTTTTGTTTAAATTGTTTTTTTTTTCAAGTGATTTAATTTTCTACCATAACGCCAAGTAGTACGATCAAATTTTACGCCAACGACATTGAAATTCAAGACACACATGTGCGACATTTTATTTTATGTGTGTATAGTATACTTTTAATCTTTTTATCCGGAAGAATAGAAAAAGGTGAAAGGGGGGAAAGAAAGTGAGTAAAGTGCAGGCGTCACCGCTGCTGCTGTTGAACACACTAGTTCATGTGGAAAAAAAAGAAAAAAAAAAAAAACGTGAGATTAAAAAAGAAAAAAAATATTCAAATGAATTTTGTCATGATCTGATTATAATTTCAATTTACTAAATAATAAAAAATAAATGAATAAATAAAATATGAATAATCCGTCATTTTATCTAAGAGTATATGATTTTATAATCAACTAAAAATTGAGTAATTTTCATTGGTTCGATGAAGAATTTTCTATTTTTTTCCCACTACCAATACTCAAGAGTAGCGTAAAAATAGATAAGAAAAAAGAAAGTAGAAAATATACAGAATAAACAATAAAAAATACTGAGAAAAAAAAAAAGAAAAAAAAATGAAGAAAATGAAGAAAATGAAGATATAGACTCAATGTCTGAGAAATTGTCAAGGTGTCTCCAGATCTGAGTATCTGATTTCCCAACGGATCTATCGATCGGTAGTTATGTAATACAGTAGTGGTAGCAGTGCCTCGTTAAATTCATGCCAAAGCACATTCTATGATCAGTGGAGTAAAACTTGGCGAGTGATACTCCTGGGGCGACAGCTGTCCCAATGTCTCTATATTAGAGATGAAACATAGCACTTGAAACTGCTGATTGAGAGAGGCTTTCATGAGGCTTTTATACATTTTATCTTATATAGATAATAATCAAGAATTATTTTATACATATACATTTTATACTTAAATAAATATATAAATATAAATTTATAGTATAAATTATAATATTCATACCGACTTATACTTGAATAAACTAAAATATCAAAAACGTTCATTTATGTTCATTCGTGTTCTATCATTATTTCCATTCGCATTAGAAATTCACACGCGCCATTTCTAATTGAGCTACTCAAACTTCTGCCAAGTCACGTTTGCAAATGCTTAACTTTGTCACTAATTAATGGCGTCATTATTATTGATATCTCATGTATATATATATGTATATAAATTAGCGAGAAGTAGAGGGTGAAACCAAATAAGTAGGTGATGTCTTAGTTTCAGGTTGTGCTCAAATCACTGTTATTTTGATCTATATATATATAGAAAATGTTCTATCTATCGAACAAATCCTTCATACGTATTATGTATATATACCAGACAAACCAATTCTCTAAGATATTCGAAAATTTCCAACCGAATGGATCATCCATTATTCGCAAGATTCAAGTCCACTCTTCGTGCATCACTTGCTCTGGTGGATTACGTGTTGCCCCCTTACCGTATCCTTCCAAGTGGATAAATACATATGTGTCTGGGTCTGTTCATATGTCTGTTTTAGAAACTATTCTATAAACTATACTATTACTGTATGAACACTTGAATAAATATATAGCGAAGTAGGTCTATATTTCTGTACGTGCAATAATAGGAAAACTTGAAATTTACGAATATAATGTTGGATATCATATAATTTCTTTCTTTCTGTTTTCGTTTTTATTTTCTTTTTATATATATGAAAGTATTTCTAAACTACATTTTTGGGGTTATCTTGGAATCCAAAAAGTTTTCAATGCTGTTTGTGTCTTTCTTGTGTATTGACAAAACCAAAAAGTTTTGTTAAACTGACGAGAGAATGCAAATAACTTGTCGACCCGCACTCACTGTTGAAGATAACATAAAATTATATATATATATAATACTACTATAATATATATCTTTATATATATGTTTACACATAAGACAGAGGTAAATAGCAAAGTCATAGGAAACTATGTGAAGATGTCAAGCCAGAAGAATAGGCAGTTCGTGAAGGCTTGATCTGAACGTTTGGCTGGTAAACTCCCTTTAACAAAAGAGACATTCTCACATGTTTCACTCTCTCATCCACTTCACCAAAATATTTTCTCGACTTTCATCCACGCTCACTTCAGCATAAATTACGTCTCTGCATTGTGGCTTCAGCCTGTCATTTCACCAACTGACATAGGTTCATATGCGTGTGAGTATGTGTCGTTTATATACATATACATACATATATACATATATATCTCACTGTACATATAAACTGTTTCCCATTTGTTCATGGCAACATGTGACTCGATAACTAATGGTTCATTTTGCAAACACATATTTTTTTTTTTCCTCTTTTTTATTTTTTATTTTTTATTATTTTTTGTTTTCACTCGACACGATGACAAGACACTCATGCGCAACAGCACGTGTCAATGCCGTTCAATCTGATACAAATGTGTGTATGTTTCTGTATGTATACATTATGAAATTGTATATCTGGGTCGTGTTGCATTTCTTCGAGGATGAAAATACAATGTACAATAGAATGAAAAGTGTATGTGCTTATACTACCTAAGGCATTATACTGTATTCATTATATGGTATTGTGGAGTGATGTATTAAACATTGAAAAATGTATTTGTGTATTGTGAGATGGTGGAGGAATGACGAAGGAAAGTGTGAATGAACGTGTCATCGCTTGAAGAATCAACCGAAGTTTGATACATCATGAGAAAATGATTACCAAGAACAATAGACAAATGAATAATTTTCAATGGATATTACTGATTATTATAAATAATTATAGTATATCTATAAAAATTATTCATTTAATATATTTATTTATTTGAATAAAATCAATTAACGATAAATGTAATGAATAAAAATATTTTCAAATAGTAAAAAAAAAAAAAAATTCTTGGGGTTTTTTTTTTTTTTTTTTTTTTTCCACGATTCTTATATATATATATTGTTTCTTTTTTGTACTTTTAATTTAATACAACTATATAAGTGAAGTCGAAAAATTCATGGGCGTAGAGAGATTGAGACAGAGAGTGAACGTTCCGTTGAGAAAATCAACGACTGTGAAATGTGCTAATTTATCACGACGTCTTTTATCAACAGCTTTTGAGTGAAATAGTGGTAAAAATAGTAGTAGTGATACTAGTAATACTAGTAGTAGCAGCAGTACTAGTAGTAATAGTAGTAGTAGTAGCAGTTGTAGTAGTAGTAGTAGTAGTAGTAATAGCAGCAATAAGAACAGTGTAAAACAATCATGAAAATGAGTCTTTTTCATTGCAACGCAGAAGAAAGTGGAGTTGAGATACAAAGTGAATGAAAAAGTATTTCTATGTATGTGTATATGTAGCAGTATTAGTTGGTCGATTCCAGAAATCTTTTCTTATTTTATTTTTCTTTCGTTTTTTTTTTTTTTTTTTTTTCCAAGATTCCATATCTGATATATAAAGCCAAAATGTCGCTGTTTTACGACTTTTACGGGTTACGCACGCGCATATCTTTTCTTACAGACTCTTGAGAATATACGAAAAGGAAGACATACAAGTAAAGTGAGATGTGAAATCATGTAGGACGAAGAAGAGAGATAGAGATATAGAGGGAGAGAAAACGAAAAAAAAAAGGGAGCCCAAAGAAGAGGGCAAATAACGCAGTAGCAAAGTTGGCCTTTCACAACTACCGCTAACTTTACGACCCAGAAACTTGGAGGATGCGAATGGATTAGTAGTAAACTGGAACAGGCATTTTCCCACGACATAAATATAAGATGAAAACAAAAAGAAAACAAATAATAATAAAAAAATGAAAGGAGTGAAACAAAAAAAAATTGAATATAAATATATATGTATGAGTGTACAAAAGATGATACAAAATGAGAAGAAATCTCAAAAGTTAAATTTTAATTACGTCTGAATTTTTTTTTTTTTTTTTTTTCTTCAAGTAACAATAAGAATATCTAAACATGAGCATAAAAACTTGAGGAAAAAAAAAAAAAAAAAAAAAACAACAATTTTTGTGTACAAAGTTGCCATTTAGAAAAATTAATTAATAATTGATAATAATTTTTGTTATCATTTGGCATAATAAATAATTCATGTTGATTAAATTTATAATTATATTGAAAATTGAATGAATTTCGAAATGATGAAAATAAAATTTGAATAAACAATTGATATATCAATCAATGTCAAACTATATACATAATTTAAATTCATCTATTGTCACTATCGATTTTCCTATTTCATCACTGAAATTTCGATTAAACTTGCCCAACACCAAAAGCATAAAATGTATATATACAATTAAATATATTGGTACCATTTGGTAAAGTCCATGTATAAACACCCAATATTCACATACATCCACTAGATGAATGGAATCCCTTCTTGGTAAAGTGGCAGCCACAATACAGCCATTACCTGTAACAGAAATTCGACATATACAAACACACATACACACACACACACACACACACACATGTACCCTTAATACACTTACTATATATACACATTCACAAAGGGAATATAGAGATGTACACTCTCCACCACTGATCTCATTCTCGCGTACCCGAAAATCCGCTTATACGAGGGGTTCGCGGTTCGTAATTAAATTCAATCGCGTAAGAGCCAATGGACAGCCAACTTTGTAAGTATATAATATTGATGTGAGATTAAATCTGTGTATATACACGTAAATTTCACTCATATAGACCATATGTGTTCCTTTACTTCCACTTTGTAATCACCACGATAAAATGCGGTTGATAATAAAAGGTAGACGAGGAAAAAAAAAAAGAGAGAATTTTTTTTTTTTTTTTTTTTTTTAACAGTGATGAGTACTCAGCGAATCTCCCCATTGAAAATTGTCAAAACGACCGCAGTATGGCATCTTTCACCTTGAGAGAGACGTCTCTCATTCATGGTTATATAGCAATATAAGAGGCTTGCAGATAAGGAAAAGGGGCTCTTAAATATAAAGTAGACAGGGTTGAATATAGAGATGACAAACATTTTGAGGCAATGGACGTACATGAAACGCGCACGCGCACATATGTGGAATGAGGTGGGAGAAAAAAGTGTCTTGCACACGGATATATCCATCGTAAGATAACCTCCAAAAAGGTTAGTTGGAAGTTGCCATCTCTGGTATCCAAGAAAGACGCGTAGGACGGTAGCATGCGCCTGCGGGACGATAAATCTAAAGTAGCAGAGGAGAGAAGTAGAAGAAGAAGAAGGGGAACGACGACGAGAAAAGTATGTGAGAGAGAAAGAGAAAGAGAGAGAGCGGGAAAAAATAAAGATGAAATGATAATAATAATGTTTTGAGATGCGGTGGTAGTATAAGCAAACACTTTGAGGTAAAGGAAAGGGAAAGAAGAAAAAAAAAAAATAATAATAAAAAAATAAAGAGAACGAGAGGGAGAAAAAAAAAACTTTTCGGTGTAGGGAATGAAGTCAATCGTGTTTTTATTATACCCACACTGACGTTATACCACTTTGATGGTTTTTTATTGGTACAAAGAGAGTTGAATTGAGTTTATTGTATATAGAAGAAGAGTACAATAGTAATATTGAAACATCTGCAATATTATTTATTTATTTATTTATTTATTTATTTATTTATTATTATCATTTTTTTTTTTTTTTTCATTCTTTTATTATTTTTCTCTCTTCATATTGGTGTTGTAGATGAGTATATACACTATATGTAAACATTTATATTTTTTTATATGTATGTATATTGAGTATATTGCACATCTGACACTTGAAACACGTAGAGAAACTCTACAGGGTGTATATTTATATATTTACTTTGTGACAGGTACATATGCACAACATCATGTAGAGAATATTTTTCCCAAACTGAATTTTTCCTCTCGCTAGATATATATGTATATGTATGTATATGTATATTTTTTTTTTCAAATTTTATTCAGTTATTTATCTATTTTTTTTTTTTTTTCTTTTTTTCCATTGAGTGACGCGACGTGTTCCACAAACCGCCCATCACTATGTCAGAGGATGTTTCGAGGAAATTTGATTTTCGCTCACGAATTTTCATTCTAAATTTGTAAGCAAAGAGGAAGTAGGGAATATAGGAAGAGGCAGGTGTTTCGTCATCATGTGATAAAGAATTTATGAATGGATAATAATAAAAATCAAAAATAAAATGAATACACTTGTATACACATCCGTCAATTGCATTGAAGTGAATTTATTTTATTCAAGTTATATATATTGGTATATGCACGTCTGTCGGTGTGTGTGGGTATATATCTGAAAAATATCATTTGATATATAATTAAAAAGCATAATATTTCTCACGAACTTCATTTAATATTGCAATAATGAAAAAAAAAAAGGAGGAAAAAAAAAAATGAAAATATTATTTGAGTTTGCAAACCAATTAATTTCTTCTTTTTTTTTTTTCTCTCATTTCCATCCTTTCTGACGTTGATACTCCTCCCTTTGCCAGCAACTCTTATTGAGTTTGAACAATTGATGGAGTGGACTTGTTAATTTTTTTTTTTTTTTTTTTCCTACGTTTTATACGTTCTCGTGATCAACTTTCATACTCAGCTATCGATCTACTCGATTAAACGCTCACCCACTTTATGAAACATTGATATATATATATATAACTGTTGGCCAAAGTCAAACAAATCTTCTACAGACCAATATGTCATTCTTCAAGTATTTCAACTATATCCAGTCTAAAGTATATGTATACATAAAAATATAATTGTATTGGTGGACACATGATTGAAAACGAATATTCGATGATAACAGAAGAAGAAAAAAAAATATATGTATACATATAATGAAAAATAAATAATAGAAATAAAAAAAAACTGAGATATACGATAAAGTTTGCCGAGACCAAACCAAAAAAAAAAGAAAAAAAAGACAATTTGTCAATTTTTAGCCGCATTTGTTTTATTGATATATGATATTACCAAATATAATGAGATGTAAAAGTGATTAGAGAAATTGAATGTCGTGTAAAGGATAGTACACAAAAAAATTACCACAAAATTTATAACACACAACGTTCACTGTTGAATTTTCACCAGCAAAAAAGTGTTTACTTTTTTATTCATTTTTTTTTTTTTCCCAAGACCTTATTATTTTATGGAAAATTATACTTTTAAATGAGAACAGGATGTAGGGAGAGAGACGCCATAATCAAGAATGCAAATTCACTTCAAACCGATACCTTCACTTATATTAACGCATTTTCACAGAAAATAAAAAAACACAAGTGGAAGAAAAAAGTCCAAAAAAAAAAGGTGAGAGGGAGAAAACGGAAGGATAGAGAAAAATGAAATTAATATTAAAAAAAAAAAAAAATTGCTGACGATGATTCAAGGTGGTTGAGACAATTAAAATTGCGTACGATGAACACATAATTCTTTCAGATAATTCTGCAATCTCTGCAAATTTCCAACGTAGTATTATAATAAATATACTAAAAATAAAGTACTTAATCTACAAATAAATTTATGTTGAAAAAAAAATAAAAAGAAACTGAGATAATAATGCAAAAAAAAAAAGAAAATAATAAAAATAATAATAATAATAATAAATCTTTGAATTAAAATTAATATTCTGATTTAGTAGAATGGGATGTGATATATCAGTTCTCTACTTCAAACAAAAGACACAAAAAAAAAAAAAAACAAATTATAATACAGTACAAAAAGAACCGAAAGAAAAAAATAAAGCGGAAAAGATTGAAAAAAAAAAAAAAAAAAAAAAAATCAAGAAAGAAAGAAACGGAAGGAATGTGAAAAGAGACTAGAGAGAAATGCCCACGAGATAGAGATAGCTTCAGGGTGGGCTTTATCTCCAATAATACCAACTATACTACGCGGCAAAATTTGACCAAGTTAAATTGCCTCGAAGGCTAAAAGTTTGTAAAGGAGAAAAATAGCTGCATCACTCGAACTCCATTCGACCAACCGAATGGTGTGCCCGAGGGCGCACGTGCAATCCCAAGAAATATCAGTGAGTTTCACTAATTGAATTCGTCGTTACAGTCAACCGTTATATCTATATATCAAACAAAAAAGGATAATTCAAAATAAGAAAAAAAAATCTATACACTTGTCATTGTGAGGAGAAAAAAAAAAAAACAAAAACAAAAAAAATATATAATAATACATAATGTATTTATCCAATAAAATCCAACTCAATAGAAAGGAAAAATATAGGATATATCCATGTGCTTCAATGAAAAGAAAAAAAAAAAAAAATGAAATACCAACCCTTAATTCAATAATACAATTATACCCACGTCCATTCATATATCACATCAAGATAAATTTAAACGATAAAACCTCGTTAGTTGTCTATTCGCAGTATATGAAAAAAAATAAATAAATAAAAACAAAAACAAATTAATAAAAATATAAATAAAAATAAAAATACGATTGCAGGATAATAATTTATCATTTCGCTCTGGAGAAGTGTACGTATGCAACTCATAGAAATATTATCGGTACGATGAATTTATACAAAAAAAAAAAAATAATAATAATAATAATAATAAAAACAAAAAATAGAACAAAATAATAATAAAAATAAAACAAGATAGGAATCATGTGGATTTACAATGGGAGGATTCAACACATAGTGAAATGGAAATGAAATAAAAAAAAAAATAATAATAGTGAAAAATAACCGGTAAAATCATGTACGCTCTTAGAGTATGGTGATCTATCCCAGTTTTTTTTCTTTTTTTTTTTTTTTTTTTTTTTTCTACTCGGCCCCCTTTTTTCATCTTTCCATCCTTCCACCACTCCATTATTTTTTCACTCTGTCTTTCGTTTCTCTACGACCACATACACAATAAACGGAAGGTTGTGTACATAGTGTGCGCATCGTTATCGAGAATAAAGAGGAAAACTCGTTGAATCGTAAATTATCTCACCTTGGCTATTCCACACGTCGCTTTCAATTCACTATTTAAAATCTACTACACTTTTTTATCTTACTCCAGCATTATATATACATATATATATATATATATATATATGTTTTTTATTCATTTTTTTTTATCTCTCTTTTACTCTCTCAGTTATTTCCTGCCATTAACGCCATAAATGAATTCAACTTGACATTAAGGTTTATCAAATTTCAATATGATACACAACCGAGGAAACACTTCCCTACCATGATTTTGTGTATATATATATATATATATACCAATGAATATTCATTTTGATCTAAACACAGTGATGGCGCCGAGTGGCCTCCAACCATGTACTTTACTCTATCGCTTTACGATGATACACGACTCGCGTGCAATACCGCAGTCTCCTCTTATATTAACTTACCTAACATATCTATATACGAACATTCTGTGTTGTGGATGATATTCGTCGTTATTTTACTTTGCTTACACACTCATTTGCAGTAACACAGTTTACTATATAATAATTTTAATATTCACAAAAAAAATTGAATATTCGTTGGGCGTACATCAGTTTATAAATAGTATATTAATCAATTTTTAAATTCATTTTATAATGATTAAATCAATTTTTTTTTTCTGTTTTTTGCACACATTTATTTATTTATTTATTTTATTTTTTTTTTTATTTTGTACTGAGAATTTATTCATGTGAATTCACGAGTTTTCACGGTGTGTCTACTTTTATGAAATTTGTAACAAAATTTTTTCAAAAATTAAATTTCATTTTTTGTTTTTTTTTTTTTTTTTCATTTTGTCAATTTAAATTGTGAATCATTAATTTTTTTATGATTGCAACGTGACGAATATAATTGATCTATAATGTTAATCATTATGATTAATTGTTGACTGTTATATGTTTAATTATACAAAAATTCAATGTATAAAACGTACTAACATACATTTCACATAAAATAAAATAAAGCGAAGACGAAAAAAATAAGAAAGAAAAGAACGAAAAAATTAATGAGCACGACGAAAACTATTTCATTCGTGAATTTAATACCGACTGCATTCTTCAACTGTAACTTAAAGAATGAAAAAAAGATGAAGAAAGAAAAAAGATTTACGAACTTTACAAAATTAGTCAAGGTTCAAAGTACCAAAATATATTATAATAAAACATAAAATTGTCTTTTATCTACATACCTATATTTGTTTATATACATATATATACGTATTAAAATACACGTTGTCCTGTTAGTCGTAATGTGAAAGCTGAATTTTTACTCAAAACTGTAATGTCATTTAAAGTCACGCGCAACATTAACTTTATATGATGAGCTGCAACATATTATATACATATAAATATGATACAACAAAGAATTTAAAACTCTTGCTTATCCCCATTTTGTAAAAAACTGAATCCAAAACATTAACCCTTTATTTTATTTTATATATAGTGCAAGTTTTTATAATATAATTCGCCTAATGGTGAATAAAAAAAGAAAAAAAAAAAACTAACATACAAATACTTCAAGCAAATATAAACTTTTACTTGTCTCTCGTGTCATATCACAAACATTTGAAAGAGAAAACTATCAACGATAAAACTACATTGTATATATGTATACATTACAGGCATGAAAATACAAAAAGAAACGAGAAAGAGGAGGTCAACGTATATGCCAATGTATATTTCTGTATATATATATATACATTGACTTTATATAGATAAAATTCCTTTGTGAGTAAGATTTTTTATATTTTTTTGTGTTGTATTCCGTGTTCACCGAAGAATATGTTCAAACGTGTATTTTTCCACATAAATTTTATGAAATATCACATGATAATAAAAATAATAATATAAAATTATATGTTCATTTTAATATTTATACAATTAATGAATTAAATTGCAAATTCAATTTTTCAAATCATGAAAATTAACTCATATAACTTCTACAATCAAATGAATTCTCTTAATAAATTTAAATAGAATATCGTAATTTTTTTTCAATAGATTTTATTTATTCACCGATACAATTCATCCTGAAATACCAAATTGACGTATTTGTACAATTGTGTACACTCACTTTCATAGTATACAAAAAAAGGATCATGTAATTTAAAAATTTTGTGGTGTATTGAAACAACAATAATCCACAATCTCAAAATTCGATGTGTGCATTATATACAAGATAATGAACATTAAAGCTGTGAACCGTGAACGTGACCACACACGCTATCATACTGGGAAAATTATTGAAACAAACTGGAAACTCATTAAATATAAAATCTCTCCCACTTTCTTTCTGTCCCTGTCCTTCTCTCTCTCTCTCTCTTTCTCTTTACACTTCTTTCATACATGTATCAATATATATCTGAATATTCATTAGTACATAATGCTAAATAATTTTGTTCACACAAAAATTTAATACTACAGAGTTTATTGCACTTTCATATAAATGTTTGCTCACAATATTTCAAATGGGTGTCACTTGATGATCAACAATCCTGACAAAATAAACAAATATATATATATATGAATGAAATTCGCATTGGAATATATATTTTATTGAGGGATAAATGAATGCATAATATCCTTTGTTAATCGTTTCACTTGTGATCAGAATAATCCGCTCGCAATTACAATTGGATAATGGCCAGATGAACTTTGACGAATCATTAAATTTCTATTGATGGTTATAAAATTAAATAATAGCATTGAAAAATAATAATAAATAAATAATAAAAAAATTAATTAATTAATTAATTAATTAATTAATTAATAAAAATGATATAAAAACCGTAGGACGAAGAAAAAAAAAAGAACAAGATGAAAAAATTAATTTCAATAAAAAAATAAAAAATCAAACTGAACAAATATTTTATAATCTGTTTGACACACAATAACTGCCTTTTATTGTCAACAAACCTGATACGATATTGAACAACCGCGGCAATTTATCCAATCGAATTTTCAACAACTAACGCTCAATGGGTTGGCCTCGATCAAAAGCCCCCCTTATACCCCTTTTCGCTATTCTCACTCTCTCCTCTCTACATGACACAGCGTTAGATCTCTCCCTGTTCCCATTCTCTCTCTCTCTCTCTCTCTCTCTCTCTCTCTTTCTCTCTGGATAACGGCATTAATTGAATCGACTATCGGACGTGGCGTGCTTCGCGTTATTCTATTACCGAAGCAGCCATTGTCTTCCGTGGTTTATAGTTTGACTACCGGCCGCCCCCTTTTCAATCCTATATATATATATATAAATGTACCGTGTGCGAGTCGTCTGCCCCTTCCCTCTTTCTATTCTCCTCTCTCATCCTCCCCACACACACATACACGCGTACACACCCTTTCAACTCTTCACATCGCATCCGGCCACACGTTTATCTAACCATAGACCAAAATACATCGTTATTCGAGAGTAGATAGGAGAGTTAAATTTTACAATTGGTGACGGTTTTGCGGCCATTTTATGTCACCAAATATTATCAGCACTGTACGGATGATGGTGGGCAATAATTTCACATTTTAAATAATATCACGATACATTTCGATACATAATAATCCGCAAATATAATCAATTTAATTATATATACATTTTCATTGAATCCCTCAAATAAAAAATATCATTAATCAACTTATGATTAATATTCGCAATATATAAATTTCTTGTTGATGAAAAAAAAAAAAAAATGAATAAATAAATAAATATAAGATGTTAATATATCATTATAATTTAATATAAAAAATATTTCTCCAGGCAATTACGATTATTGAAAAAATACCGAATTTAATAACATAGGGATGTACACAATGACAAGTAAAAAAAAAACTAGTTAAATTAGAAATGAAATATTATTCTTTGATATATATTTGAACATTGAATACAAATATAAATGAATTGTATAAAATTGTATGAAAAAAAAAAAAAAAAAAATGATAGAATTGTTTGAACAAAAGAAATAAAAAAAACGAGATATAAAATATGATGGATATTAATAAGTCAATATAAACAGAATAGTTTTTATCCATCTTTACACATACTTGTATGTATATTTCACGTCAATTTAGTGCATGAAGGATGCCATCGTATTTTCACGAATGCACGATTGATTTTATGATATGTGAAAGTGAATATCGACAACGTACCATAGATATGCATTTGCATATTGTGTACATACATAAATACAGATATGCACACATACATTTCTCTAAAAATGCTTTTATGTAATATAGATTGAAGATGGATAAAAGCTATACGATATCAGCAAGTGAGGCATATTGATGTGGCCAATGAAATCAAAACAAACTCAGTCTATATACATATAATTGAACTATTGAGTAACTGAAAAATAAAAAAATATCATGATAAAAAAAAAAATTATATCAACAAAAAAAATATTGTGAAAGAAATAAGCAAAAATTAAATAAATCTGTTTTTAAAAATCCTTTGCATAAAAAAACGGGGTATTAAATATTCAATAATATCAAAACCACATACGATTTTTATTCCATTAATTTATTCATTCGTGTTTATTTTCCATTCCCTCTTTTATAATAATTTAAATAATAATTTTTTTTGTTACACATAGAGATTAAAAAAAAAGTGATGAAAAATATTATTAAAGTTTCGCAAATGGTTTATTATATAAAATTCATTTCCACATTAGTATACGTCCATACGATTCTTCTTTTTATATATATAAATAAATATATATATATTATTTCTACTTTTCAATATTTTGTCGTTTCTTTCATATAATAATATTGTAATACACCTTTGATGTATTGACTAAAATAATAAAAAGAAACGCAGTGAATGTTTAATGATATTGTACATTTGTCGTAAAATTCACGAGTTGAAATAATTTTGCATTCACTGGGTGAATTTACAATTTGTCAGCTAAATAAATCTTTGATGCAAGAGAAAAAAAAAATACGAAATACGAAATAGCAAATAAATAAATAATAAATCAACGTACAGTAAGGCAGTAGAACTGTTTATACTACATATATTACAGTATATATATGTGTACTTTTCTATATATATATAAGGATATTATGTACATACAAATGCTTTGTAATAGATGGTACGTTGGTCTAGACGTGACGTCCGATGAAATAAAAATCCAATGAGCCGTGAGAAAGATTGGATGATCCGGTATATAGTCAAAAACTGTTAGTCCCTACGGACGAGCTATTTTTGCTCCCAATATCCACACCCATATTGAACTATCTTCACAATCTCTATTATTACATTGCTACAATTGCCAATGTTGTATTCTCATTTTCCTCTGATATCACCGGCCTCATTTGACGTGAATTTATAAAACTGTTATTCATCCATTTATTTATTTATTTATTTATTTTTATTCACCCTCGGTGATTGATTCGAAATATTCATGTTTATATTTATTTTACTCTATTTGAAATTTTTATATGTTTTTCATAATATAATATTTTTATTCAATATTTATTCGATTGAACCATTACTCGAAATCCACAATATGAGCGAGATGAAAAATTCAAACTGCGGAAAAAAATTAAATAAATAAAATAAATAAATAAACTAAAACAAAATAAACAAAAACTTTTATAATTCCACTGTAACTTTCATATATATATGTTCATTTATATGATAAAAATTCCTAAATATTAACATTGACAGATAAAAAAAAAAAAAAATAAGAAAAAAAAACAATAACAAAAAAAAAAAGAAAGAGAAATTTTTTTTCATGAATATATAATAATTATTTTTGAAAATTATTTAATCTCAATATAAAATGATAATATTCATGTATATATATATCACTCGTATTATTCGATTCTTCATACTTTTTTTTATTTTATTTTATTACTATCATATTTTTTTTTTTTTTCAACATTTGTTCTTTTCCACGTTACAGTCAGCACAAAATTCTATCAAGATTCATTCAAGCGTGAAAAGTTATTTTTCACCCAACGATTACATTTATAGCAACAATTCGCGGCTTGCGAAGCACGAAATTTGGTAGGAAAAAAAAAAATAAAATAAAATAAAAAATAAAGGATTTATTCCATCATTATACATTTATATATTTATTGGAAAAATTTTCAACGTCAATTTCACATTAATAATAATCATAAAATCAACGGTAGAAAAGAATTTCACAATAAAATAGAAAAATATACAATCGTAATATTTATAATTCTATAAGTATCGGATCGATAATGATTATTTTATCATCCATATACATTAGATTCATTTAGAATAAAAGAAAAATATATACATACATACACACATATATAAGCAAAAATATATACAAAGATCAAGTAATAACTTTGGCAAAAGCTTTTTCCCTGGTGCTACCACATTGCGTTGTACCAACGCGATGTTTCCGTACTTCTTATTGTTTTCCTCCTCATCCTCCTCCTCCCTCCCTCCCTCTTTCTCTCCATCCCACTTTTTTTTCCCTTCCATTTCTGCACATTTGTATGTACGTAGCTCCCAGCACTTTACAAACAGTAAGGTCGAAGTTACGAGAGCGAAAGAAAGAAAAGGATGGAAGATTAAAGGGAGGAGTGAAGAACAAAAACATTGAGTGAAGAAGAGAAGAGAAGACAAAAAAATAAAAAATAAAAAAAAAAACCACGAATGAACAAATTCATTGGGGAAAAGTGTAGGCACTAATACCCCGCCCAGCACTTAACAACTGTATTGTTCTGTTACGTGTGGGTGTATACTGTTTCCATGGAAAAGTAATTATTTTCAATTGCAATTTACTCCAACACAATTCTACACATAATATCAAATGTAATTCAAATACATATATACGTATATCAGTGAATTATTTTTATTTCAAAGATTTGACAATAAATAAAGTATCGATAGACTTTTTGAAATAATTGTATAATGTCATTATATTATATTGACGAAACAAAAAAAAAAATTAATGATAATATCAGGTAAATAATAATAATAATAATGATAATAATGTGTATAAAAATTTTAAGATGGATTTTTCAATTTATTTGTAATTGAAATTCATCGTAAAATGACAATAAAAGTATTGGTATTTGATAGACACATTTGATTCGTGTCATTTCAAGAGAAATTAGAAAAATATATATATATATATAAATATATTATATATAGAAATGGCAAGTTGATAAGAAAAAGAAAAAAAAATGAATAAATATATAAATAAGAGTAAGGGAAAGATCTACCTACATCGATGTATATATATATATATATATATCTATATAAATATCGAGAAATTTTAGTGTAATATTATTTTATTATATATGTCGATATTTCATGTCATGAACGTTGTCGAAAGAATTATCACTACACAGTAACGTGACATTATCTGCACGTGCAGAGCTTTTCTAGCGAAAAGTGTTTCGATTTTATTTCTTCAATGGTGGCGAATAGAGTGAGGTAAAATGAACGCGTAGAGATGGAAAAGTGCAATAAGAAAAGTGTATCGGTTGATAGTGGGATGATGTGACGCAACTGTAGCGCAACCGGAGATTACGCCAGAAGAACGATAAGTTACGAAGAAAGGATACAAAGAGTGAACAAGAATCGATTGTAACTGAATGAAGAATGGGCTATTGATAGACGGATGAGATATAAATTGTGAAAAACAGAGAAATAAAAGAATAAAATTGGAATTGCGGTGGGTGGGAGGAGGATGAAAATAAACATGGGTAGAAATTATAGAGAGAGAACGCGAGTAAAAAATAATAAAATCAAATTCATAAATTGATCTTATGCATTAGTATTTACTGAAATTTTCTGAAAATAATACTGTGATGTTGGAATGAATTCAATAATTATATCATTATATTCTCATGAATAATTTTAGGATATTTCTATATGATAGTTGCTATTTCATGAAACTGCAAATGTTTCTCGGTCAGATTAATCCGAAATGTTGTTAATATCTCAAATTGAAATTATATAGTTTATAAATATACACTTCTGATAATAGCAAAAATATCTCATATTCAATACGACCCGTATAAATTAAAATTTTTATTAATTATCTAATAATATTAAGTAAATTGTAAATTAATAAAGTAATATATTATACATAAATTATATGAATGAATTATTTAAATATTAATATAAATATCGTGGAAATTTCCGATAATTAATAATATTTTTTATTAATATACCACACGTTCTTGTCGTTTATTATCTACACACACGCGCTTTGTATAATTCTGAATGTCATCCCCCGGGTCTCTTGTGTTCCTGTCATTTACCATAACACCATCGTTCTCAACTTTTTTTGTTTTTTGTTTTTTTTTTTTTTTTTTTTTGTTCTCTTCTTCCCCTAACAATACACAGTCCTGTCCAGCTTCCTGACGTCAGCGTCATCGCCAACCACTTTCTATCCTCAGTTTGTCGTTAAAAGTTTCCGCCTGTGCACTTCATTCTCTTTATACTTACTTTGTGAAAAACCTCGAAATTGAGAAGAAACGAGAAAAAGTAATACGATATAGATATATAAAAATATAAAAACGCATTACCAACTTCACTAAAAACTTGATGTAGTTAAAAAAAAAAAAAAAAAAAAAAAAAATTGAAAACAACGAAAAAGATAAGTTGAAAGCAGAATAATGATCTTATATGTCGCACCGTAAAATCCAAAATTTAGTCGAAGCGTGATATCGCGAATGAAAAAACTTTTATATATAATAATTTTCATCTCATTTCGACAGCTTTTGACGTCGCTCATCGTCTTCTATCACCCTTTCTCAATTGATCTTTCATCTTCATCTACTCACCTTTTTCTGTTTTTTTTTTTTTTTTGGTTTTTTTTTTTTTTCTTCACTCTCTACCTTCACTTCTCTCATTCCCGCAATATTACATTTATTCAAGTATATAAACCTAAATAATAATATAAAGAGAGAAAAAAAAATTTTTTAAATCATATGAATATAACATTTTTTTTTTTTCACATATATCAAATATCACCGATGAATTTTGAATACTTACGTTTTTTTTTTTTGTTTTTTGTTTTTTTTTTTTTTTTTTTTTTCATTCCATCAAAATGAAGAAGCCGAGAAAAAAAAATATGTATATATATATACATCTACATATAATTTCACATTCAATTCACGAATATATAACAACATCGACGAGAATACAATATCAAAATGCGCGTACAAATTGTTAGTATAAAAATGAACATTGCAAAAAAGAAGAAAAAATAATAATAACAGCAATATATCGCAGAAAAATGGTTCAATTCCCCATGAGGTTGGATCATCTCAAAAAATATGGATATAACGCTGAGTTATAGAAATGGGTATGCGGGTCAGTATCGCATACCTCCACTTGGTTGGCCACACTCTCACACCCATGTTTCGTACGTATCCAAACCCCCTTCCCTATCCGTATTCACCTACCACTCTCGACCCCTATCCTCTTTACTTGCCTCCCTGATCCTCTATCATACTCTTTATACATTTACCACTCCACCCAACGTGCCTTTGAGTCTCTTTCACTTGTATAATCTTCTTCAAAGGATACGAAACGAAAAGGGAAAAAAATATGAATAAATAATAATAATAATAATAATAATAATAATAATAATAATGTACAAATATTTTATATTCATTTCAATGCTTTGTGCAAGGCAACCCGTATGTAAATTATTGTTTGTATCTTTTCAATAACAGAAATAACAATTGTTATTGTCAATATATAAATAATATTTATATGGTTTTTTTTTTTTTGGTTCACATATATTTTATATATAAGTAGAAAATTTCTATCGACATTCAATTCAATGAAATTCAATTGATACTGAATAGAAAAAAAAAAAAAATTCTCCCAATAAAAAAAAAATAATTGAGAAAAAATTAATTACTCTTCATGGGATTAATATTTTATTGATCGTTTCAAATTTTCAAACTCGTTGTTAATAAATTAATGGAGTACCTGTAAAATCAATAGTGCACCATTGCTTTCTCTGCATAATCAAATTCCATCAGCAATACAAATGACAGAGATGAAGATAGGAAGAGAGAAATAGTTGGGGAGAGAGAAAGAGACTGTTGGTATTGGCAGATATAGGTGAAATACACAGAGGTTGAATAAGGGATGATGTCTGTATACACGGTCCACCTTTTTCGCACCTCAACGTTTGGATACTATCACGTAATTTCGAAATACCATTGATGCAATCGACAATGGCTCAGTACCACCCGATTCGTTATCAATCAAAATACTTGATTGCGTATTGTCGTTTACAACGTACACATACACAAGCATTCGTGCTTCAATTGTACGATGCACATAATTATAATCCCGTTGTATCAGACATCACTTATCAAATGATAGAAAAATAATAATAATAATAATAATAATAATGATAATAAATAATCAGGATAATAATTATTAATTTATTGAATAATAATAAATACGTGGATGAAAAACATATTATTCAAGATATAAATTTTTTTTTTTTTTCAATTATTATTATTATATATTTTTTTTTTTTTTGTCATTATAATATTACACTTGATGACGTCGATCGCGTTCAAGTACGAGTCACCCTTCTTAAGACTCAGTATTTTCTGTTTATTAAATGGGTGACTCTGTGTTCATGTATTTGTGTATGTGTATGTATGTGCAGAGCAGTACAAAACAACTGATGAATGAGGGGTTGGAACGTCACAATGTGTATATGTGTGTGTATATGTTATTTCACAGTGTGGAATATTTTACTGTACATCAAAGTAAATGGAAGACTCAGCACACAGTGATTATTGTACACCACAATTTCTAGAAAAATTCCACGTAAGATGTACGAAAGCGAGAGATTCATGAGTTGCAATATACAATGAAAAAAAAAATTTTAAAAATAGAAAAAAAAGAAAGAAAGAAAGAATAGTAGAATGGAAGAGAGATGAAAAATATAAAGAGAATAAATACGAGATATTGAAGAAGAGAGTGAATATTTATCGATAAAATGTGTGACGATGTGAAAATGTGACCGAGATCAAAATTGCCAAGGAAATTTTTATGTTTTTGTTTGAATTATTTTTCTATTTGTTTGTTTACAGTTTTTCTTTTTTTTTTTATAGAAAAGTATCTCATTATTGAATATACAATTAATATTCAAAATTTTTTATTTTTTTATTTACTAATGTTTGTATAATAATTTCAACTATTTCACAAAAAACGAATTGTAATGTGGTGTTGTACCTTATATTTTGTTGTTAAAACAAAAAAATAATCATAAATAACAATAATAATAATATTATTATTAATAATAGTAATAAAATATGTGTACGTGATAGAGTGAAAGCGAATAATTTTTATCGATGGTACAGAACTCACAGTAATGAAAAGTCGATCGGTCGTAGAACAATTTCGCGGCCGATTCGTTTTCTCAACGGTCGGATGGACGGTAATATATATAATGTTGAACTGAAATGAAAGAAAAAATAAAAATGAAAGTGCAAATGCGCATTTTCGATCCGCTGGTCTGTTCAAAAAACAATTGAAAGTAATAAATGTACAGGACGATAAAACTATGTGTCAATAAAGTTGCACAAATTTCAAATATAGGTATATAACAAACTTTTACGTATTTTCGTATTTTCGTATAGAAAAGAAGATAATAAAATACGTCCAATGCATACAAAACTCAAAGTTACATAAAACAAAAAACAAAAAAATGGAAAAAAAAAAACTTCGACAAAGAATTAAAAAAGTATGGAAAAAAAAAAAAATATTATTAATCTACATTTATCCATATCAATATTCACTTTTTTACAATTACAATTGAATAAAATAATAATATATTTTCACTTGTCCAACTTCTACTGTGAAAATTTATTTCTCCCTTCTTCTTCTTTTTTTTTCTTCATTTAAATTTTTTTTCTACCCATAAAATTTTTTTTTAAATACCACAAAAATTTTGGACGAAAACAAAAAAAAAAAATAAATGAATAAACTAATAAAAATAATTATATGATAATGAAATTTAAAGAAAAGAACAAAAAAAAAAATAGCGCAGTATATTCGTATCGCATATCACGCTCGAACTCGTTCTTTCACTTCGATACTCTCAACCAAAAACTTTTTGATTTAAGATTCATCCTCAAATAATTCAAGTTTTAAAACACAAAAATTTCAACCATCCACCCAACCCACACACTATCTCACTTACTTTCATGAAAATTTTCCATAACAGTTAGTTGCATCTGCAAAGAAATAAGAGAACTAAATATACATACAACGCACATTTTCATTCTCGTCTTCTTCATCTTCATCTGTGCCATCGTCTTCTGTCATTACAGCTAAAATCCAAAGAGAATGAATGCAAGTCAGTACAGTAGAAGAGCTCAGTTACTGCATACCGGGATTGGCTTTTACTCTCAAAGAGAAAGATCAGGAGAGAGACAATGTGAAATATATACATATATACATATATACAGAAAGAGAACGAGAGAGTGAAGAAGAAGGCGAGAAACCAGGAGAGGTCGAGGAGTCATAGCGACTATGAGTTCATGGGGACAAAGGAAACTTGCGTCGTATGTTAGGTAACAGACGTGCCGTGACACACACGCTCTCAGAAACGAGTGGGCGACACAATCTCATCCTCTCTCCACCCCTTCCAAATTCTCCTTCACACATATATACATGCAAAGTGAAGGACTTGGGTTAAAACATCGCGCACAGGATGGACCTCGTCACACATACACTCCCAAAACTACTGTGTCACCTACACTAAATCTCCATATATACTTACACTCTCATAGAACTCACTTCTCACCGTCATACAGTCCAAATATATATACGGATACGAATTGCCCAATTCGGTAGATGCTACGGAAATATTCGCCCGCTCTATTGTCCACAAATATTAATCGCTAGTTGAAGTTCGCCCATCCTAAACTTGAGGGCCAATGTTCCTTTGATTATATATATAATAAATTTTAAACTATATACATATATAGATATTGGAACATACAGCAGATAAACCTGTCGCAGCTTGCAACCGGCTGTTGTCCAAAAGTCAACTTATATTAGAATACTTGGTAAATTCGTGTTATACTTATACATGATATATTAAATATTTGTGAAAATATATATGTTATATAATTTTGTATGTGATATTATATGCACGTTTGCAATAGAACAAATTGTGTAGAGTTATTGTATATATATCAATAAATGTAGATACATCAAAAAGACATTATTCAAGTTGGCGCAGATGTGGTTTGCCAAGATGTTCTCTCATGGAGGAAAGCAATGAATGGTGACACGTTACTGCTATATGGAACAATACAAACTGCGTATAAGTACACGACAAGAATGTTGAGAATATTTTTACTATGTGACTTTGGCATTGACTATATACAGAAATATATTATGCAATTAAATATATATAATACAAAGTAAATAATTCATAAATAATTCAATCTTATAATATTTATTATTTCAATTTTTAATCGCAAATCTTTGAAAAAGAAAAAAAAAATTAATTACCACACGAAATAAAAATTTAAAAAAGAATTGTAATAAGAAATAATAACATTTTTTACATATTATAAAAGTTATTTATATAAGAGTTAGCAAAATTATTTATGAGAAATAATTATTAAGTATAACAATTGTAAATAAGAATTATTACTAATTTGACATTTATATACAAATAAAGGGACATATATATTAATGTTTATGTACATACGTATAGGGATATGTTGGAATGCATTGAATACAATAATAGGGTGATATAAATCCGCAACAACTTCATTCAACTCACTCGCAAGCGCACCAGGTCACTGATAATAATAACCCATTAGGCGCACGTTTCACAAGTTACATAGGAATAACCGATGAATGTTAACACGCTACTTTCAACAAGAGAATGAGAGCGTTGGAAACGAGATTGCCATTTTCTATACACACATACATACATACATACATATGTATATATATTTTTTTATTTCATGTATTTTATATATATTAATACACGCTGTATATATGTGTAAATGTGTGTCTATAATTATTATTTTTATTATTATAATCGTGTAAAATTTATATATGTATAGGGGAATATAAAAGCGTCCCTAGAAAAAAAGCAGTTACGTACTCGGTTATGAACGCGTGCAAAAGTGCGATTCGAGGCGGAGCATTAGCCACAACGATTATAGAGCCAGTGCCCATGCCAATGACACGAGGTGTCGGTTTATACATATAATACGTGAATATCTATATATGTATAAGTCGGTTTTTATAAGTGGCAATGGTAAATAGTTTGAGATTGTTAAGAGAGTGAAAAAAAATATATATATATATATATATAATAAGGAATAATTTTATCGCCTTTTCTTAACGCGTCGCGTCACGAAATAAATTATTTGCATTTGTCATTATAATTTAAATAATGATAGAAAAAAAAAAAAAAAAAAAAATTTAATGAATAAATAAATGAGTGAATGAAAAAATAATAAAGTAAAAATGGATTTATTTTTAATAATAGAAAGAAAGATAAATGTTTTTTTTTTTTTTTTTTTTTTTTTTTTTCATTATTTTATATATTTTTTTGAAATGAATTTAATTATCATCCTCAACTTACCAGTGACGCGGGCGTGTTAGTGCGCACTCTCGAATCTCCCGTAGTTGACTGTCTGTCACTCCACCCCCTTTTACTGGGTGCATTAGGGTAATCTTGAATCAAGTGGGCCGAAAACGGCAGACGTTGAGTAAATACGTGAATTTAGTTTCCCAGCCATTAAAGCCAAAAGATTTTATTCAACTGGCAGAAGTATCACTGTGTCCTATATGACTAAACAAACACCAGCTGCATAATCCAAATGATTTTTATTCTGTACTTAATATCCATTTTACCTTATCCTAAATTGAAAAAATAAATACAGAGTGTAGGAATATAATATTAATTATTTGTTCCACTCTGTTAGAAAATAACACAATATAAACAAATATTTATATATACAAGGAAAGAGAATGGGAATGTTAGATAATGGAAAGTGTAGAATACTGACCAAAGTCCCTGATGTCTTGACTTCGTATAACCACACTCGGATCACTATTTTTTCCTCGCATTGTCTTTATATGCACCGATGATACTAAAGATATACACAAGCGCAAATATATACATACAAACACTTACAAATACAATACAATACTGAATGTGAAATTGAGAGATGAGTTTGTGAGTAGCAGACCTGAAGACACTATAAGTGGTTGATGTAGAATCTATTACGTTTCCCACGAGACGTTCGAAACATTCATCATGCTGTTAGTAACCGCTTACCTCCCACACAACTACCATCACTACTATACTATTACTATTACTATCTCTATTACTATTACTATTACAACTACATAGACATTATTGTTAATATATTTTTTGATAAAATATCGATACAAATTGATATTCGCACATTAAATTGAATTATTCATTTTATCATTGTGAAATACAAAAATTTAATTATTTTTTTTATCATAAATTTTTATGAATTTATATATTTCACATATTATTTATAAATGTGAATAGGAAAAAAGAGGAAAACGTAACAATGTGTGGATAATAAATGCTTTGTGCAAGTAGGGAAAATTTTCTGGGTTAGCTCAACAAATCTACGAGATGTAACACACAAACTTGGATGACTTTTCGAGAAAATGCGAAAATGAAAGAGTATATAATAGAGAGAGAGAGAGAGAAAGAGAGTTCCCTCCTCTATCATTTCTGTTTCTCGAGATAAAGGGAGCATAATGTGAAATGGGTGAAAGAGAAAGAGTGAGGTTGATTTGTTTGTTCATAGTTAGAAATGCAATTTAATGTACGGTTTATTTAATATTTATTTATCTGCATGTGATTGAAACAATGTTATATTTCATATTTTTATTATTAATTCAGAATAAATAATAATATAATCATAAGTGTTCATGAATGTATTTGTGACAATGATATATAATATATAAATGGATAAATTTAGAGAGAAGGTAAAAGAAAAAATAAAAAAAAAAAACAAAAAAATTATCGAATTCATCATTATTTTTTTAATGTGACATTTCTCTCGTTCTCACCTTCCTGTGTCCATGACATTTTGAACGATGGAAAAAATAAATAAATAAACCCGAAAGGAAATTTATTATGCAATCAATAAGAATAATATCGTTAGGTGGAATAAAATGTCGTCAAGTGCCATCTCGTTACTGAGTATTTTCAAGTATAGTAGTTGCCAAATGAGACATCAAATGATGAATGAAAAAACAATAAATAAATAAATAAATAAATAAATGGAAGTCTCGCCAAACCAAAAATAAAATAAATAAAAATAAAATAGTTGAATAAATTTTGTTTAATGAAATGAAAATAATATTCCAATACGTCTGTATATACTTATGTACATATATTTTTTCAAACGATTGTACAATAATAATAATAATATATAGAGATGGTAAGTGTAACTTTAGTGTCGACGTGTTTCGTTGAGTTTACATTTATACCGACGCGTAACAGTGCCAAAATATTTTTGACTTTCAAATGTATGAATGGTTGGTCGACACGCAAGAATATAAAGTAGCGTGTGAATTTTTTTTTTTTTTGGTTTTCTTTTATTTTTTCTCGGTTTTTTTCTTTTCTGATATTTTTTCCTGCACGATTTGGGAAATAAAGAGTGAGGCCAACGTTAGCTCAAAGTCTCAATGAATATTTCATAACAAAAATAGACGAATCGATCGTCGAACGCATCGTCAACTACTGTAAAAAGCGTTCAATATTTCACCGATATATTATACACTCACGATAAGTGTGAGTAAGCCCAATAAAATATGAAATAAAATTTTTCATACAATCAAATATTATTTTTGTCAGTTCAAAAATAAAAATTTCCAATAATACCATTGGTCTTAATTATTCTGAATGAATTGTTTTTTTTTTCACTCATCAAATTATTTAGTTATTTTTAGATAGATCTGAAATATTGCCTTTATTTCATAATGTGATACAATTTGATTATCCAATCATTATTAATTATTGATTCATATTTCGAAATTAATATGATGACAGACAGCTCCGAGAACATTTTTTTTTATCCATTTTATTTCAAAAATTATTTGAATTTTTCATGAGAAATTAAAAAATTTCAATTCATAAAAAAAAAAGAAAGAAAAAAAAAACTTTTTTTACATCCTCATTATTCATAACGTGCAATACAAAATACAACGTATCTAGTTTATTTTATTTATTTTTTAATGGTGAAAATAGAAATGTGAACAAGAAAAAAAGTAATTAATCAACTAAATAAATAAATAGATAAAATAACATGAAAGTGGGCGTGAAGCAACTGTTGTATGCAACGAGCAGAGTAGATTATATACCGGCACAAGTCTCGAGCGTCCTCATTATGCCAAGTACTCGCTGTCATTTACGCCAAGTTATACCGAGAATTCTCTAGGACCCTCACAAACTTACATATATATATATATATATACTCGTCCGAGAACTCTGAACCGACAGCTACTACTTTCCACTGTGCCTAACACAACGTCGTCCTTTTCCACTTGCTTCTTCCCTCACTACCTACGATATACATATACGTTTTTATACACATTCATGTCGTCGTTACGAGTATTCCAACAAGTGAGTGCTCTCATCTTTTTTAATTTTTTTTTTACCGTATTTCTACATCACAGTCGCTAAATTGAAATGTAGAACATGTAATATGATTTAAAAAACGAAAGTAGTAGAAGAAGAAGAAGAAGAAGAAGAAAAAACCGAAAAAGAAAAATGAAGCAGAACAGAAAAAAATACAACGTATTAATTATCGTGAAAAAAATATAGAAAATTATAAAAATAAAAATTATTATTCATAAATATAGATAATAAATAATAATAATAATAATAATTTATAATAATGAAAATAATAATAATATTCATTTATATTATTTATTTAATATAAATATGGAGATTTTTGACGTGTATATCTATGTGAAAATTCTAAAGTGAATTGAAAATACTCACGGTATAAATGCAACATAGAACTTTGAAAATTGTTTCTCATACATTCGACGTTATATTTTCATGAATATATATTTATTTCATTATATATAGCAACACAATTATATAATCCCTTTATTTATTTAACTTTTCATCACTATATTTATTCAATGCTATTATTTTTTCATAATTTGATATTATAAATAAGAAAAATATTTTGAAATATATATACTTTTCAATTCAATATACCAATATTAAAATGAGTAAATAATTAATCATAAAATTTATTTATCCAATTTCAACAAACAGCCAATTTTCTTTCTATCTTCATACGTATACAAATATCGATATTGATAACATGCACTAAAGCTCCATGTACCTGTATTTTATGTACACACACACATACACACACTAAAACTCACTTTGTTTCTCTTCTCATTTTTTCTTCTCTCTCTTTCTCTCACGCTCTTGTCCCTCCCACACCACTTTCAGAAAGTTTTTCTGATATTCTGCACGCAGTATACTCTTGGGATCATAGAAAATGTAAAATCGTAACGCTCCAACTCTCAGTGGTGCCATAAATAACTGAATACACTGTGAATTATTTATTATAGATAAAGTACAAGTGATGTAACGACCCAATCCGATTTGTTTAACGCCTCATTTCAATCACTGCACACATATAGAACAATTTTGCTTAATAATAAATAAAAAAAAGTGAGAAAAAAAAAAACTGTGAAAAACAACAGTGAAAAAAAATGAATTTCACAAACATTTATGGTAATTAAATGTAATTGTATATTGTATGCACACTATATACTACAATTTGAACAATCTCACTGAATTTTATCATTATTATTATTATTTTACTTTTTTTTTATTTTTTTTTATGATATGAGAGTAGAAGAGAAGATGTGGATGAACGAAGAAATGAAATGAAAGTAGTGTATACACAATAAGTACAACAATGTGGTGCACTCAAGGTCCATTTGTTGCTGAGCGAGAGGAAATTTTACGAAACTCTGCTGACTGAGTTCTCTGACTCACAATCTCGTGAAACGACCGGAACGTTGAGAATAAAATTTACCGGGTACCTCGCAGACATATACATATATATATATATATATATAACATGAATGCACGTGTATGAAGATGGAGAATGTTGGAAAAAATAAAAATAAATAAATAAAAAAAAAAATTAAAACGACGATAGAATGAGAGGAGAATTTTGCGAATGCAGAAGAAATAGACAAGGAGAAAATATGAAGATTGTATTGAATAAAGTGAAAGCGATAGGACAGACAAGTGGAAACAGCCAAGTGCAGACAGACTGTGTCTCGTCTGCGTGTCACTGCAACAGAAAATACATTCGCAAGAAAAAAAAAAAAAAAAAAAAAAAAAAAAAGACAAACAAACAAATAAAAGAAGCCACGGGAATGCGTCCCGTGAGTGTGTCCCGGTTGGCTCAACCCCAAATGACACGTCGGTAATCGAACGTATTCAAATGTTTCGCCAAAAACGTGACCGACATAACGTCATCGACGATTCTATCCTTTTCTACCGATTCAATTTGCGTTCATCCCATTTTGCATTCATTTTATCACGTCGAACATTCAACCCTCGTTGTGATCAACGTAGGTATATATATATATTTATCATGAGAAAATCCAGCCGTATACAAACACGCAAGAAGCACAAATTCATAAATATGCACATAAATACAAAAAAATGTAATAAAATATATTTAATACACGTGTCTCGGATATATATACAAGTATATACTGCGTATTGCGTAAAAGTAGTTTATACTTTATTTATAATTCAGTTTTATATACACGAATGCAATATTATTTTGTATAATAGAATATCAATCACATATAAAATATTTCAATCATAATTTATATCATTGTATGAACAAATATGAATGTCTCAGTATTATTAGTTATAAAAAAATATTTTTTTTTTTTTTATGTATTTGGTCTGTCTATATATTATTGCACTAAATCTCTGTCTCTTTCTCACCAACTGCTATCTGACTCAGATTCAAACCCGTAAAATTGCATGCGGAATTTACATGGCATCTAGAGAAAAAAATTTTGTGGCCAGTAACTTCTTGTACAATATAACTCGGTAGAGAAACTCGTGGACGAGATTCTCACTACAACACCGCAACAAAGCGAATCGAAAAGAGAAAAGTTAGACGTAAAAAGGAAGAAAAAAAAAATAATAAAACTCCCCAAAAACCCATTGGGATAGTCTAGTTCTCACACGAAAAATCCACTGAGGATTCAAATCCACCTTGATTTTTGTTTATCCAACAATTTTCCCCAACAACTTTTTTTTTTCATCATGTCTACATACAGACACATAATGCACAGAGACACATTTCTTAATGATATATTTGAAATAATAAAACTAATGGAAAAAAAAAAGAGAAAAGAAAAAAAATAAAAATACAAGAATATTAAAAAATACAAATTAATTTTAACTAATCATTTTTTTACTCTATAAAATATTAGAAGAGAAAAAAAAATGATATTATAGAAGATATAAAAAAATAAAAATAAAAAGAAAAAGAGAATAAAAAACAATAAAAATTTAAGCGTCTGGAGCAATTAAAAAACTCTTGTTCACAGACCGTTTGCGGTAGTGATGACTTTAAAAAGACAGAAACAAAGTCTACATCCCGTCGCTTATGTATACCTCAATCCGTCCCACTCCTTTCATGAAGTCTTTGAAGTTCCTTCAGGAACCGTAAAACAAACTCCACTTACGTAAAAGTTAAAAAAATACCAACGAACTACTCTACAGTAGGGAAAGAAGAGGAAAAAAAAAAAAAAGTGGTTGAGTCAGGGACAGAAGCACCTCGAGCATTTCTGCCCCTCCATCTTTTTCCTACCTACCACTCCTTTTCCTCTTGTTCACTTTTCTTCTATATTTTTCTCTTTCTCCTCCTATCCACTGTTATTTTCTTCTCCTCCTGTTGGTTATTGTCATCGTTGAAGCGAGCTAGAGAGGAAGGAAACTCCTTTGTTTCGTATTGCACAAAGTTTTTTTTTTTTTTTTTTTACAAAATATTGCAACAGAAAGATATAAAAGGATCTATGTTAGAGGAAAGTAGAAAAAATTACCTTCGCGCATTCATGAAAGTGAATCACAAAAAAAAAAGGAGAAGGCGAAAGGAAAAAAAAAAAAGAAGAAATATCAAGCGAGAACAAGAGACAGAGAGTGAAAAGAAAAGTGTGGAATATAGTAAAAAACAGAGAAGAAATAATAAGGGGTGGAATTTAAAAAGTTGAAACAAAAAAAGAAACAGCCAACAAAAATATTCACTTGGAGCGTGAACAATTTGATACATATACGTAGCGCACAATTTTCCCTACCATTGAATTCGAGTGCTTTTGATGTTGGATGATAATAGGATCAAGACTTCTCGAATTTCGAATAATCAAACTTGAAATGGAGACCTATTGCACAAAAGGGATCTTTCAAACTGCAATCGAAATTGGCTTGTTATACATATATATATATATATATATATATATTCCTTTCATGTCTTTCAAATTGACTGAATCTCATTTCTACATTGTGTAAATACTAAAAACCTTTTCACTAAAGTTACTAACCTATCATTCTACCATAGTGTCCATAAATGATTGATTAAGTTTTTTATTATTCCTAATTGAATTGAAGAGAGATGAAGAAAAAAAGAAAAAAAAAGGGAGATAAACAATTGAAAACCTTTAAATAATGCAAATAGGGAAAAAAAAAATAATAATAAAAGGGGAAAATTTTATGTAGAACATGAGAATAAAAATGTAAAAGTAAATCAAAAATAATTGACATTAAAATTCGTCACAGTCACAGTTAGGATATGTAAATATAATATATATTTGTTTTTATCTTCATTCTCTTTCCCCAAACTGTCATAATATACACTGTGCATATGTGAAATTTGATTTATTAACATGACTGTATCGGATTTCATGGAATAAATCCGTCTTGAAGCCTGTCGTCCGTTGTCACTCGACGTGACATTCATCCTCTATCACCCTCTCCCCATCTCCTCCCACGTCGCTCTCATCCAACCTCTCTCTATTTATCTCACTAACTGCTAACATATCTAAACTACCAACAACATCACACAAATGAACGCAACCCAACACATTTTCTATTGATACAGAAATGAAGAGAAGACAAATATGAAGAACATAAGTAAAGAAAAGAAGATAAAAAATATTTCATTTGGATAATTTTCTAAACTATTCTCATACAAAATGTTTGATTGAGAATTTCACAATTATTTATATTACAACCATAAAAAAAAAAAAAATTGTGTTACTAATATTCACAAATAACAGATGAGATTCAGAAATTGTGAATAAAAAAATTAATACGGGAATTAATTAATATAAATCTCAGAATGTCAACCATAGCAAAACTTATATGTGGACTCAACGATGATTAGATGAAGGTTTGATGTCCATCAATCACTCCCAATATTTCTATGTGTGTGTGATTAATACTCTGCAAGTCATTCTAATTACTCATGTGCTAAAATATCCATAGATGTGTGTGCACGTGCGTTTACTCACGTGCGAGAATATATATGTGTGTGTGTGTATATATATATGTATAATTTGATGAGTGAATATCCAACATACGATGATTCATCAAAATATAAATTGTGATATGTTCAACATTAATTCGAAAAATTGAAATGAAAAATTTCTATGTATTCGATAAATTACCTTCAAAGAAAACAATTTTCATTACAATTAATTAACTAATTAATTACATGTATACAAAAAAAAAAAAAAAAAAAAAATCAGTCTTCTGTAAGTAAATCAATAGAATTACGTTGTATTATCTGTAATTTTTTTTATACTTTACTGAGTCAATATATATAATATATATTCCCATGTTATTTTCAACCATACACAAAGTTTAAATTTCAATTAGTTTAACCACTCAACGAGTAATCGCAAACGCAACCATTTTCATAATTACATATTCGGATAATTTGATAAAATAGTTGAATATATCACTGCAAAGTTATACATACGTATGTATGCAACCAAAAGCACTTTTGGTGGTACATTAAAAGTTTACATGTAACCTGGAGCTCCAATGGATCATATTCAATCACATTTATCACTGTACTTGTATATTATGCTATAAATTATTATGATTATAAATATAAAGGAAATAAAGAAGTAAAAAAGGTGAAGAAGAAAAAGAAAAAAAAAATTGCAATATGAGTATTTAATAAGTAAATGGCCGTATCATGAAAAGTTATAAAAAAAATTATTACTGTCCTCTCACTTTATATATATGAGTTTTCATCATGATCGCCCTACGGTGATTCACTTTTATTGTTACGACGGTACAATAAGAATGAGAATAAGGCAGAGTTAGAATACAACACTATCGTGGGCTTGAAACAACGAGTGTATAGGGTTTGGTATGATATCATGAATAGATGTTCGTGTTGCCTACAGGCTAAGAAGCAATAATGTCAAATATTACTCTCATCTGTAAATATATATATAGCAAAACATTGATTTTTTTGTTTTCTTCTTGGTCTTATGTATAAATGAAGAGAAAACATAATTGTACTGAGTAACTATCAGTCTGAAATACTTTTATTGTCACTACTATATATGAATAATAAATTACAATGAAAAATGTATAATTATTAATAATTTTAATAGACAATCACAAAATGAGGGATGAGGGAGAGGAAAAAAAAAAGTCATGAAATGGATGTAACTAAACTGAAAATCAAATGAAAAAAAAAAAAAAAAAAAAACGACAACATTAATAAAGAAATTTTATAATGAATAAAAATAAAAGCTTGATAAATTGTTTCAAACATCAACCGTTGATAGAATAAAAATAAAATAATAAACATTAATGAATATAAAAACTCAAATTCAACTCAAGTTATACACATAAATTATTCATACGGAATTTTTGTGTATTCAATAACTTTAAATTGACAGTTTTTCCATTGGTGTAAGGTTTTTTGTTTTTATTTATTTATTTATTTATTTTTATTTTAGGAATTAGAAAATATAGAGCAATTAGATAATAAATATATATACGCAAACTAAAACATATTGTATGAAAAAAAAAATAATAATAATAATAATAAATAAATAAATAAATAAAACAAAACGAAAAAAATGCAGTCGATTGCGAAAATTTTTTTGTCACAGCCTTTTTTTTTGGAGGTGTGTCAGTGCACCACAGTTTCTCATACCGAAAACAAAGATGATATTGAGAGTAAAATAATAATAATAACAAAAAAAGAGCGACAGTGGAGGAGGAAGATATGAGATGAGAAAAGAGAAAGGGAATAAAAGAAAAAAACAAAAGACTTAGACACGTTCATAAAAAAAGACTTCTGTGCATACTAATTCACATATAATCTCAAGTTTCTCTCTACATTTACGAGAAATAGAAAGAATGGGATAATATAAAATCAGTGGGTGGAAGAGAAAGAAAAAATTATAACCTGTAAAATATTCATATACATATATATATTATGCATTTGAAACGGTATAGGTATCGTTCTTTAGACATTAAATCCACTGCTATGCACAATACCAAAGAGAAAGAGAACTAAAGAATTGGTAATGTTATAGTCGACCTATTTTTTTATTCAAAAATTTTTTCACAATTACATTTATATCATAAATTAATATATTTACAAAAATATTATTCATAGTCAAGTGATATGTCCCCCAAGTCAAAAATTAAAAACAGTGTACATATAAAAAAAAATAGCAATTCAATAAAATATTTTTAAAATAAAAAAAAATCAAAGAAAAAAATAGAGAGTAATAAAATAAAAAAAATTTCAGTATCCAAATATAAATAAAAAAAAAAGAAAAATTATTATTCACTGGCTTCAATTAATAAACACAGTATGACAGATAGAAGTGTATAAAGTATATAAACATATATATACGCATATATATACTTATCCCTAAAGCAGCTTTTCATAGTCGCAATATTATTGTTTACTAGCTCATGTAGATTAGAGAAAATGTCTACATGTCCATATATATATATATATGTGTGTGTCTGGGTATTAACATATGTGTGTTACCGATCGTTAGTGTGTTTGGTTTAATGATACAATTGTATACTTAGCAGTTGGGTGCGTTTATTGACCATACATATATATATGTATATATATATATATATATATATATATATATATACAGTGTCATATGCATAAGAGAAATTGATGGTGAGGGGGTTGGTTATTGGTTAGGTTCACCTAAGCTGAAGCCAAAGCGAACTGTTGGTAAAGAGAACGGAGGTTTAGTGAGTGTGAGAGTTGTGACGTCTAATGCTACCACGAACATCTCTGTGTTTATCTATTGAGAATCTGGCGTCAAAAAGCAACTTCTAATGTCAATGCATACACAACAAACACCCACATGAAATCCGACGAAATCTATACTCTATGATCTAGCAACTAAATAAATCAACAATCTGTAAATATATATGTTTATTTAAAAGTTAATTTTAAAGTTGAATATAAAATTAAACTTGTTTATTTGATGAAAAAAAAAATATATTTATATATATATATATTTAATATTATAAAGTATTAATTAAAAGTATTTATTATTTTTGAATAGAAATTATTAATATTAAAATTAGTGGAATAATAAATTTGAGAATTAATATATGAATTGGTGATACAGATGGAAGAAAAAGTATGAAAGTGCGAGGGGAGATGGTGGAAAAACGAATTAATGATGATGAAGAAGGAGAAAGATGAAAAATAAGAGAAAAGTAAAAGTAGTTATACGCCGCGGAAAAGTGTAAAGGTATTGCTATTAATCTCAGGTATAAAGTAAGATAAGTGGGGGACTAATGTGAACACACACTCAAACAAAAAGATGGTAAATTTAGTGTGAGTGTGTGTATGCGCGTGTGTCTGTGTGTGGAGCGGTGGAGATGGGTGAGGGGTAGTTACGGGAAAAACTAATTCCAGTCTCTAATGGTTCTGCCAATAGCAATTTCTATAAGACTGAATAGTAATTTCCAGATTCTTGTGGCAGCGCGCGCAGACATTTATTCACACACACTCACACACACACACACACACTCACAGAGGTGTATAAAAAAGAAAAGGAGTAGAGAAAAGTTTTACAGTGATCTTAAGACTATCCAAGTAAGAACGAATTTCCGAGGTCATTTTTATAGAACTACCATTCACTATTAAGAATATAATCGTGACAGTTTTAAAAATAATCGTAATTTAACTTCAATATAAATATTAATCGATACATTAGTAGTATATTTATTTACAAAATTAATATTATATTTATCATGTATACAGTAATAATAATATTGAAAAAAATTTTGATTAAATATATAACCGATAATTATTTCAATAATAATTCTTGAATTTCCGCTAAAGTTTTTCCCTTAGTTTCCGGTGTGATATAAATCAATACGAGAGTTGTTGCTAAAACACAACAAGCAAAACCAATAAATGGCACTGAGTGACCGATATGCCATACCTCAACAACAATGAGATACATTTTTATAGAAATAAAACCGAAAATTCCACCAATAACACCAATAAGACATGTACCAATAGCTTTAACGTCAGTGCCAAATACTTCACTCATTAAAACTGAATGAAGACCAAGAAAACCGATGTTAAATGCAAATACTAATCCCATTGCTGCTATAATTGGTATAATTGAATATGACGTTACATCAATATTCATATATTCTTTCATAATAAAATAGCCACCAATCGTAAAATTGCACGCTGCAGCAGCAATACCAGCAATGAAAATCAATGGTTTACGACCTAAACGATCAATAAGTAAACTAACAACTGTTGATGCTATAATTTTTGCAATTGCTATCAAAATACCACCAACATTTTTGCTTATTGTATTACCAGCTGATTCAAATACTACATGCCCATAAACAATTATTATTGCAAAACCACCAAATGTCTGTGGAATAATAAATAATACTGTAATTATAAAAGCACGATAATTTTGTCGTACACTAAAAAGTCTCTTCAATGAACTAATCATATTAATTTTTTTGTTTCCCTTGTAACTTGTTTTAATTGAATTACTAATTATATCCAATTCTTCTGTAACATCAAGTTTACCGCGTAACTTTTCAAGTGTTGCTTCAGCTTTTGATTCACGATTTATCATCATATAAAAATATGGCGATTCAGGAATAAAATATAATGCAACTTGAACAATAATTGCAATTCCTAATTGTATTGCTGCACCATCGGCTATATTCAAATATGGAGTTATCACATATGCAAATAATAAACCAAAATTAAATGTTACACTCATGGCAGCGCCCATCATTCCACGTAATTTTGTTGATACTACTTCACCAAGATACAGAGGACTAACACATATCGACACGCCAAATGACAATCCACCGAGAAATCTCGCGATCATCAGCATCTGAAAATAATTTTTAATTCTACCAATTGATTTTTACTCGATTAATAAAATTAATTCAACAACAATAATTAACAATAACTATTGTAATTATAAAAACATAAAAAAAAAAAAATGAAAAATTCGAGGTGAAATTATTTCAATTCACCCAAATATTAGTAGCAAAATATTTCAACAGCCAACAAAATACTAATGGCGCACTGCCCCAAAACATTGCACTTTTTCTTCCTAATTGATCGATAAATGGTCTACTCAATATTGGTCCTATTAAATGTCCCAGTGCACCCAATGCCGCAATTGTTGATATGTCATCATGATCGACGGCAATTGGTGAATCTTTAGCCAATAATTTAATCACAACTGGTGACATCCAACCAATATAACAACCAACTGTCAATGATTGAGCGGAGCCTGAAATAAAGAAGTAAAAAATTATTTTGAAAAAAAAAAAATATATATATATATATATTTTTTTATCTACAATATTAATATAAATATTCTCACATGTAAAAGCTGCAATATATTCCCATGTTCGTGAACCATCAGGTGATGTATATCGTCCTTTGTCATTTTTATTAATCATATTAAAATTTAGTTCACTTATTCATATGTTTTTGACAATATTACCGTTTAACTATAGTGCTACCACTGACAATAATGATATTATAAAGAATTTTCCTGATAATAGATATTCAGAGATAACACCAACATATTCATACATTTATTTATAAGTTTATTGTACATTTTATACTTACGACATATTCACAGTGACAATTAACGATATCTTGACATTTATGAATTAACTTTATAAACATTGTCGCTTGCACAATATCATTGGCCCCAAATCTCTGACGATTTCTTACATTTAATCGTTAAATACATACGTACGCGTTTATGAAATATTATCGTTATAAACGAAAAAGACAAAAAGAAAAGAAATATACTGATTTATATCAGACGTTTCATTGAGATTCGGTTAATATATACATTTACATTGAAATATATAATTAACTTTAGTGGAATATTATTTTATAGTTTTTATATTGTACTTGAATTGATGTTATGTAAAGTATGTTATGGATGTATGATACTGCTAAACTTTAATATTTTCAAAGAAATCCAGTTAATAATTAATCACACCATGACTAAATGGAATAATTATCACCAGCGTGTTATCTACATTAAAATAGTGATATAATGAGATAAAAAATATTTCTCAATATACGTGTTTTATGATGCTGTAAATTTCCTCAATAAAAATTATTTTTATTCTTTTCAAAAAATTTACTTTTTATGAAAAATTTAATTACGGATAATTATTAATATATCGAATTTGTTTTTTATTTTTTTCAATTTGTATTTTATTCAATTTTTCATTACAATACCAGTGATATTATTTTATTTTCATTTTTTGATTTTTCAATAAATTTGATCATTCAGTAATTTTTCGTCTTTTTTTTTTTCCCCGCTCTGATGCAGTGACAAGATGAAAAATAAGACGTCGTGCTATACGACGGTTTATATGTCGTCTCCTGTCAATTACAAAAGACGACGACAACTAACCAGCGTGAAAGTAAAATAGGGACCGAATGAAACGAGTACATACGCATATATGTATATATATAAAAGAACACGCAACTGGCATGAAGACGCCATCACGATTGAAGCTTTTACTACGATGGATTGACATCTCTGGTGTAAGAAAATAAAAAGAAAAAACCGAATCAAAGCGCTTACAAGACGTGAAGAAAAATTCATTCAATATACCAAATGTACCTGTATATACAATCTCATTTAACGTGAATTTTTATTCTACTTGAAAATCACAAAATGTCACATGGGTATATATTTTGAAATCATTGACGTATACCAACAACATCAACGTAAACATTTTTCATTTTTATTCCAGTATAACAGCACATCATTAGTGTTCATACTGTGTCGCTTGATGTATCAATATTTTACAGACGATAAAAAAAAAAAAAAAAAAAAAGAAAAAAAAAACAAGGAGACGGAAAAAGACCGAAAATATATTTGTCATCTCGAATGTCACTTTATCATTCAAATATAATAAAATGAAATTTGTTTATGATTTTTTTTTTTTTTTTCTTCTTCTCTATTAACATTCAAATAATGAATTTCTTTCCTACAGTATAAAAATATCAATTAACTATCCCTCGCAATTTTTTTTTTTTTTTTTTTTTTCCATCGTTTCGACAAATTTACTTTTTATAAAAGAAAAAATATCAGCCACATCTCCAGTCTCCTCTTTTTTCTGTCGTTTTACCCTCATGTACATATATTCATTATCAAACCATGAGTATTGTAGAATTTATCTCAAACGACAATGTTGGACAGCGCACACTGAACTAAAAAAAAATATAATAATAAGAAGAAGAAGAAATAGGAGCGAAAAAAAAAAAAAAAAGTGGAGTAGGAAGGAAAGCGATAATATCCCCATTCCACGTCTTCTATATCCTCTCATCCAATCTCGTGTACGATGTCATTGTCAGAGGAACAAAAAAAAAATCCATTTCTCTGTACAAAAAAAAAATATATCTGAAAGCCCACAACATTCAACGACGTTTTTCACAATCCCATTTCGATCACTATCTGGCTTCGGAAATAAAGTTTAAAGACACGAGTATTTGATAAATAAACTCTATCAACTTCCATTCTCATTCTCTTGCTCACTTTGTATTTATATTTTATTTTTTTTTATGTATATATAATACCCGCTCACACACATAGATACACACATATGTATGGATATAATATCACGTGTAAATTTATAAATTATCATGTTATCAATTATCTTTGTAATCTATTATTTCAAATATTATAACAATAATTATAATAAATTTCTTCTTTAATATTTTATTCTGCCTATTTAATCGCAAATTGATTCAAGATAAGATAAAAATATACATATCAACAATTGAAATATTATATATTTGTATCAGCTGTATATGTATAATTAATTTTTTTTTCTTGTTTTTTTCTTTACGGTCTACAGCTCAGAATTAATTCTATAATTAGAACTAATAAATTTTCAAGTTTTCGCCAATTTTCAAATTTCGATTATAACTCGTAAATTATTATACATATATATTTTTTTCACATATCTATACATAACAATAGAACATTATTATAAAGTAAGACTATACCGTATTGTATATACGAGGCAGTGGAGTGCTCGTTAATTCCACGTTAGTTCTCTCTCCCTATCCTCAACAGATTCACAGAAATGCCAGTAAATTTCAAGCGGCGGAAACACCGGGCAATTTTCGCAGTCGGATGTACTTGTACCTTGTACGTGTATCATGAATATACTATAATACTATAACATATATATATTATACACAACTCATCGTTTGTGAATATAGGTGTATGTATACAATACATTTTATCTGAAATGAACCCAGTAGTAACAATAGAACACTAATCTTTGATGGTTATTCTATCGGCTACAATAATTCATAAAAATAATGAACTATGCCTAAAATCTGAAACCAAAAAAAAAAGAAAAAAAAAAATCAAAAAAATGAAAGGATATCAGAAAAGAGACAAATATCAAAAAAATTTTTATATTCAAAATCTAGGATATTATTTGTTTTATAAACAGAAAAAAATATTATTTCCCAAAATTTTTATCATTTACCTGAAATTTTTATATTTTAATCTAAAATAAAATGGAAAAAATTGTATAAAAATTTTCCATTACTCTATATACCAATATATGAGAGAAGACAAAAAGAAAACAAAAGAGCATTTGTATAAATTACTTTATCCAACATGTTCATACAGATAGAAAAGAAATATATATATACATACTGAAATAAAGAGTGAGAGCGAATAAAATGAAAATGAAAGAAAATAAGTAAAAAGTCGACAGTCAAAATAACAAAGTGAAATATAAATTTTATTGTCGATTACTTTCACATACGATTTGACATTGTATGTTATATATCAATATATATATATAAGCGATTTACCACTCACTGACTCATATTCGTACCGGCAAAACTACAATTCCTATTGACTTGAAATTTGGCATAGAGGCTGCTCATATTACGTAGACGCACACTAAGAACGGATTTTGTGAAACCCTGAAAGGAAAATTTTTTTTCTCGAAAATTCGTTATAACCGGATATAAGGTGGCAACGGTCGCGATGGCGATTGTTGTCCCCTAGCAACGGTTGCTATGGTGATTTCTCGCTCCTAGCAACGGTTGCTATGGAGATCTGAGTCCCTAGCAACGGTTGCTATGGAGATCTGAGTCCCTAGCAACGGTTGCTATGGTAATTTTTGTCCCTTAGCAACGGTTGCTAGGGTCACAATTGTCGCTAGCAACGGTTGCTATGGTATTTTTGTCTTCTAGCAACAGTTGCTATGGTAAGAATTGTCCCTAGCAAGCGTTGCTAAAGACGACAATCCCTATAGAGACCGTTGCTAGGGGACAACAATCACCATAGCAACCGTTGCCACCTTATTTCCGGTTATAACGAATTTTCGAAAAAAAAATTTTTTTTTTGGGGTTCCACAAAATCCGTTCTTAGTGTGCGTCTACGCAATATGAGCAGCCTCTATGCCGAATTTCAAGTCAATAGGAATTGTAGTTTCGCCGGTTCGAACATGTGTCAGTGAGTGGTCAATCGCCTACATATATATAGATATATATTTATACAACCGTGTGTGTGTGTGTGTGTGTATTCCTAGTGTGCGGTCAGGAAAGCCGCTCAAACGAAAATCACACATATGCTGGCGTGTCTGGAAACCGTAAGAAATGATAATACCTCACCATCACGTTTTCTATACATAGATGTATCCATCTGTACATATACATATGTTCATCAATGTGAGAGTGTTTATATATATGTCCATTTGTATGTCACTACATATATAATATATACCCATGTGTACTCGCGCATATCGCAACACAACGTGGATGCTCGCGATGTGTATGCACCAATGAGGAGCAGGGGAAATTTATGCCTGACGTAGCGTGAGAGCAATGCATACTACAGTTATACATATACAGAGTTTTGGCCCTGTGCAAAAGCCGCAAACACTTCTGTATATATATAAACCTTTTGCTCCATTGTTTGATATTATTCCTGGCTATAATCCATCCGATTAACATCGAATTGAGTAATTTTAGTTTAATAGGGCTACGATTCGCCTCACGGAGAAATTTCTGGTTGTATTCACTATTTACAATTTCTAAAAAAAAAAAAAAATTAATTCATATAAATGATAATATTGAATAAAAAGTTATATTAATGATTCATGAGAATTTGAAAAAATATTTTTTATTTTTTATGTATTACCGCGAATATCCAATCAGTGGTAATGAATTATTGATTATACATTTATTATATTATATAATTTCTATCGTATAATAATTTTGATGAATTCAATTATTGAAATGAATACACTACGATAAATCTATTTTTGATTGTATCATATATCTCATCAATTCTTATATTGTGAGAATAATCATAGTATTATCGTAGAATAGAATTCATTTAATAATAAAACAAATTAACGAGGAATTAGAGATATGAATTTGAAAATGATATATACTTACATTTGAAATAAATGAGGACATAATTTTATTTATGTCACTTTTATCTGCTTGGTGACAATGTTGAGAAAAATATATATTTGTCTTTATACGTTGAATAGAATTATCTAATAAATGAATATTTTTTTGTTAAGTAAATGATTGAATCAAATTTCATGTAAGTGCTGCTATCATAACAACATTTCAATATAACCTATAAAATTCCTGGATTAGCTCAGTTTGATGACTCAGTTTCAGTTGATTATGAAGAAATTTTGAAAAATGTTACCAACACAATGGGTTGATAGTACAGGCGTCTATATGATCATGGTCAGAAGCTATCGCGGTTAAATAAGTATCAGCCTTAACGAGTTCCAACCTTAAAAATACAAAATTCTTGGATTCATTCCGCAAATATTTTTTCTTTATAATTTTAAATATTTTTCATTGATAAAGAATTAATTATCAATCATGAATCATCCATTGTGTTTAGAAAAGGTATATTTATATTGAATGTTTAAATGGAGCTCGGTTAAAATGGATATAACTAAAATATGCATGAAATTTTCCTTTATGAAAAAATTACAATTATTTCATTTGTATCTTTTGTCTGTAAAATCTAGAAGAACCCAATTGAAGAAAATAACACATTCGTTGATGGTTTTCCTAAAGTATCATCTATAACATTTGACGAATTAACAGCAATTGCTGATGAAATATTTGGAATTGGAAAGTGGAGTCATGAAGTGAAATCACAAACAATTGGTAAAAATTATTCGAAGATGATGAAAAAAAATTGAGTATATTTATTAGCGAAATAATTATTGATAATTCCACATATATCTCACAGATTATGTTGATTATGTAATGGGGAAATATCAAATTGGTGCTGCTACATTTGTTCGAGTTGAATTGTCTGATAAGACATATCATCAAGAAATGGGCTACAGTATAATGGAATCACCTGTAAAAGGTGTTGCTGTATATTCTGCAAGAGCTGTACGCAAGTTTATTTGAGACAATAATACAAACAAAAACCAGTGATTTTATGTGATTATAGTTTCATTATTTTTTCGGGATATTCGTATCATCGAAAAATCTTTATCCATTCACGAGATATCGTGGACAAGACGCCAACAGGGCATGAAAAAGTTATGTCCCCATTAACAGTCTAAAATTAGGATATAATATAAGTGAACTGAAAATATTAGTTCAATTTTCTTTATCACTTTATCTATTTTATCTAATATTTATTTATAATTTTTAGGAATCAATCGTCAATGGTTTGAAAAAAACATTGCTCTGTTTTGGTAATGTAATTCAACAGGAAATAATGAAATATACGTCTAATTCCGACTCCCAAAACATCCAAAATTCAGATTGTGTTAAAAGTCAAGCCAAAAAAAAATCTTCACCAGGAAAAACACCTGATGAAATATCACGTAAACGGAAATGTAAACGGAAAAGTAAACAGAAACAAAGAGAAAAACAAGAAGAATATAGACGACGTATGATGATTCAAAAACAACAAAACGTGGAATCAAAAGTGATTCCGTAATTTTAATTGTGACCATTTATCGATTGTGTCAAAGCTAAACGCATTCATTATGTATTTTTATATTCCATTTTTAAGATTTTTCTACGTTTCTATTGAATTTGAAATGGTCCCTCCACCGTTATAATACAATGAAATAAGTTGTTGAGTCGTTCAAAAAATAAAATTATCTAAAAAATTAATAAAAGCAAAAAGTTATTTTTTTTTGTAGACAAAGGGATTATCGCATTTTTTTATATTTATTATTCAATCAAATTTTTCTATTAATCTTATACTTTTTTTTTTCTTGGTATTCAATTACAATCAATCAGTTAAGTAAAATTTATTACTTGAATAATTTCGTAATATTGATACTGAAAATTCAAAAATTTCTAATTATTAATTAATTGAGCACGTTGGAAAAAATTGAATGTGATATTCACTACCGATCAATTTCACATCGCGTTATTAATTTAAATTATACTTCGAAAAAATTTCATGTATACTCATTCACTTTGTTAACATATCGAGATAATTACTTCAATGTAAAAACATTGAATTCGACACTTACCATCATTTTATCATGTTTACCAATAAAATTTCGCGAGCTCTTGGAATAAATTTAAAAGCAAGGAATCGATTGAATTTCAACATGTAAAGTTTTAATTGCCCGTTTTTAATCTCATTTTTTCCATATAGTTCAATTAATGATGCAATTTGGTTTTTTTTTTTTTTTTTCGTTCTGTTTTGTATTTTATTTTTTTATATGCAACCCGCGTTATTGTGACCATGTACACGACTTCACTCTTCGATTGACCACAAAAAATTCAACAAAATAATATCGATGATAAAAATTTCAGTGAATTTTATATAATAATTTTTTTTTATTGTTATTATTATTTTTTTTTGAAAATTCGCTCAATAGCAAAATGATATGATATTTTATGTAATTAATATTCAATATTTGAATATTCACAAAATTATTGTGATATATATTTTTTAATTCATTTCATATTAATTACGATGGGCAAAAATTAAATACCATGAAACAGATATAAAATTTGTTTATCATCAAATCCTTCTTCATCATATATATATATATGTATATTTTTTTGTTTAGCTTTTCCGAATTTATTTATTTATTTATTTTTTTTTTTTCATCAATTCAAGCATTACGCAAGGTGCACTTATAATTTTTACTCATTTTTATTTTAATTCCGTTTTAATTTTTTGATTCTGAATTTTTTAATCTTTCATTATTATTATTTATTTAAAATATCGAACTCTATTTAATGAAAAAGAAACAAAACAATATATAGATATATGTGTATTTTTTTTTTTTGTATAGTAATAATATAAATACGAACGCCATATTTTTTTTTAACCACCAAAAATTTACTAATCAAAATTTTTTCTATATAATAGACTCGCATTTTTGATTTCCACGTACTTTTTTTTTTTTTTTTTCCTACTGTGCACGAGCTTCATCGTCTTAAATATATTACCTGAAATCGTGTACGTGGTTTTGAGTGTATGTGTATATATATATATGTCTGTGCTTAATTGCCATGCTTTATCAATGAATTATTTAATTATTGAATTTAAACAAAAAGGAAAAAATTGGGTTTCAATTTCATTCAAGTTATATGAATATATATGAATACATATCACTGATGAATAAATTATTATTTTTCTGTTAATATGTATGCACTTTTTTCTTGTTAATTTATTTATTGTATTTTTTCATTTATATACAGGAACGTCCCTGATTTTTTTCTTTTTTTTTGTAGTTCTCGATAATATTTCACTCGACAGTGAAAAAATTCATTATTATTCAATTTTAAAAGAGCGGCTAATGTTCAGTATAATTTTTTTTTGTTATATATTTGTCTCCCTGGATTTTTATCAAATTTAAATCAAGAAAGAAAAAAACAACAACGATAAAGAAAAAAATCTGCCCATACTCAATAGATATGCCAATGATGGTGTGAATGTGTATTTTTGTTTTTTTTTTTTATTATTTAACTCTTGTACGTAGTCGTGCAATTTGCATTGAATTATTTGATTTTATTAGTATTTATTTACAAGTGAAATGATACTAAATTTTGAATGTTTACACTATGCATGAATTATAATTTTTATTTTTTGCTTTTCTTTTATTTGATTTTTTTTTTCTTTTTTTTTTCTACGTGTAATAAGTGCGACTATCAATGCTAAAAATGATTTTGTTTCATTTTTATTAATTTTTTTTATTTGCATTTTTTTTCTCTTTTTCAATTGGGTTTTCGTGTAGAACGTTTTCAATTATCCGTTGGTTATTTTCGTTTTTTTTTTTTTTTTCATTTTATTTATTTATTTTTTTTTTCTAAATAATCTGGTGATAAAACATAAATTATTGATTTTCCATCAATTTTTTCATAACAGTTACTTTCCAACGTTTAGTTTTTTTCTTTCTTTTTTTATTCATATGTGAGTATGTTTTATTTTTCAATGTGGTTTTTATTTATTATTATTTTTTTTTTTTTTGATTTCTTATTATCGATGGCCTTTTCTTATTTACTATTTTTACCGAAAGAATTTTTATTCATATATTCACGTGGTATATAAATGAATTGTTATTTATGTCAATTATTGATGATGGAGTTAATAAGTGTAATTATCATTGCTCGTCATATTATTATTATTATTTTTTTTTTCTTTCTAAATATGTAAATTTTATCGACATTCACATTTTTTTGCTCTTGTTTTTTTATTTGTTGTCTTTTTTATATTATACCCTGCGTCCTTGTTCTATGCAATGATATAAATAATTCGTATCCGTGCATTTATCATTTTATATAACTATATATACTGACAAACGACCGACGTTTGTGGAGAAATACAACAACGTGAATCCTCCACTATTTTGATTGAAAAAATAGTCTATTTGTCATATTTTCATTGCGGCGATATCGACTTCACTCTTTTCCTTCTTCTTCATCTTCTTTTTTTCTATTTATTATTTCATTATTCACTTTCCTCTTTTTTTTTCTGTTATTCCATTCATGAAATTTTTGAATGCTGAAATAAGTTAATATCGATAAATGTTGTCGATTGTATATTATTATGGTGTTATAATCAATTATACGATATAATTTGTACAACGATAATGTTTGTATATATGCAATCAATCACTTTTATTTTATTAAAACTTCATTTCAATTAATTACCATTATTTCCTTTTCATTTTGTTTGTTTTTTTTTTCTTGTATCTCAGGAAATTATAAATCAAGAAATTAATTAAAAAATTTTTGCGTTTGTTTTTTATCTCATTAATTTCTCATAATTATGTAAGTTATGTTCATTTATTTAATATTTTTTTGTTTTTTTTTTGTTTTTTTTTTTTTTTTTGTTATTTTTAATTGTTATTTAGCGTATGTAAAGGAGTTCAGCTCATATTACACACTGGTGGATTTTTTTTATTTTATTTATTCATTTATTTATTTCGAGTCTTATCATTACTGACGATCTACTAAATTATAGAAGACTTTGAACCTCCGAGCGATTATTCCTCAATTTATCCAAGTTAATACTTTTTTTTTCACTTTTTATTTATTCCTATAATCTAATTTTTACTTTATCATTTTGAATTTCTTTATTTTTATTTTGTTTTTCATTCGCAAATATTACATACCCGCATGAAACTCATCAAGTTGAATTAAAGCGAATATCACGATGGAACAAACAATAGACAATTTGTCTTGTCAAATAACAGATAAACCAGACAGATTGTCAATGCGCATTGCACATGTGTTTCTGTGTGTCTATGTGTTTAAATATATTTGCGTATGAGAAAAAAAATAAATAAATAAATAAAATAAATAAATAAATAAATAAATAAATAATACCAGAGAAATAGGATAAAATACGATGTCGCGAAGCTCAAAGTCTCACATGATTTATTTTATATAAAGGATTCACTGACTGTTATAACAAGTTACTTCTTTTTTTTGGGTTTTTTTTTTTTTCTTATTTTTTTTTCTTTTTTCTTCGATACATAGGTATAATACTTATAAATGTAAATGCATATATTCATTAAAAGGCCGTGGCTATACAAGGCCCACTATAATAACGTCACTTAGTGGCACGCGGTCTCTCACATTATATTTTTATTTATTCCTTTGTTTTTTTTTTTTAATATTCTATACGAATACGCATTCACACATGATGATTTTGTTTGTTTGTTTGTTTTTTTTTTTTTGTTTGTTTCACACTCGTATTCGCCTCCATCAAAATTAGTTTGAGCTTACAGAGAAATGTTCCCGGAAAAAAGTATTCAATTATTTTGCATATTATCCTGCGTTTAGTAATCAATTCATTATAATTTTCTCCCACTAAAATTTTCATTTCCGTATTTTTTTTTTTTTTTCATTTTTTTTTTTGTTTTTTGAGCATTTTTTTTTTTCAATTTTTTAAAACATATTCATCATCCGTAGTTCAGCATGATTAATTGTATGCGTGTGTATGATGCATTGATTTTAATGAATCGTCAAATACGAATGACAAATATAAAAAGTGTCAATCAATTTTAATGAATAATAAACGAACAACCAAATAATCATGCTGAGGAATAAAACGATTTGTGTATTTATTTATAATTTTTTCCTCTTTAAGTTTGTTTATTTTGGATATTAAAAATTGTGTTTTATATTTATTCATTCTTTATTTTTTTTTATTTTTATTGTTTATTTTTTTATTTTTTTATTTTTTTGTTTTTTTTTTTTCGTTTAGTTCTCCATTTCTCGCTAAATTGGCATCAATTATTTTCAATCTCATTCAAAAAATGTTATTAATTACTATACGTATATATTCAGTCGTTCCTCAACTCATTCTTGTTGTGTCGTCGTCCTCCCGAAAGAGATACATGGACCAATATGCAAAATTGAATAAGACAAACATGAGGGGAAATGCAAAACGTGCAATAACGTCAATTCTCGCGCTACCTTTGGCATGACAAGTGAATAAACGTTTTATATATGGCATTTCACCATTGCCAAGTTGTAAACGTGGAAAACGTCGTGTGTCATGTGCTTTTAATTGTAAAATTGGTGGCGATGGTGTTGCCATACGCGAAGACGATGGTGAATGTGAACTTCTTGATGTTACTCTAGAATTTTGCGATGCTCCAGGTGAACATTGAGCTTCATTCTCTGTTTGTGATGATGATGATGGTGATTGCGGTTGATGATGACGCTGTTGACGAAAACGATGACTATGTGTATGATGATGATGCTGTTGATGCTGATGATGATGATGATGATGATGCTGATGCTGATGATTGTGATGTGGATGATGTGGATGATGAGTGTGATTATTATTTGTATTGTTGCGTGAATGTGAACGTGAACGTTGACGGGTGTGAGAAGAATTGTAAAGATGGCCGCGAGCCACATCCCTTGATCCAAACGTTTCCTCGTTCATATTTACTCGTCCTCCGTTTCCTCTCGAAACAGGTACGTGGACCAGTACGCGAGGTTGAACAGAGCGAATACGAGGGGAAAGGTGATCCGTGAAATGACGTCGATGCGCTTGGACCTCGTCGGGAACTTGGCTAGCCACGACCTGCAGCAGTTTTTTTTCGGCGGTTTCATGTGAATTTCGCACTGCCGCATCTTATCCATTGACATCTTATCCTCCTGGTTTCGGACGAGAGGCTTCTGAAAAGAATTTGGACGGCTCTTGGCTTCAATGTTCTCAAATCATTATTTTTCAAATGTAATGACAGATAGAAAGATCGGATTTTTATCTTTACATATCGTATAATTTTTTTTTTTTTTTTTTTTTTTTTTTTTTTTTCATTTTTCAATAACCCGAAACAAATTTATTTTTTACTCTTCAATTTTTTTCTTATTTTTCTTTTCTCTATCTAATTCTCATTCAAATGACTCTTGTCCGATCCACAATATTATCCCACAAAATTATATAAAAATAATTATTCTTGTTTTCAAAAATATGAAACAAAATTGGGAAAAAAAAAAACAAAAAAAACAAAAAAAAAAAAACAAAATGACCAAGTATTAGAAACTGACCATCTGAAAATTTGTTGATCCATCCGCTTCTAATAGTTCAGTGGCTGGATCAACAGATGATGAATGTTCAATGTCCCGATATTTTTTCTTCATATTTTCTCGATGCATATCACTACGCGATGCATAATTAACTAATGCAAATTCCAGCAGTGCACCAAATACAAAGGTCAGGCACACTCCTGTCCATACATCGATGGCCTTTGTATAGGAAACCGGTGGCAGTGATGCATTTATTCCTGATGTTTGTGTTGCCATTGTCAATAATGTCGTCACTCCTATAATTATTAAATTATAATAAATATATAAATAAATCAAAATTGAATAAAGAAAAATAATAATCTACGTGATATAACATAAATTGATTCAATGTCATTTATTTTTATCGGGTATTTCATCGAAAATTATCAAGTAAATGTAGAACATATTCATCCGTATTATGAGAATTTAAATCGATAGACCCTCATGCGATATCGATTATCTCGTGCAATTGACTTGGATGGAGCAATTCAACGTAAAGAAAAAAAAAAATATATATATATAAGAGGGTTAGAAGAGAAAAAAAAAATAGTAAGAAAAGAAAGAAGAAGAAAAAAATACATTCCACTTACCAAGTGACACTCGAGCGGGTACAGCACTTTGATCCAGCCAAAAGGACACCCACGAGACGATGACGAGCATGCAACATGGAATGTAGATTTGTATGAGATAGTAACTGAATTCACGTTTGAAGAGGAGATCCACTTTGAGGCAACTGTATTCCCCTGAAATTAATTATCGATCGTTCACCTTTCACATTGCACTGATACTATTAATTTAATATTGTACAATTTTATATATATTGTTATATTATCAATATATGTATAAATAATATATATCAATTTAATTATTCGACTAGTGAGATTGAATAATAAATTATTACAAATTTTATTAATACATAAATTAATTTTAATATTATTAATTTCTTGTTTTTTTTTTTTTTATTTATTTTTTTTTATTTACCTGTATTTGTTTTACTGTTGCAATAATCGGTTTGAAATTTTTCCAAAGTAAAACGTGGTAGGTGTAAATTTTTTACTACTTGAACGGGATCACCGTCTTTCCATACAAACACTAAATCAGCAGTCGTCCAACCGTCTATATATTGAGCAAAAAATAAATAAATAAATAAATAAATAAATAAAGATATAAAGAAGAAAATTAATTTAGATACATGAATAATATTAAATCAAGGAATATATTAATCACAAATATATTTGAATGAATTTATATTGAAATTAATCTAAATTACAAAGTGATATTTTGCATAATATTATGTATAATCTGTATAAATATTAATACCATTCATACATAACTATCCATATGAAATAAATAAATATATCTTCTTTACTTACAACTGGCCATGCGTAATGAGCAAGTTTGTCGATCGAGCGGATATAATTTCAAATTCATTGGACACGACAAGGTGAGTGATATTCTATATGTGAATAAATGACATTTGAGTTAATATGGGTATACCTAATCGTTGATTCGTGATATTAATCGCAATTATAATCAATGATATCACATATGTATATTATATTTAACGGAATAATCATTTTAATTATTGTGGTATACTCACCGTATGCTGTAGAGTACTGATCCATGTGGAAATATTCGAATATATACATTTGGCATTATGATATTGTGAAAATGTCCTTCTTTTTCATTTGAAAAGAATAAATCCGGCATCCATACTCGCGTTGACTCAGTCAATGTTAAATATTTCAGTCGTCCTAAAGAAAATATTTCAATTATTATTTATTATTTATTATTATTCTTTTTTTCTTTTCAATAATATTTTATGATTGTATAGTTAAATTAAAAATTAAATTATTAATTGATAAATATTAATTTTATCCAAATTTACCTCCAAAATCATTGAACTTGAGACGCTCATCGAGCCATTGTTCACGAAATGTCAGTTGTACTGAATATTCCTGTGTGCAATTTATTTTTTTTTTAAATTTAATTATTAACAAAGAAAACAATTTTTTTGTTTTGTTTTTTTTTTTTCTTTTGATTATCGTGTATTTTTTTTTTTTTTTTTATTTTATTATATTTTTATTTGTATAAAAAAAATATTATGTATCGTAGGCAGTAATTTTTTAATTATTAATTTTTGTCAATTTTATTTATTCCAATAAAATACAATGGAATATTTTTTTATCTTTTGCTTTTCTTTTTATTATTATCATTATTATTTTTTGTTTGTGTTTCAATTCAGTCAATCGTCAAGAATTGTTGACTAATTATAACGAGCTCTTCAGAAAAAAAAAACCACGTTCTTTTATCTCAATTTTTGCTTTGAATCAACTATTCTACTTTGTAAAAGCAGAATTTTATAACAGCTCACTACTGCAATATGGGAATAAATTTTATATAATATAAAAAATTTTCTGAAATATTCACCTTTTCATTTATTTGTAACTATCATAAAATTTTTCATAATTCATGAAATTAACTCATGAAATAGTTAATTATTGATAATGAAATTTTATTCTTTTCAAATGCGATTGTACCTCTACAATTATATCTATCTTATTATTCATGGACAAATGAATAATTTTATAAATTTAATGTATGTAAATGATTCATGATTAACAATTGAAGAAGGAAATTCGAACAGTACATGCCACATTGTATTAAAGCAAAAAATTATATACAAAACTTGTTGATAATGTAAATTTTGTCTTAATTTTTTTTCTATTATTATTATCATTTTTTTTTTCTATCTTTTCTCGTACGATTTTTCTTTATAGTGTCTTTATGCATCATGCTCAAGCTATGGCAACAATCACTATCAGGCATTAAAAAATATAACATTGTGTTCATGCATATTGGCTCACAGTTTTTAATCGTGGCGCACACACGTTGTCATCGAGTCGTTTTGGCCGTCTTCCTTTGTTTCCATTTTTTATTAGTCTATTTATTTATTTACTTATTCATTTATATTCAGAATATTCTAATACGAATCACATAATTGTGAATCGTTTAAACACAAAATGAAAGAAATAATAATAAAATATCTCCAATCATCGAGACATTGATTTTCTCGTTTTGGTTTGATATTAAAATTTATCATTAAATTAAAAAAAAGGTAAATTCATCGACGACTCATTGTAAAAAAAAAAAAATATACAATACAGAAATGGTTTTTAATATATGTATATTTTTTTTATGTTTCGTTTTTTTTTTTGTTCCAAGTAATTTCATTGAGCTTAAATTTTTTAAGCTTTCAATAATTTTATAAATTCAATTGAAATATTTTTAAATACCAAACTGTTTTAATTTAAAACTCAACCCACTGCAGATAAATCCATCGCATTCATTCCATTTTTTATTTTTTTATTTTTTCGATACATGCACAATTAATGTCATAATTAAAGTTTTCAAATCATAGAAAAAACGAAAAAAAAAAAAAAAAAAAAATTAATAAAATAAAATAAACGAATAAATAATAAAAATGAAAAATAATAACAAACAAAACACAATATTCTGTCACTACTCAATTCATTAGTACCGATCAAACAAAATTTATCACTTCACGTATTTCATAATTAATTAAAATGAAACACTCAAATTAATGAAAATTTAAACATTTACGAAATCACAAATGATCTGTAATTATTTCAAATAAATCAAATTCAATTATAAATTTTTTCATTTCAATAAATAATGAAAAAAAAAAAAATTGTATATATATTCAATAGTTTTTTACTTGCAATAATAGAAATAGAAAATAAAAAAGAATTATATTATTATCTGTCTGTATTTTTTATTATTGAAGTCGCATAAATTTCAATAATGAATTATCCAAAAGCAGCAGAAAAAAAAATACAAAAAAAAATACTGCTGTGAAAGAACTCACGTACCGAGCGCTGTTTTTCCACGTCAGTATTACCTATCTATCAATACATATGCACACAAATATATATTCAAATTCCTCATATATTCAGCGAGAGTTATCGTTTTGCAATATAAACGATAGTCATTAAATGCAGCACGAGAATGAACCTCCGAGCGTATAAAGTTTAATCGCATCGAGGGAAAGTTGTTGACAAACTAAAAATGAAAAAATAATTTTTTTGTTTTTTTTTTTTTTCAATAATAAAAAACAACAACGAAATATATATTGTAATGGAAAAAAAAAAAAAAATTTAATAATCTCTATTGTTGCCCACTCGCACTCCTCCACCTCTGTATATTTTAAATGTCATCGATGAATAAAAAATCCTGTACGTATTTAAACTCGCATAAGCGGTCACATGTAGATTATATCGAATCAATATTATACGATATTGAATAGTTACGCTAATGAACCAAGAAGTCGTTATAAAATTCATTATAAATATCAATAATAAATCTGTACTGTATTATTATTAACTTTTTTTTTTTCTTTTTTCTTACGATACAAAGTATCAATATTTTATTTATTAATTAAATTAATTATATATGATTACATCCAGTTAAATTATACTGGAATGAGATGGATAAATATACAAAAAATAAAAAATAAATAAATAAACAAAAAAACAATTTTTATTGTTCCGAATGAAAATCCGATGAGTTGTCACCTGATACAGGGACAAAAATAACCCTTTGAAATAAATCAAATTATTACACGTGATTAAAATTCATTAGCTGTAATAATAATTCATAAAAATATTCAGATAACAACAATAACTGGTAATAGAAAATATTAACGATGAAGCTGAAGATTTAATTCTGAAAATGTTGAGTCTTCTATTAAGGACAATAATAAAACTGGAGTCATAAAAATATATATATCTATATATATAATATATAATTCTGAAAAAGAAAAATAAATATAATAATTAAACTGAAATAAAACGTATCATATAACATAAAATGATAAATTATAATAAATGTTACAATTTAATAACACATTCATATACACTAAAATAATCTGGTCGTTAAATAATATTTGACTATATAAATATATATATATATATATATACATATATAAATATGAAAAGTTATATTTCAAGTGAATGTTGAAGTGCGTATCACTCGTCTTTTGAGTTAATTGTTTTCACCACGAATGTTCACCACTAATGATATAATAGTGACAATTATCCCACCCAACCTTAACTCTGTCAACCCGCCACTTTTCACTCTGACCTCGTCATTTTCACATGGTAGTGAAAGTCAAATCTGTAGAAAAGGTTTTGCACCATTTCTCCACATCCTCTACTCTTATCCACCCCATTCATTCATCCATTCACAGACTTTATTGCAGTAGAAATTCTACCCTTATTTCAACTATATTCTCACTTGCTCACTCAAATTCATATTAAACTATAATCAACTCCACTCTCGATACCAATTTTTCTTTTTTCCTTTCTTTTTCTTGAATTAATATGAATTTTTTACATAAAATTGAAGATTTATTGATTTGTCAAATTTCCAAAATTCAACACTTGAAAAATAAAACACAATTGAGTATTAATATCAAATGATTGCTCCTTCAAAATATATCAGAACATATTAATATTATATATAATTCAATATTACAAGTGTGCAAATACTGGAAGAGAAGAATTGGCCAGAAAAATTTTCATTGACAGCAGAATTTATGTCACTCTGATATTTGAATTATTTCCAACGTGTGTAACTATTTTTTTTTTTTTCTTTTTTTTTCAATATTCTCATCGTATTCTCCACCACTCTCCTCCCTCATTCTGCCGCGCTATATTCCATTTTTAATTCTTTTATTACGTAATATAAAATATTTTCAATTAAATTATACCCACAATTACTCTCATTTTTTAATGACGAAATATTACCGTAAAAAAAAAAAAAAAAAAATATATTTCATATATAAAATGTTACGGTATGAAAATATATATTAATAAATTATTGGCAAATTTATTGGAATAAAAAAATAATAATGATAATGTAGATAAAAGAGAAAAAGGAGGAATAAAAAACGAGAGTGAAATTGGTAATATGAAATAAGAAATGATAAAAAAAAAAAAAGAATTCATTCCTGCTATATCTTCTGTCTGATTATTTTTTTGTTTGATACACACGATCAATAATTCACCCTAATGATAAATATTTAACTTTGATAAATACGTTATTAACATAATTATATTCAATATAGTGGTAATTGAATTAATATAAAATTATTAGTTGACATAAATGTAATCAGGGAATAATCATCAAAAGACTATCACAAAATTTCATATATAAATTTCAAAATTCCATTTGATAGATTTATATGAGATAATAAAAAAAAAACCAGTAACAATATATATATATATATATATATATGGAATGCAAACACCCTGTGATATGACCTCTGAACGCTCTTGTTGATTCGATTATCGGTCCACACGAAATCAAACGATAGTTGGAAACGCGCGCTGATAACGAAACAGTGAAAAGCAAATTTACAAGACAGAAATAAAAAGCAGACACAATCAATATAGTAATCACTCATTTCATATTCGACACGATGGAAGTGAATATATAATCGGGAAACGCAGAGCTAAAATGACGAATAGCGATGACAGAAAGAAAAGCAAAGGTGAAAAAACAAAAAAGAAATGGAGGGAATAAAGGAAAGGATAATGAAAGTAATAGAAAGAAAAGAAACAGCATCGAAAAATGAACAGAAGGATGGGTGATTTTTTTTTTTCATTATTAAAGGAATTAATAGAATATTGGTCAACAGTTTGGGAGGAAGGGATTTGAAATAAATATTGCGAAAGAACAGGCAGGATACAATAGAGAGTGAAATAAAGATTTATATATATTTACAGATAAACGTGTGTATATATATAAATGAGGAATAAAGTATAAGAGTGAGAGTGAGAGTGAGAGTGAAAAATAAAAGATATGATGTTTGAGCAGTGGGGAGAATAATTGAATTATGATTGAGTGATAAAGCGAGATGAGTGAATGTGTCAATGAATCGAGCCAATTCGTTGGACAATTATGTTATATTTATTTTTATTTCATTTTATTTTATTCAATATTATCATTGCATGTATATAAGTAAATATTTATTTTATTTACTATCATTATTTATTTACTTATTATTTTTTTTTTTTCTTGATTTATCAAATTATTTGGATTGAGCATGCAAATATATCAATTTGTTTTGAATTGTTCCAACGAATTTCTTTATTTATTATTATTAATTTTTTTAATTGTTTCTGTTTGAATAATATCATAGTGAGTCAGTGTAATTATTATTATTTGTGTTAATTATTATTTTTTTTTTTTTTTTGGCTCTTACATATTTTTTCCACCCACTTCAGTTTAATTTTTTAATTATTATATTTTTTTTTCGGTCTCCGTCCTCTCGTTGATATAATATTTATTATTATTATTATTATTATTATTATTATTATTAATATATCAACTTTTTTTTTTCTCAAGGCTAGCATAAATAAATCATGGACGTGCAACAACCACGATTATATATAGCGTCAATAATATAGAATTACATTCGTATAGTCACATATATTTGTTTATCCTTTTATTTTCCTTTTGTTTTTTTTTTTTTTTCTTTGTTAATATTTAAATATAGAAATAAAAAAATAATATCAAGAATAAATTTTGTCTACGAAATTTAATATCAAAAGTTTTTTTTTTTTTTTTTAAGATAAAAAATTCACGATAAATAAAAATAAAAGCATTTAACCATATACATATACATATAAATATGTATACTGTGTATAGCGAACGTTATATGAATATATGTATTACATATATATTCATGTATTAATGTATATGGAGTATTTATAAAACGTGAAATGAATAATTTTATAAGAAAAAAACTTTTGACAAGACACACGAGGTTACAGCCAATCAAATATATCAGTCAATCAATCACTCGAAACAAACAATACATTATATACACACACACACATATATATATATATATAAATTATATAGATAAAAATCTATGAATATATACATATATATGTTGAATTAGATATACATGACAAAATAACGACATCGAAAATCAAATTCAAAGTTCGGCTTGGTAGCACACATCCAATAATTGCGCGATCAAATAGTACCAATCATATTTATCGTACAAATTCGAATTATTACAGATAAGTGCAATTTTATACTTTATCATATACACGTTACGTTTATATATATACATATATATATATATATATATATATATATATATACTTATATATAAATATATATAGATATATATATGAGTGAATATATGAACGGTTTTAGGCCTTTTTGTTTTAGTTTTATAGTTGTTGCACTCACCATTTTATAATCATCTATTTTGCTGATTGAACGGAGATAGATGTTGACGTGGACATTTGTTGGACCATCTAATCACGTTTCCGGAACAGAACAAAACAATCGGATTATTAAATTATTATAAAATAAATGGGATTCATCTTTTTTTATTTTTTGTTGTTGTTGTTATTGTTGTTATTATTGTTGTTTTTGTTGTTATTGTTGATGTTGTTGTAGTTGATGTTGATGAATTTTTCCATTTTTATCTTTCTCCACATTTGATTATTCATTTATTTATTATATTTCATGATGTTTTTCTTTCTCTCTTCATTTTTATTTTTTGCATTAATTTTCTTTGCTTCTTTTTTTTTTTCTCCATAGTTTTCATTTTTTTTTTTCTTTTTGTTTTACGTGGCATTTAACTTGTTGAACTATCAATGGATATATCGATAGATATATCGATAGATATATCGATGAATTACTTGATTATTTATGAATGTTTATAATAATTGGTGATAAAAAAAAAAAAAATAGTGGAATAAAATGATATCATGAAGAACAAAAATACGGCATTTGGGGTGAAGCAGTGAATTGGATTGGTAACAAAAAAAAAAAAAAAAAAAAAAAGAATACCAAAAATGATAAAAAAAAAATAATAATAGGATTTCTTCCTATTTTTATCTTCTAGAATTATTCATCATATTATTTCCTTTATTCCCAAATCCTAAATAAATCCATTTGTCATATATATATAAAAAAAAGAAAAAAAGAAGATATAGACAACAAACACCGTGAAGAACAGCCATCATCATCACCCTACCATATATATTAATGAATGAATGAATGAATGAATGAATCAGTCAATCAATCAATGATATTCACCCTTATTTTCATCATATTGCAACGCAGAAAAAAAAAATTTATATATATATATATAGATAAATTTATAAAGACACAAAATACATTACTTAAATTGAATAAATAAGAATATTCAATTCCTTAATCGTCGTAATATTAAATAAACAAATATAAAAATAAAATATAATAAATATAAAAATTTTAATTAATAAAATTACATGATAAAAAAAAAAAAAAATTATAAAATCGATGTGGGTATACTTATAATAAACAAAGGTAATATAAAAATCAGAAAGAGTCAGAGGAAATAGATTAAAGTGAGATAAAAAAAAAAAAAAAGAGAGAGAGAGAGAGAGAAAGAGTGAGAGTATTTAAATAAAGGACAATGAATATGAAGAATAAAATGGTGAAACAAACAGTCGACGTAGCATCGATGTCCACCCAAATGTCGTCTCCACAATCAAATCTGTTCTCACATGGAGCGACAAGTCTTGGAAATGACTGTAGACAACAATAAAAAGAGAGAAATGTGACCCTAATACATATACATATATATATATATATATATATATATATATATATACTCTCAACTTTCTCTTCCCTATAGACCCACCCTATTACCATTCCCACCCCATTAAACCGCAACGAGAAACTTGGATGGAATATTCTCATGATCATGACGTCATACCAGTGACACCAGAGCTAAAATTGTATAGAGATGGCGAGAATGGGCGCTTGAGGTTTGGGTCGTGAATTGTCCCAACCAGATACGCATATATATATGGGTATTTATACAGGTATATATTGTGTATTATTATATTATATATATATATATATACGTATATTACGCGAGTCGGGACATATACGCGCGATACGCGCCACAAATCTGGTGCACGAATCTCTGACAAATAACTTTGCAGTTGAAATAACTACGATGTGTGGAATATATGTTATATATAAATATATACGATGACAACTTGTGCACTGTGGGCAGTTACTTATTTATATATATATATATATATACTTATGTATATTTACTAAAATATATTCAATCTTTATATCTATTTTTACACACTGAGTTCGTTTCGTATGAAAATCCTGAAGGAATTCAGCAAAGAGAAAAATAATTCTTTTTTTTTTTTTTTATCGTACACGCCAAAAATTTTCACATCGTTGCTTACATATATAAAAACAAAAAAAAATAAAATGTAAAAATAAATAAATAATAAAAATATAGAAAAAAACATGAAAATATGTGACTATTCGGATGTATATAATGGATTCATTGATCCGAATATGAATTGAATACTCAGACCTTATATATGAGTTTAGTAAAGTGATGCATATACATATGTATATATATATATATATGTGGAAAATTCATAATTGCTTCGCAGAAATAAATGGATAAAACTCGAATAAGTGCTACTCATTTTACGTGTCGTTACATCAATTTCCGTTCACTTGACAGTATTCGTATTTTTTTATTTTTTTCTTTTTCTTTTTTATACATTTTATGAAATAAAAGAGAATTTAATTCTGTTACATATGAAATACCATTGTAGTATTTTAATTATATGATTTATTGTTTGTTTCATTTTTTTTTTTTGTTTTTTTTTGTAGTTTATTTATTTATTTATTATTCTTTTTTTTCTTACAATTAAAATATTAATATTCGTCTATTGTTAATTTTGATTATGTATTAACGCAAATATTAATAATAATAATAATAATAATAATAATAATAATAATAATAATAATAATAATAATAATAATAATAATACGAGAACAAGAAAGTTTTAGTTGAGCGAAGAAAATAAATAAACGCAATATTTCATATGTAATTAAAAATCTGAAAAATCTGAAAAACCAAAAAAAATTCATTTATAAATTCGAAATAAAAACACAATAATATAAATGTATTGCATACATTTATAGTCAAAAGATGTTATCAATAATCATTTAACAAGTTAATATTTCACCTACATATTTATAAAACGCAGTTTATTTTATTTCATTATTATTATTACTTTATTTTTCTTCTCTACCACCGATTATTTATTTTTGTTTTTTTATCCTGGAAATTTATATCACATAATATATTATGTCCGAGACATACACGCAATGTTAACATTACAGAGTTAATGTAATTGCACACACATATATATATTTACATGTATTTATGCTGACAATGTGAGGCCACTGAATATACAAATAATTATTTGTGCTCAATTGTCCATATTCACGTCGATAAAATTTATTTCATTCACAGATATTCACGATAATATAGAATAAAAACACAAAAAAGATAGCAAAAGAATAAAAATAGACAGAGTGTGATAAGATACACGTGTGATTTTATTATATAAAAAAAAAAAATAATAATAATAATAATAATAATAAATGGCAGTTAATATTTCTACAGAATAATTTCTAATCACACATGAATAATTTCTATAGCGTTACCATGGTAACAGTATGTGATCGATCAACGCTCAGCATGACGCCACGTAGAAATTACTTCACGACATATTTTGCATGTAATTCTATTCAAATTTTTTTTTATTTATTTATTTTTTATTTGTTATTTTTATGTTTTTTTTTTGTTTCAATATTTATTTTATTCGATATTTTTTTTTATTCATCGTCCTTCATGTATATACGATATACCAGGATTTCATAAAAAAAAATTTATATTTTCAGGGAAAAAATTTCGCACACTCAATAGACGTCAAAAAAAAATAAAATAAAATAAAATAAAATACACAAAAAAAAAATTCTTTTGAAAAATTTTTTAATTACTACTATAAAAGTAAAAATACATATATGTATGATATTTTTTTTATTAATTAAAAAAATTTAATACAATCAGAAAATAATTATTCATTTTTAAATAATAATTTTTTGAACACTCCAAACCAGTTGCAAAATTATTGTCGTCATATTTATTATAAACTTCATCTCTGGGTGGGTTTATATAATGTCAATTCATCTCAATAAATACATATATATTTTATAAAATTTGTATAAATATATAAATGTGTTGAAACAAAGTTTATACTAGTGAAAGGTGAGAATAAGAGAAAACATTTTAACTTCAACATTAACTTTACATTTTTAACTTTACATGTTGAATTTGTCAATTACCAAGCGTAGATAAAACTTTTTGAATGTGGCATCATGCTGTGTGTCGAATAAACTTTAATTAATTCGATAAGGAAAGGAAAAAACACACACAGATTATAATTATATTGATCTAAAAAAAAAAAAAAAAAAAAAACAAAAAACAAAAAAAAACAATATTTAGTCAAAATTGAATGATGAAAAACTTTATAAAAAAATTTTGGCCTATAGACTTACATGGCAAGAGAGTGGGGAGAATAAATCTAACGTCAACACTCGAAAAATTTACGTCCACCATAAAAACTTTCACGTCCATTAATAATTAAAATTTATTTATCAAAAAATGGAAAAAAAAAATTATTATTATATACGTAAATAGATGGAAAAAAATTGAATGATATAAAGTAGAATAGCAAACACTCAACAAATGCGTGAACACTTTTCTGTGATATTTTTCTCAAACAATAGATAAAAACAATTGAAAAATTATTAAATCATTAAAAAATTCTGTTGATTGAAATTTATGTGAGTATTCTATGTTTGATTTTAATTTTTTTTTTTTTTCTTTTCTCTTTCATTTTAATTTTTTAAGTTTTCTGTTTTTAAATCAAACTTACCATAGTAACGTCATCTATTTTTGAGATACTTCGAACAAATATGTTGACGTGGACATATGCAGGTCCATCTAACATGGCAAAAATAAAACACACAAATTAATCAGTCTCAGTTGAATTATAGCATCAAATTGTGTCACGTGCGTATTCTAACCACTTTGTACACAATTAATTTATTAAAAAATATATCAAACATTTAAATAATTTTTTTTTTTTTTCTTCATTTATATTGACTCAACATAAAATTTACGTCGTCCGATTGTCAAATTTACTGTAATCAGTCTCAAGAATAAAAATAAACAAAAATAATAATAATAATAATAATAATAATTAAACAAACAACATTTACATAAACATGAAAAAAAAAGAATAAAAAAAAAATCAAAACAAAACAAAAAAATTATTCTCAGATAAAAAAAAGTGTAATATACATAATTTTTATGAATATAATTCGTCTAATTGCCCAATGTGTAATCTCACACGCGATATAAATCTTCGAATGGGATTAAATAAAGAAAAACAACCTCAACAAGATAGAGGTTAACAAAAAAAAAAAAAAAGGTCGTTAAACGACCACTGACAATCTGACTTGACATCAAAGTCACGCAAAACCATAAAAACATTCTCTACACGTTTGTCGCGGTGTAAAATTACCACACGCATATCCGTACAAACACAATTCATATACTTGTATATAAAACGGATTTACGAACACGCGGAGTGGGATGAAAACGGAAATTGTCGTCGACTGTGCACCACCCAGAAGATCACAGTTACACAATTTTAGAGAATGACTTATATCTATTCAACTCAACTAAAAGTAAAACATATAAAACATTTAAGTATAACCATAAATATCTCAACGAATTCACCATTAAATCCTCCTCCTCCAAAAAAAAATCAATTTATTTAATATTTCACCAACTCAATAAAAATTTCATTAAATAATAAAAGATAATTTTTTTTTTTTGCTATGTATACATATAAGTATTTTATTTTTCTTTTTTTTCTTTTTTCGTCCCTTCCCCAATAATATAATAAAATACCAATGAAAAAAATTTTATTCATTTTTTTTTTTTTGCTTCCCTCATCTCATCGTTATGGAATTTTCTTCCCACAACGATCTATCTATTAAATTAAATACAAAATTTCTATCTGAATTCCTATTTGTACGTGTACAATACAAATATGCATAATATACGACACAATTGTTGGTAGTAATCGATGGCCTCTGATGCCTGGAGATATCCGCACGTCAAAGCTACCTCATAGATATACATACGTATCATGTATGGAATGCCACACACACGTTGAATCCGTTAACTCATTGCAAACAGACAAGCATGAGGATTCCACAGGGCGTCCCATTGTTTCATTTGCTCTCTCTAACCCAAAAGCATTATCTCATGCCTTCCATAGAGAGACACATCTGTGTATTGCACAGATAAAAGCTCACCGAAAGGCAAATGAGTCCACTATATATATAAACATGTATATATAGCGTTCAAGGTATTTATATGTATAAATATACATATACACATAATACTGTGCACTTTTTCCATTCACTCCAAAATATGAAGAGAAAAAAAAAAAAAAAAAAAAAATCGTGAGATGTAATCGTAAATAGATGAAACAAAACAGATATCTGCATTCACGATATTGTTTGATTTTTTTTTTTTTTGTTTTTTCCTATTATTTCTTTATTTTCAATTCGTTTTTTCTGTGCTTACTTCATTTCCACGTTCAACGTCTTCTCTTCTTCGTCATCTTCTTCTTCTTCTTTATCTTCTTTTTCTTCTCAACTCAATGAATTCACTTCGTTCAAATGAAGACGACAATAGAAAATTTTTTAAAAAGAAAAATAACGAATAAAAAATAGTAACATGAATAATATTGATGCAAGGACGTGGACCATGTCCAATTATTCCTCTCAAACATCAGTTTAAATCTCCAATTATGTCTTAAATAGTGTTCAATTTTCTACCGATAAAGTGCACTATTAATAGCATGCCGAGATTGTGGTATTATACACGAGCCAGTGATCCCCAACGATTTACCAGTCGTCTGCTTATGTATAGATATATATATGTTATATACTCCTGCTATTATGATGATGATGATGATGATGATGGTGATGCTGCTGCTGCTGTTGTCATTATATCAAAGAAATTCATTCAACGTCAATGTCAATTTATCTATATCCGCATTTATCTATAACGTACACACTTTCATTTTACATTGTTATTATTAATACTTTTTTTTGTTTTTACTCTCATTAATACTTAATCGACAAATTTTAATTTGTCAAATTATTCAATTAAACGGAAAAATTTCAAAATAAATAAATAATAATAATAAAAGTGGAACAAGACGAAGAAGAAGAATAATAATTATATTGAAATTTTGATATTAATACCTATTGAAGTATAAAAATAAACATTTTCAATTATTCTCACTTCTATAGTAATGCCAACTTCAATTATTATTTACTATTATAAATATATATTTTTTTTTTCTTTATTTTTGTATATATAATTGTTTATTGTATGTGATATGATGATAAATTGAAAAAAAAAAAAAAATGCATATTTTTTCAATATAATTGAATTATGTGTATATACATAATTTTAATTATCCATCATTATCAATTGAAATTAATAAACAAATATATATAAATATTTTATATGTATATTATGGAGAATATTTAGTTAACACGGACGATGAGTATCCATTTGAAATGTGATAGAAAAATTAATTATTAATCATGTACACATATACGTTTTATACATATAAACATTAAATTTTTCAATAATAAATTATTTATACATACAAAATCAACAGATATTAATATATATTCAGACATATAAATATGAATTAAATATTTAATTAGAGATGAAAAAAATAACAGACAATATATAGATACAACAAATATAAATGTGGCACATATTGAAAATTATAAATCGATCAAGGACTTACCTGGGCAAGTTGGCAATCAGGGAAATTGAAACGATACGAGTGCCCATATCAAGTGGTGATTGTGGAAAATAGCAAATGTGATTCTCATCCAAAAAAATAAGAGTGGAAAAAGTCAACTAAATCAAAAAAATAAATAAATAAATAAATAAATACATAAACGGTAAAAAAAAATTTTTAATAATTTACAATGTAAAGAAAATTGGATAAAAATATTCAAAAGAACGAAAAGAAAAAAATGTGGATTGATGTGAGGGGAGAAATGGGTAGGGGGTTGAATGTTGAGAGAGCATGATAACATTCTGGTGATGACAGTGGGTTAAACAACGACGGTGGCGATACGTTGGTAGTGTAGCACTGGGCGAGACTCAGGGAGGGTTAGCCGGGGAATGAGAGATTGGGCGTCACACTTGTATTGAACGTGCAAAGACTTTTGGCGGGTGCGCGCATGCGCGCGCGCGCTCTCCTTTCAATCGTCACATTGTGAACGTCAGATATACAAAAAAAAAAAATATATATATATATATATACATTTTTTTTCATCTTTGATAATTATAAATAAAAAATAAAAAATACAAAAAAAAATTTTTCAACTAAAAATTTTGTCCATTGCTAAAAATTGAAAAGAAAAAAAAAAAAAAAAGAGGAACAATAATTACTAAATCGTATAATTCATCATTGAATCATTAAATATATTCACTGTCCCGTCCCACCATCATCCTACCATTTTCCATCATTTACCACCCATCTCTACGTTAAATCCAACTGTCTCAATTGATTCATAATTATTTAATAAATATATATGTACATATATATAGATTTATTGTATATAAATAAAAATAATAAATAAATAAATAAATAAAGAAAAAAAGAGAGAATGCCTGGCATGCCTGTATACCTATTCTATACAGATAAAAAATATTAATGAACACCAGATGATTAATAGACTGATGACGATGTTTCCAAAAGAAAATTCAGTCACGAATATCGTGAGTAATTTTTTTATTTCATTAATTTATATGATTATTTATTCGATTAAAATTATCACTATTGCGTTATTCTTCCATTTGTCTCACGAATAACATACAGTGAGATGAAATAAAAAAAATATATATATATACATATTCGCTACATGCCATCAATAGTAACTAACTATATATTATATATGATATGTATGAATTGCGCTCTCTACAAATTGCAAGGTAATAATAAGAGCGATGGTGAGGCATAGAGAGATAAAATCGCGTGTCTTTATTCAATTAACAATATTATTTTTTTTTTTCTGTTTCTTTTCAACTATTTATTATTATTATTATGTTTTTTATTTATTCATTTTTTTTTTTTTTTTTTTTTTTTCGATGTGTGTGAATGAGTGTAATTTTGAGTGTGTATTTCTATTTATATATATATAGTTGGGAAAGAAAAGCTCTTCTTTTGTTTGACTTTAATCACTGCCCACGGCATTGTACGCGTGTAACACGGGGCGCTACTTTCATTTATATAAATTTTTTTTCAATGATTTTTTTTTTGTTTTTGTTTTTGTTTTTTTTTTTTTTTTTTTTTTTTTTTTTCATATGAAATACTTACCATCTTGATGTCACTAATTGTCGCAATGCTTCGGACAAACAGGTTTACCTGGACAATGGCCGGCCCATCTAAGGGCAAAAACATAACAGAGCCCCTTTTTAATCAGTCAAACTTTATCAGATGCTATTTCAATCGACTTGCCTATATGTATATTATCATTTTATAATTCTAATAAATATTTTTGTTGAACATAAAATTTTCATGAGAGTAGAAAAAAAATTTTTTTTCCAAAAAAATGACATTTTGTATTATTAAATATATATATATATTTTTTTTGTCTGATTGTTGTTTTTGTTTGTATTGTGTAAGGAGAAATAATGTTGTAATGTAATGAAATAAATATATTTATATTAATGAAGGATAATGAATTGTATCAAATGAAAAAATCAATTGTTATAGTCAATAAGTTATATCAATGAATATATTTTGTAATAATTAATTTGTTAAATAAACGGATACGAAATTGATTATGTAATTGAACTTGTTAATTTATGGCCCAGCAATTAGTGAATTTATCAGAAATTAGTGTATCCCATGAAATATAATTATCGATTTTATTATATATATACATAAAGTAATTGGTCGATTTATATGCATATAGAGAGATAAAATAAATCTTTCTCTCACACATAAGTACAGTTATATAAAGTTTTTCTTTTCATCGTAAATTTCTCAATTTCACCCATCAATTTTATTCACAAATTTCATTATATATATATATATATATAAAGAATTGAAGGATATCGCGATTTTTCATCCCATTGCTCTGCTGACAAAACTTGAAAAATTACGAAATTTTTTATTATATTATTATTATATATATTTTCTTTCGTTTATATATATATTGAGGAGAGGATATTAATAAAGATATAAATGAAGATATGAAATCATTTCAAGAAATTATGTATAGAAATAAAAGTAAATTAACAAAATTCTAAAATCACTTCAACTATCATCATCTAGTAAAAGTAAAGAGCAAATATTCTATCGCAAACACTAACGAAGCAAAAGTGTTGGTGTGTTCGAAGAAACGATATGTCCTATAATCACTAATATTTAAAGTTTATCAAACATTATTAATTCGATATGAAGATTCAACGAGATTTTCTTATATATATATTATATATATAAATCTTGTCAAAGTATGTTTGATGTTCAATTATATATGCAAAGTTGTGCTGAAGAAATTAAATTCTTACCTGGAGTAAATTACATTGACAAGATAATTTATATCAAAATTGAACTGATATTTGAATAAATATAGCGAATAAAAAATAATACACAGTCAAAATTCATGAAAAAATAAAAAAATAAAACAAAAAAAAAAACCATATAATTACATATAAATTAAACCAAAATGAAAAGGAAAAAAAAAAAAAAAAAAGATGAGTTAATAATAAAAATTAATTTTGGTGATGAAAAAACACCAAATGGATACGACAAAGAGTTTTTACTGAATAAAGGGATAAAGGTAAATATACAGCGAGCCGAAAATACGTGAGAGTGAAATTAACTTCTTGAGGGAAATTCATATATTCACTACGATAAATTGTATTTTGCCAATAAAGTCTCCTATTACACATCACCAAGTATCACCACTGGCTTTATATTACACCGATAAAATCAGAGAGCAAGTGAGAGAACGTGACAAAGAGACAGAGAGATACAGAGAGACAGAAAGATACAAAAAAAAAGGGTAGACGCGAAAGTGAAAGAAAAAAAAAATTGAAAAAAATTTTTCAATTTAATTTGTTGCAACAAATAAATAAATAAATATATCAAATTAATATTGCACTGGAATTTACGTATCAAAATGGACAAAAAAAAATAATAAAATAATAATAATAATAATAAAAATAATAAATAAAATTAATAAATCAATGAAATAAATTGAAATTTCCAATTATAATTCTGGATTGTATATATAAATATTTCGATGAAAATTTCTATAAATATAATTGAATAATTCCAAATTCAATTATACTTTATTGTATGTTTACATATGGAATGCAATGTGAATAAAAAAATAAAATGGAATAATATTAAAACTGTCGGTTATATCAATATTATTATTATTATTAATTTTTTTTTTTTCAATGTTATGTAATTATAGACGATAGAAATAAATATCAATACGTTGGATATTATATATTTTTTTTTTTCTAGCGACTTTTTCAGTGGAATTTTTAGCGATTGGAAAAAATTTTTATTCATTCAGCGTTGTCATCTGAATAAATAGAGAAGAAAAAAAAAATGAGAAAGTAGAAGGGTATTACAAGGAGCGAGGAACAAAAAAGTGCGGATGAAAAAAAGAATTGACTTCTATAGATATTACAATCAATCACTGAACGACGCGGCGTCCACACTAAATTACCAACATCAAAGGATAATATTTATGACAGTATATTATTGCATCGGGTTGAGCGAATTATTAATTTCATTGTCATCCCAAAATTGGAAATCTCATTCACTGATTAGTAACGCCAATAACGCGATTGGTAGTCACTTTAATTGACAATTTAATTCCAATCAATTGTACAAAATGGCACTTGAAAATGACAACAATTAAACTACAACTTTCAAATCAAAAAACTTTTATCTCAGAGAAAATATACGACCCTATTTTATTTCCAATTCACTATCCGATCATATATAAATCTACCTCTGTATACAGTTGATACAAATAAATTAAAAAAAAAAATTAATAATAATAATAATAAAGAAACTTTAAATCACTTTGAAAAATTTGTTGTTTGTTCATTTGAGTACTAAATAAAAAAAAATAGTAAAAATATAGGAAAAAATAAAATGTGTGAAAAAAAACTAAAAATAAAACAAAACCCAAAGTAATAAATACAAGGAAAAAAAATTCGTGTAAATTTATTGGTTGATGTTACAAACAAATGTAATATGTACACAGTCCAACACCCAATTTATACAATTTTTCTCGGAAAAATAAAATAAAATAACAAAATAAAAAAAAAACAAAAAAACAAAAATATGTGACACTTTTAATATTATATACGTAACATATGCAGACATGAGCATAAGGCTTTATTTGTTGTTTTATATTTACTCATAATTTGCAAAGAAAATGCATGGCACAGCGTAGGACGAATAATATCCATGGGATTCATGGTGAACACCCGAGGGTTTTCGATAAGGGTGAGCCACGTTTTCAGTACGCGACTGGCATTCACATTCACTTCTTCTTTTTCTCTCTATCTCTCTACTTCTCTCACACGTTTATCTACTCACTCACGACTCTTATATTTTTTTTTTATTTTCCCTGTTTAATTTGTGACAAAATGCGTACTATACATTTTCCATTTTATTCGTAAAATTATTCACCCGTTGAATATTTATTCACGAAATTTTTCATTAATAATACCAATAGAATTTGTAACTAAACTAATTCACAAATAATATCTAATCTTAAAAATTATTGTTTGTTTGTTTATTGGTTTGTTATTTTCAAATTTATTGCCAATTTAAATATATTGTGATTAATTGATACTCCACTTTTTGCATTACTTTGTATAAACATATAAATTAATAATATTTATTATAATTTTTTTGTTTCTAATTCGAAATTACTACAAATTTTCATCCAATTATAAATATATAAAAGATCATTATTAATTCATACTGATGGAGTATGTATAATCCTTTCATTTATTCATTTTCCCGTGCATTCAATGAAATATTATCAAACAATTCGCAAACATGCGAACAAGACATTTGGGTTAAACTCATTGTCTTTGATATATAGCCATAAATGCACTCTCTCTTGTTTTTTTTTTTTTTTTTGTTATTTTTTGTTATTTTTTGGGAAGGCACGAATTTTCATTCGTCTTGCGCACAGACGAAAGCAAAAAAAAATGCTTAGGAAAATGTATATATATAAACTGACGTGTGTCCCAGATCGTCGTTTGTGGTCCATTCCATTCTCTTCTTGTCTCGTGCTTCATATTCTTTTTATTTTTCTTTCCACTCTCGTCTCTTCTTTTCAACTCACTCGATTTTTTTTTTTTGTTTCTTTTTAGTTATCACTACTCCAAGTGCAATTATGTCATGAGTAATTCGATATATTCATGAAAATTCTCCATATGTATTATAATTAATTGTTCACACACACATACGAAAAAAATAACGCAAGAAAAAAAAAGAATAATAAAACTTTCATCTTTTACAGTGAAAAAATTGAAAAACAATAAATATACCGACGTGTGTTTCCGTATTTAATTTTCTTTTTTTTTTTTTCTTTTTTCCTCTCATTGTATCTAATCACACGACGATTTGAAATATAAAAAAAAAAAAAAAAAAAAAATTACTAATGATAATTTTAAGAAATTAATTTTCAATTTATCATCTATAAAAATTATGGGTATAAGAGGAAAATTTTTTTTCTTAATTTCAATTTCAATTTCATCATAAATTTTTCTTCTTTCTGTTTTTTTTTTTTTCTCTCTGTCTCTCTATCTCTATCATTTATTATTATTATTATTATTATTTTTTTGTTTTTTTTTTTTTTTCAAACTGTAAAATAAAATTTGGAATCATTTATATTCACCTGTTCCATTTTCGCCACTTGGTCGTATACGAGCGTCGTATTTTTTCTCTCCAAGGATGTCGTCCAAGACTTCCTTCTCCTTCGCCCGGTAGTCGACCTTTCCCGTTGAACATCTGAAATAACCACAGATGCATATTATTCACGATCAAACACATGCACAATATTATATTTATGTTTAACAGATGGGATATTTATACATCATCAATATATCGCTGTAAAATTCACCGTCAACACTCAGAATATCATATCGTATACCAACTTTGCAATATCACGTACAAAACATCTCTTTCATTCACTTATATGAATTGTATGAGCAAGTGAACGTGATGGGATTAACAAAACCGAGATGATAGACTTCATATCTACTACCACTACTATATTTACACTTCAACGAAAATTTTTTTACCTTATCATATTTATCGTAAATAGAAAATTTCGATGAACAAGTAAATATACGTATTATAATTCAGAAAATAAATCGTAAACTATAGAAGAATATTCAAGTGCATAAAAAAAAAAGAGAGAAAGAAAAAAGAATACAATAAAGAAGAAGGCGAAGAAGAAAAAGAATAGAAAAGAAAAAAAAAAATAAAATATTATTTAACATTTTCACTCAACCCAAAAACACTTTCAGTAAATCTAATATTCATAACAATAATAATGTATAATATATGGTAATAATAATTGAAGTGTTTCACAAGTTATATTCTGAATTTGATTGAAAACTTTTCTACAACCCCCTATTCTGTATATATATATACACATAAATTCAATATTTCTCATAATAGCAAGGTGCAATGTGGAAGGAGTCAACAATTCAAATAGTTTTCATATAGAACATGGAACTTGGTAGTATCCAACGTCAAGTAATAATCTAATAAAATCCTTTAATTTTATTTGATCGCCGGAAAATCAGTTGAACGAATGGCACAGACTCAACTTTGAAATTCCTCTAATTACCTAGACTTTGCCATGAAGCCAAAACAAGATGGAGTATAAAAAGTGTATAAGTGTGTAATAGAAAATGTGTGGATCGTGAATGAAAAATAATGAAAAATAATAAAAAATTTTAAAAAATTAAAAAGATTTAAAATATCGGATTTTTAATGAAGAACATACATAAAAAGCTTTAGAATTATGATAGCTATTTTTTTTTTTTTTTTTTTTTTCGAATTGACAAGTGCTTTTACGATTTTCAATTATATCAGTTCGTTAATAATGATGGAAATAAATACGAAAAACTTTATCATCATCATCGAGTTGCAATAAATCAAGAGTATAAACTGCAGTTAAAAAGGAAATATACTTGAAGAAAAAAATAAAAAGAAATAATACCAAAGAAAAGACGAATGAATTAACTTTATGTTGATAGCAATGAATTATCAATTACTATCCTGAAACAAAGTTTATTATTTATGTTTAATAGTTATATGAAATTTCAAAACTTAATCACACCCGTTACAACAACATCATTACATTAATAATTTTACTAATTCAATATAACAATTGTTAACAATTATTTACATATACAATTCAATGATAACTCTTATACACAATTTCATATATACTAGATTAAAATTTTTTTCTTCCAATAAATATAAAAAATTTTCATATTCATATTTACAATTAAATAATTAATTCAACATCAATATTCTACACTCAATAATATCACAAACAAAAATAAATAAATAAGATATAAAAAGTGGATAAAACTTCAATGAAAAGTGTCGACGATGAAAAATCAAACATGAGATGAAAATAAATTGCGGTATGTAAAGCCTCAAAGACGTTAATGAGGTCGCAATGATGCAATATTAATGAAAGACTAGATACACATATGAATTTCATATGTGTACACACATATTTTTATTTATACACATATATATATATATAAAACATTCACCCCCCCCCCCCTTCTTTCTCTCCCTCTCTTTTCCTCGGTATCTTTTGCCTGAGGCCGTGTATGAAACTAGTGTCTCTTTGTAAATGTATGAAGTGATGTCAATATATAAAAAATAGTGTATATACTATTCCACCTACTCTTCCAACCTGTACTTGGGTGATATAATGAAACTGTCATTCAAAATCGTCATATTGTGTGTATAGTCACATAACACACGTATACACATGAGTAAGTTTTCAAATTATTCCATGAGATGTACATATATATATATAAATTATTTTGCCAAAAATTCGCAAGATGTGAAGATATTAAAGCAATTGTAAATTATAATGTAATATAACTCCAAGAAAAAAAAAAAAATCTATATATTTACTGTGTGTCATATATATTTTCTTTATCACTGTGAAAAATTATCTATAAAATTTCATTGATATTTATTTTTAGAACATCTTATTTATTTATTTATTTATTTATTTATTTATTTATTTATTATCCTTCCCGTTTGTAATTTATATACTTTGATGATAGTTATATATTATTCCTTTGTTCTTGTCTTTTATTTTGATGTATATATAATAGACGACATATATGAAAATATAATACCCATCACTTTTGATCGCTGACTCGTGAATTTTTAAAGAATTGCTTCGTGCATCACCTCCTTTTTTTTTTCCCTAAGATGACGACGCATTTTTATTTCTTCTTGCTTCTCATTCTCTCTTTTTTTTTCTCATTTTCTTCGTTTTCTTTTGGCTTCGTACCCGTGCCTTGTTTCCATTCCAAAGATACACATACGTTTATATATATATGTAAATATTCGCTGCTGTGTTCACGGATTTATGATTGTGGAAAGTCATAGAGAATGATAGGAGAATAAATTCCACAGGGAAATTTCCACAATATAGCATTTCTCTCTATCTGTATATATATATATATATATATATTATATTATGTTATTTTATTTTATTTTATCTTTTATATTTTCATTTCTTTCATTTACATCCCATTGGCCTTTTTACTAACTATATCTTGATAACGATAAAGTGTAAGAAAACCTTTTAAAAATAAAATAATAATAATAAATAATTTAAAAACAAAAATAATCTAGATAAAAAATAAAATACTAATTAAATTAATCTAGAATAAATGGAATTTCAATAATTTCACTGTCATGGAACTAAAAAAATCCTATAAAATAAGAAATAAATCAAGTAAAGTATGACATAAATTGTGTCATCGTTACTTAAGAAACGAAAGAAAAAAAATAATAATAATAAAATACATCGCCAAAAGTAAGAGGAAAAAAAAAAAAAAAAAAATCCGACACAAATGGTTTTATAAAATATGACCGATAGATTTTTCACGATTAAAATATTCAATATAATGATAAATGTATCTCAAAATTCCAATAAATAATGTCAAATCCATTATCATCAGATCATAAATAAGTTATTGTATAGACAGTACATATACATTATACACCCTCTTTTCGAAACATATTGCCAAAGTATAACGGTTCAAGTCTAAGCAACATAAACTCCCCTTTACTCCTCAAACTCTCTCGTCTCTCTTGCTCACCATCTCACCCACCCATTTACTTTATATACCACCATTAAACTTTGAGTGCGCTAAGGCGCTTGGGTCCTTGATAATTATGAGCTTAAACCCGAAAAATACCACAGACTTTTTTCCCCATTTCAAACTTCATCGTTCTCACAAAAAAAAAAAAGACAAAAAAAAAATAATAAAAGAATTTATCATTATTGCAAGTCTATTTATCTATAATATTGAATAATTTTCTTCTCATCATAATGCAAAAATACGTACGTGTATATATATTTATTTATTTATTTATTTATTTATTTAAATATATAAATAAATTGGTAGATCGAAAATATGCGATGAAACATAAAATCTATTCTCTTACATCACAAACTGCAATAACAGATAATATACCAAAATATTTAAACTGACGTAGATGCCTGAGGCTGATTTTTAATGAAAAAAACCTCACCCTTTTCCATCATTTTCACGACAGCAGCCAACACAGTGCATAACATTAGTATAGGCGAGCCCTCAATCATCTTACTTAGATGGGATGCGCACGTGTATAAGGGTAGAAAGAAAAATAGAAGAAAAAAAAAAAAAAAGGCAACACACATTTATAAAACGTGTTTGTGTATGAATATATATTTGTATATAATGTTCATAATGATGATGTTGATGGTGGTGGTGGTTCGACTGGTAGTGTTGGTGGCTATTCAGTGTCTAATACGCCATCGGCATTGAGCGTTAACATTCTCCTCCTTCAATATGAAACACATAAATCCCCCTCCCCAACCCTCACAACTTGTCACAAACTCTGGACGAATTCATGAATAAATTCCTTACTTGCTTGCATTATATTAAAAAAAAAAAAAAACAAAAAAAAAAAAAGAAAGAAAAATAATATTTATATAGCAACTTTTCAAATTAAGAGAAAAATTATTTTTTTTTTTTTGTTTTTGTTTTTTCAATCTAGAAAAGTGTTATATGAAGAATAAATGAACAGTCTCGATGTTAAAGTAGGAGAGAATGAAAATAAAAATATATATATAATATATAAAAAAAGGGGAAAAGAAGAGAGAGAGAGAGAGAGCTGTGATGGAGTAGAACGAAAATGAGAAAAGAGAAAATATAATGTGTGATGTGTTTGTGAAACTCATCAGTTCACATATTATGAGAGTTGTACGTGGGAAAAGCTTGTCACCGCTTCGTGGCACTTGACAGGGCTTAACCACAGCGCTAGTTTTAAATAGCGAACAAGAAAATATACACAGGTGTATAAAAGCATCCTCGATCAACAAGTGTCGCAAATGAATGTTTAATTTCCATCTATGCACTATCCAACATAGATAACTTGGTAGACGAAAATAACGTCACTGTATTTTATTCCATCATCTCTTTCCCTCGCTCAATCTCTCATTTACACACATACACACATATCTTATTTACAATAAACAAAAAAAAAGTGTACATTGCATTTATTCCATATACTATTTACATTATTCACTATGTACAAGTAACAATTAAAATTGAATATTAAAATTCAATTCCTCAATATTTTTTTCTTTCTTTTTTTCCTTTTCATCGACTTTTAATTATTATTATCCAATCACTCCATTCATAATCATTTATTTATTTATTTATTCATTTATTTATTCATTTATTTATTCATTTATTTATTTATTTATTTATTTATTTATTTATTTATATGGACTTACCGTGAAGGATATAGCAGGATTATCAGTAACACTACCAACGGTAGTACTCCAGGCCACATTGCGTCGGCCTGAAAGCAAAATTAATCACATTTTACATTGAATGAAATGATATATATATATATATATATATATGTATTCTAGAAAGAATTCTTGTTGTGGCGAAACGCAAAAGCCACATGAGTATACGGTATTCCACAGTGCAGTTCATTCCCGATGTATATATACCCTCACTTCATCCACTTCTCCTATCTCAATACATGTATTATATACGTACACTGATTATCCTCATGCAATCCTCTTCACTACCTCATACATATATTTATCTATGTACAAATACGATGACGATGAGAACAACAACCACGACCGCAGCAATAACAACAACAATAATAATAATAACGACAAAGATAATACACAATCGTTTCATGTATTTTCCTTTTTTTTTTTTTCTACTCTACAGATTAATTATTTTTCAGTTTTTTTTCGCATTCTTTTTTTATTCAAATATTCAAGTTATAAGTGACGAATATATAATAATTATTATTATTGATGTTGTTGATCTATTTTCTTTATTTATTCATTTTTTTTTTTTTTTTTTCTCGTTTCATGGACCAAATCGTATGGATATAAAAATCGTATTGCTTGAGAACAAAACAATCAGTCGTGTACGATTTTAATCAACGAGTAAGAAATATATTTGCTCTGGGTGAAACGATTTTGTACTGCAATAGATGAAGTATATCGATTTCCAATGCTTCAACATGAAGTAGGTATTCGTGGATGTAACGTGAGTGTAAGTGAGTGAGATATAAAATATAATAGAGGTGAGAGAATAAGAAGGATGGATGAGAGAGAAAGGAAGAGAAAGGGTGAGTGATAACAAACAGTGGCGCGTTAATATTGTATAAATGCATGAATATGGAGGAGAAAATTTTATCAAATGTATATATAAATATATATCTATGTATCTATATATAGGTATATTAATATATAAATATATAAATATTTGTATATATTTTAAATAAGTACATAAAAGTTATCGAGTGTGGGAGTGATAAATTGTGATAAAATTTGAATTAAAAAATATTTGTAAATATATATAAATATAGTTGATATAATTTATAAAAATATAATGAATTAATAAATTTTTACTATTCCACTATATTTTTTCTTCTCACGGATTTTTAAAGAAAAAAATTAAAAAATAAATTTAAATGAAAAAAAAAATGAAAAAAAAAAAAAAAAAATAGAACAATAGTAAAAAAAAAAGTGAATTGAGTAATTTTTAAATACTATTGGAATAAAAAATCATTCACTTTTTATACGAATGATATTAAACACGTGTTTACAGCGCGACGGACTACCGAGTATTAACAGAAATGTACGAGTCGAATTAAGAATTGAATCAAAATGTAAATATCAAACAATAAAAAGAGAGGAAAAGACCCGCCTATTATTATTTTTCCTACTTCAATACAATTTTATTAAGACGTTTAGACTAGTAAACATAGAAAAGAGGAGAAAAGAAAAATCTAACATTCAACATCCAACACACTCGAAAAATTTCACATATAAAATACAATGAACGGGAAAAAAAATATATATATATATATTATAAATACATAAAAATTCGTACAGTTTTGTCGTGTAATGTTATTTGTAATTTTTTATTTATTTTTACTTCTTCATCTTCAGTTCATATATTCAAAAACAATTGGGAAAACTATTCATAAATAAACAATACATATGTACAATATAAACGAAGATTGATGAGATAGTAAAGGTATGATAAACAAGTTCTCACTTGAATATTTCACCCTACTATTTTCTAGTTCTTCCCTTATTTTTCATTCGCCACAGAAATGTTGCTCGCAATTTCACACCTTTAAATATATATATACAGATACATCGGTACATTTTTTACAATCTAATTTTCATGTAGCTATAAATTTTGTCATGAACACGTTAATCAACAGAAGAACTGGATATTGCAAATCATGAAGTACTCGAAGAAAAAATATAAAAACATCAAAATGTATATGCATAAAAAATATAAATTTATAAGTAAAAATATAAGAAAATAATTGATGAAGAGTGAAAAAAAAAATGAATGAGAGAAGGGAGTGGGCAAATGAATGAAAAAGAAAATATAGAAGTGAACAAGTTGAGTGTGAAGATATAAACGCAATTTATATATATATATAACAGCCCCTATCGCGTGAAAACGCGCGCGCACGTATGCGTAAAATCAATACAATTTCGAAGAGAAACTTGAGAGATAAGTAATTCGTGGTAATAAATCGTGATGAAATGGATCAGATAGGACAAACGATCCATCGCCCCATGAGCGATAGAACAAATCAAATGGATGTGTCAGTGCAACATGTACATACATACCAAACATTGCATTTATATTCACACATTTACACATTTATACATTTATATGTAAAAACCCAGTGCAACTTCTCTCACCCAATGTATATTCGTGTTTTTTTTCCACTACATCGATATGTCTAGGTATCTGTTTTTGTTGATGCAAAAACTCTGGATATCGTAATTGGTCGACTTTTTTTCTTTTTTTTTTTTTTGTTTATCTTTTCGTACATATGAATTGATATATATACATTTGTATAAGGTCATTTTATATATATGTAATGTAGTTATCCAGCATCTTGAAGTGACCCCTGACATTTGAAAATGTCACGAGAGTTCACGTCACAAGTTTGAAAATTCATACGTAACTAATAATCAAGTAATACAATTCATCACACTGACCTAATATTTATTTATTCAAATATTTCCACAGCTACACTCAATTATTTATTTAATTTATATACTATTTAGATTTTATAAATGTTATTTATACTTACAAATATATAAACAAAGAAAAAAAAAAAAAAAAAACCAATTATAATAAACAAAAAAATTAATATTATTAGACAATTAAGTAAATTGAATTTGTACAATCATATTCATATTATATCGTCACGATTACTCTTTTATTTATTGTTATTATTTTTTTTTTTATCTTATTTTTTTTTTTTTTTATTTAGTTAAACCGGAAATTTTCCCACTCTTGCATTCAGTATCCATCACTTCTTCTATCCTCGCAACCACCACACCTCATTCCATCACTGTAACATCCGCATTTCCATCAACAAAAAATAAATAGAAAAATAAAATAATAATAATAATAATAATAATAATAATAAATTATATACAACACTTCCGTAATATTATATTTTATAGCTTTCTTCCTTCTCTTCATTTCCTAGATACACAATTTAAATTGTTTATTTATTATGATTATTTTTTTTTTCTATCTCATTTACTTCTACTTTATTGTTATTAATTTTTTTTTTTTCTTTTTTCACTCTTATTTTTTCTTTCCACCTAAATATTTCCATGTATAATATATACATATATATTTTTTTATATTCGTAAATAAATTCAAATCGAATTGTCACGGGTTACAATCAAAAATTTGTACGATTTATCTCATTTTTCCGTGTTCCCACCACCAATTAATCTCACAATTTCTCCTGTTAACAAGATAAATGAATGAAAAAAAAAAAAAAAAAAAAAAGATTTTTTGTTTAATATAATTATTGTTGTATATTATTATTGTATTGAATAAACATCTAAAACGATCTATCCAACTTTTATTTCAAACTAACTTGGGTGGGATTCCAACATTGCAGTTTAGAAGATAAATTTTATACGTACATCTTTTCCAACCCAACTATATTTCTCTATTCCATCTATCTCACTCACTCTTATTTTGCTATACAGTTGCGCAATTCACCGGCAACTCCTTTTTCTCCTTCACAGCATATATATATATATATATATACTTTCATGTGTACAAAAAAGATTTCCAACAAACTCCCAAACCTCCTGGTAGCGCACTCAACTCAACTCGGCCCATCCTCATTTATACGTATCCAAGTCACGCCCGCATAGCATCAATAGCACGCGAGCATCTTGCAAGTCGCGAAAACTTTTTTTATTGAACGTCTAAAACACACATATATATATATATTGATCTCATGAGCACGATAGATAACCACTTTCAGTAGAATTTAATTTCTTCAACATACACACACGAATACATGTAAAAAAAAAATAATAATAATAACAAAAAAAAACAAAAAAAACGCCAGACAAACACATATATAGATAAATATTATTAAAAAAAAAAAAAAAAAGAAAAAAAAGGAACGAATGGGTATAAAAGAAAAATTAAAGCGACGCATTGAACATAAAAGCCTGAGAAAAATAATATAAAAACTGTTTTCATTTTTTTTTTTTTTTTTTTTTTTTTCGGTTTATTTTATTGTAGACTTTTAATGCTGTTTGCTGTTACTCGTGCTTTTTTTTTTTTTTTTTTTATCTTTTTGTCTTTCTCTCTCTCTTTCCATTACTATCTCTCCGTTTTTATTCATTTTTTTTTTCTTTTTTTTTTTTGATTTTATTCATCTCTTTATTTTTCATCATTTAGTTGACGTTAAAAACGTAAAATTGACTTAATGAAAAAGACGTATAGCTGGAGCTTTTATACACGACGGATGATGGAGGAGATGGTCAGAAATTTTACCGACTACTATCAGGTTTCAAAAAGTGAGTTAGCATATATATATATATATATATATATATGTGTCATGAACAACAATTATAATGGTCGAGTAAGAGCATATGCCAACGACGTGGACGTGGAGAACCGACCAGGTGCAGTGAATGGGCCAAGTCTGATTAATACGAGTGGCTCTTCTATAACGTGACCCCGTGAGAAGGAAAATTCGAGTTGGCAAAGGAAAGCAGAGGTCAGCGTATAATGTTCCCCCCATTTATTATTATCATAATTATTATTATTATTATTTTTTGTTTCATCTAATTTACAATATAATATATATATATATATATATACATGTATGTGCCAGGGATAATATATGTCGGTGTTATTATTATTATTATTATTTTTTTCCAGAATTCCCTTAATTTTTATTATTGCCGTTATTTATTTATTTTTTTTGTTTTTTGTTTATTTATTTTTTTTTTCAGTCTGTGTCGGTTTTGTTTTTTTTATTGTGAAAAAAAATTAATAGCCACTTAGGGGAATGTATAGCGCGTGGTTGGATATAAAATATATTATACTGCGGAGTTGTAAACTCGAAGAGTAATAAACTCGATGGTCATCAAAAAAAAAAAAAAAAAAAAGGATATATACATATATAAAGGAAAAACAAGCGGAAAAGAGAGCAGGAGAGAGTGTGAGATGGAGGAATAAGAAAACAAGAATGACTTAAATTCAATAAAACGATCCGTAAAATGTTTACTCAAGAGAAAGAGTATGAAGCAAAAAATTTTTTTTTATTTTTTATTATTTGATCTCCCACAATTTTTTATATAGAGATATATTATTTATTTTTTTTTTTTTTTTTTTTTTTTTTTTCCTCCTCTTGCACGTTTTCATAATTAATTGAATATCTTCACATTTTTATAGAATATACGTTGTAAAGGCAATCACTTTTATTTTCATTATATAAAAAATATATTCAACCAATATTTTTGTATTTTTATCATCCCATGAACATTCAAGTGTTATATTATATATTTTCATAGATAAAATATATATTGAATATAAAAAATATTACAAACATTTTAACTCCATTAACATTGCAAATATTTTTGTAACAATTGTACAAAAAAAAAAAAACAAAAAAAAACAAAAAAAAAAGCGAGAAAAAAATATACGATAAATTAATAGAATAGAAAAATGATCGAGTTGAAATATATGATAATTTATTTCATATCTATACATATATCAAAACACATATACGTAAATATATAACGAGAATAAGGAGAGAGGAAACGAAAAAAAAAAAAAAAAAAAAAAAAAATTATATTTATCAAAACATCGGAAATATGATCGTCAACCGTGAGGAAAAGCCTATAAGCTGACACACGAATGAGAAGCAATATATCTTTGAAGATATATACGTCTCTCTCAATGCGCTTATCTCACGCCTCATATTTTTATTTTTCTCATTCTATCTGTTTCTCCTTCTCATTTCTACCCTCTCACTGACACTCACATCTCCACCCCATTCGCGAATAGCGCTTCGTCAGAAAGGGCTGAATTTTGTGCTGGGGTAAGCAGAAACCCTCGTCGCAAGTGCGCCGGATATCCGATTGATTGGGGATATACGAAATCGTTCCTCGTTTCCCCGAACAAATTGGCAACTCTTAGTAGAGACACAGTGTGTTGAGATGAAACGAAATGTTTTCCATTTTTCATAAAGCTATTACTTCCAAATCGACATTTATCTGATATATGAAAAAAAAAAAACAAACAAACATAATAATAAAATCTGCAAAGAATAATAATAAATGAGACAGTGAGAAGAAAAAACATTTTTTTTTTATACCTAAAACGTTGGCATAACATCGAGATTAAAAAAAAAAAGAAATAATAATAAAAGGCGATGAAAAAATTTGCGGTGAATTTCTACCTTTTCTCTTCTATACTTTTATCACTATTGATACATAAAAAAAGAAAAAAAAAAAAAAAAAAAAAGATTTTATCTTCAAATATCATTGAAATTGATGAATTGAATATTATTACTACATCACATAACTATGTTAATTGAATCCACTCTCTTTCCTACTCCTCATAAACTATCATCAAACAATTTCACGCATGAAATTGATAATAGTGTAATGAAAATTTCCGGAATTATTGGAATCTATTCCCCGACGAGAATTAATACATGAAAATTAATGTATGTAGATGCGTCTAATATATATATATGTGACAATTAAATATTCGTGACATACTGGTAAACGGAACGTAATGTTCAATTTATCAAAAATATCGTTTGGATCATCAGGTGTCTCATTAGCCCGGTGACATAACTATTGTACTGCTCATTCACTGGATGTTGATGTATACAATTAAAAAATAAAAAATAAAACCGTAAAACGGATAAATTATAATTCCTCACTGAGCTGTATCACAATATGTACATCTATACAATACAATTAATCCTCTCGCGGTGTGTCTCTATCAAAATATCAATCATACACCAACCAGTAACGTTTATCTGTAATCTGAGAGCGGATAAAATCAATTAATATAATATTTAATTTATCAATGTCACATAACTGTACTGAACTGTGTTTAAACTCATCATCAACTTTTTTTTTTACTGTTTCTTCTTTCACTAAACTTATATTCTTAAAAATCTTTAATTGTATCTATCAATTATCAATATATAAATAATTCTAATTTATTATTTTTTTTTTCTTTCTTCCCTTGATGAATTATTAATGAAGTTGCAAGTGCACTGATTGTTATTGATGCCAAAACAATAAATATGTAGTTGTCTCTTTATTTTGTCAACCTGTGCAAAAGCTAAACGAAAGTCGAGTACACCATTAACTTGCTAACTGCGGTCGTAAAACACCCCACAGTACGTTGCAATGATTCTCGCACACAACAAATATATATACATACGTATTCTAGATTTATACTTGTATTTCGCACGTTATAAACATAAGAATATCAGTACGTGACAAATACTTGATGAATTAGTTCAAATAGTATCAATAATGAATTAATACCACAGCAAAAAAAAAAAGTAATTCAATAAAATAAATAGCCCGTGAAATTTTTAACACAAGTAGTTATAGAATCTAAAAAAAAAAAAAAGAAAGAAAGAAAAAAAAAAAAGATTTATAAAAACACATTATATATCCCAATCTCTATCAAATATAAATCTATATCGTGGATGAATCACTGTGGTTGTATTTGAAAATTACAAGTATATCCTGAAGAAAAAAAAAAAAAAGAAAAGAAAAAAAATTGATTTATCCATGAATTTCTAAATGACAATACAAACATCAAATTTATTTATCGATCCAATTACTGTATAAAACTCTCGTTTGTATGTTTCTTTCAATCGGAAAAAAATATTAAAGATAGAAAATATATATATATATATCTTACGGATGTTTCTTATATTTCCTCTCTTCGCTACCCCTATAAAATACTTCACACCGAAATCTCTTCTCAACGACATTTCGACATATTGAATGTCGATAAAGATGTTCACGTACGTCGCGCGCGCTGTGGCAGTACCGTAAAACAAATAACAAAAGAAAAATATAAAATGAATAAATAAATAAATAAATAAATAAAGTATTAAAATAATAATAATAATAATATATAATACATAAAAATAATATAATGACACAAATTTAAAAAGTACAACGTGGTGAAAAGTAAAAAATTCCCGTGTTTACCACGCCAATATTATAATTACATTGTTATCATTGTTATAATTGTAAAAATCCACCCCTTACACAATCTCAAATAATATCCTAACTAAGTTATTTTATCCTCCATTCTCCTAATCGTTTCAATATAGCACTTATTATCCCTCAATATACGTGTGTACTATTTTTGTTGTCTTACATTCAATTCGAAGTATGTAACATTATCCCCATCCTCTCTTTAACTCCACCCACAATCAACTCTCTCGTAAAACCATTTCCTCTGTCATATATATACAACGTCTACCATCAACGTCTCCTCCTTGATCACTCGGTCGCACTCAGCCAACAAATACTCATAATTCCAATCGTGTTCTCCCTTCATAATTTTTCTCGAAGGGAAACAAAAAAAAACAAAAAAAAAACACCCTACGCACACAAAATATCCCCCACTTAATCAACATATCCCAAAGAGCATTACTCAATCAATTAATCAATCAATCAATCAATCAAATCAATTGAATAATAAAATGAAATTTACTCCATTTAAGAATTAAAAAAATAAATAATTGAAAGAAAAGAAAAAAAATATATATATATAAATAAATGAATAAACAAATAAATAAAAAAAAATAAAAAATAAAAAATGAAATAAATAACTGACCTGGAGATGATGAAAATCCTAGGCAATCACGGCGTAACGGCGTGGCGATTGTGACATGGCGCCCTCCGTATATAACTCAGCTGGCGGGGTAAGGGATGAATTAAATCGTAAACGTCCTATCTCGGACGGTTCGTCTCCAGGACTGCCGTCGTTGAGAGGTCCACGGCAACTCACACCGACTACCTGGTTGCTGGTGCGCTATTGATCTCGTCCCAGACACCCCACACGATATCCACGCAGACGCTCAACGTTGCCGCGTCGCTTTAGCAACGTGACGTCATTCGCAACCAACCCTCCAACTGATATTTCTGTACGAGTTTTCGTCTCTCTGGTTTTACTCTTGGCTCACGGCATCTCTCACTCGGTACGGGTAAAATCCCATCCCCTGGTTTCCCTCATCATCCCTCACAAATGCCGCGTATACCAACACACGCTTCTCTTTCCCTCAATCTATTCATATATAGTATCAAATCACCGATGGTGTGCACTATTGGATACATCTACAGATTCACTCTATTTTTCCACTTCCTCATCACTATGTTCTCTATACTATGCTAGTTTGCCTTCCTCACGTCATCAACGAGCTTTCTGATTGACCATACGTAACGTTTAATCGTGAGTGACCCACCAAACGCATGCAGACTATTGTTTATATAGAAAATCGGTTGAACGGACTCAGTCTCCAAATGCCTTTTCCCATATCAACTAGCCAATAATGACAATGAATGGTTGGTGAGGCTATAGACAACGGCAACCACCATCTATGAAGACATCAAATCAAACGACCGTTTTGGGAGCTATTCGCACAGTGGATTCACGAGGGATTTGCTTCGCATGTCCTCACTATATCTACATACCTTATATTCACTTTGAGATTATTTTGATTTTTCATTTTTTTTCTTCCCACAAAAATGTTATTGAAACAATTCTCTTTCAGTTCAAAATATTCAAAACAGAAAAAAAAAAACAAAAAAAAAAGAAAAAACCTTTTAAACTATGTTAATATGGAAAATATTCTAGATTAAATTTAACGGAAAAAAAAATATATACATATATATATATGTAACGCGACCAATTTATTTCTCTATTTTTTATTATTCCCATCCTCCCCCTCGATAAGCATTCGTGCAACGATAAAATGTTTGCACACATGTTGCCTTCGTAATGTGTGTGCAATGCTGATGCTCATTAGTGAGGTTTTTGTTCTCTCATACTCTTCTTTTATTTATTTATTTTTTTGTTTCGTTTTTTTTTTGTTTTTTTTTTCCTGACTGTGTCACACACGTATACTTCTCACCTTCATCCTCCTTCCCTCTCACATCTATCCCAAAGAATATGAAGGAACGCAAGGAAGTTTTAAATAAAAAGGGAGAGAGAGGATAGGTGAGAAAAAGATATTTTCTATCGATATAGACGCGCAATTGTATTTGATTAGCTGAATATGAAAAATGTAATTAATCGATCCAATAGAGATGACTTGTAAAACTGCAATAAAAAAAAAAAAAAAAAAAAAAAAATGTCTTAAAACAATAATAGACCAAGAATAATAAATAGAATAAGAAAAAATATATAACGAAAAAAAATTGAAATAACGCTACACTTGATTGCTTGTTACAAAACCTTAGTATTAAAATATTCCAATAAAACAATAAATAATAATGATTAATAATAATAATAATAATAATAATAATAATAATAATAATAATCAATAAAATATTCGGCAGTGTAACATGCTAGTTGACGGCAGGTGCCTACATCACAATAATTATATGTATTAAATGTATAAGTAATTATTCAATGATTCAATCTTAATTACAATCATACGTTACAATCATCTCTTCTTCTTTTTCTTCTTCTTCATTTTTTTCTTTATATTTTTTTTTTGTTTTTATTTAAAATTGAAAAATTGTAAATCAATGAACTGTATCTTTATGTATTTTTGTTTGAATGTTATACAATCTATACAACGCCGTAATGATAGCAGATCATTCTTATTACACAAAATTAAGGTTGTACTCAAAATTGAGACGGATTTTATAGCGGATTTTTTTTTTTTTAAATGTAATTTACACACGTACACGACATACAAACATACTTTTTTTTTCACACCCATCAGAAATCATATCATAATATTATACAAGTCGTACGTTAATATGATTTCGTTCTAATTACATTTTTTTTTTGTTTTATTTTTCACAACGATACTTTTCCACGCACACGAGAAAAAAAATTGTTTAAAAATTATTACTATAGTTTTTTTTTTTTTTGTTTTTTTTTTTATAATGCTCACAGTACATCTCAAAAAAATCATATGAACACACGTCAATCATCATCACAGCGCATATAAAACGATTGAAAGATGTTGCAGTGTATCAAAATAAGCAGTAATTACTTATTGCAACGAACACACAGAGGTTTATTTAATCATTTTTTTGTATTCATATTTATTCTTCCCAAAGTTGGTTTTGTGTTCTATTTAATTCTCACCACCTAACACTATTTCAGTCTCTAATCCCAGGTAATCGAAATATACAGATTCACCAATGACATATATGTATGCGAGTACATTTACTCTTATTCCAGTCATCGGTTGGACATGAGAATTTTTTTTTTTTTTTTTTGTATTTTTATTTATTCAAATTTAGCTATGTAACCTCGAGAAAGAAAAAAAAATTCATCAATATCAAATAGAAATTTTATCAATGTTTGGATTTATTTATCATTATTATATTTTTTTCTCATCGCAATAATTGCAATTTATATACTGATTCCTTTTTTTGTAACTATAGTGAATTCTATGAGCTCCAAAACATAAGTAAATTAAAAAAAAGATAATCGATATCAGAGTAAATGTAAACCAACGAAGAAAAAAAAAAAAAAAATTATTTCAATAACTAAATTAATGAATCACACTCATTGTTTCTCTCACATTAAATGAGATAATATATTTACGATGGAAACAAAAAATCATTTTTAATTACTTCATCACTGTGTCACGTGTCATTTAGAAAAAAAAAAAAATTTTCTATACATAAAAAAAATAATTTAATAATAAATTTTCGGACACAACATATAATCAACGTAAGATATTTCTCTCATATCGCGAGATAATTAATTTTATTTAATTCGTTTTATCTAAAAAAAAATAATAATAATAATAAAAATAATAAAAAACGATTTTGGCCCAAAAAATGTCTTAATTAATAATCATTATTCTACTTAAAAATTATTTTTCAATTCAATTATGGTTGTTCACCATTAGCTGGCCAATGACCTGAATTATTCCAATCCCAATCTTTGCCTTTGGGTCGAAATTTACTAGTGCTTCCCGAATTATTCCAATCTCGATGAAAAAATTTTTTTTTAAAATGATGACGCTCTGGATCAGGTTGACGTTGATATTTAAGCGGGACAGATGAAGTAATATTATTACTATTATTTGCGGCAGATGTATTTGGTGGCCGCGGACTCGTTGGCGAAGGAGTGCGCGGTGGTCCCAGTGCTTCATCGGGTGAAGGAACAATTGGTGGCTGCCCAGTAACGGCACTATCCGATCCCAATCCACTGTCTGGACTTGTGTTTACGCCTTCGGTCGATCGTCGACGTTTGTCAAGCTCAGTTGAAGCAAAAGCAACCAAACGATCGAAGCCAGAACTGATACGGTCCTGCCAGTCCGCTTCGCCATCTGAAAATTCCATGTAAATCCATAATTTAACATCAAATATTTCAAATAAAAATCCCGGTTTTCCCTACACTTATGATATTCCAATATATTTTCATAAAAATAAGCCATTATCCTACTCTATAAAAGTGTAAATATTATTTATGAGCAGATTGTTATAAATATTCTGTATTAACTTAAATATTTTCATGCATAGACCATTTTTATTTAAATAAAACAAAAAAACAAAAAAAAAAAAAGAATAATATAAAATTGAAGTACTTAAAAAGAACTTTTCCATTAATTACTGAAAATGAAGAAACAAAAAACAAAAAAAGTGAAGAATAAATAACAAAGTAAGATAACAGAACTAGCAATTGTTACCAGATTCCTTAAAATATTGCCATCATAAAAATTGGCTACCTTTGGCTCTAATTGATTATAATATTCATCAATTTGTCCATCAATAAAATCGGAACAATTTATAAATATTAACACATGTTAAATATGCAAAATCATATACAAAATTTAATTCAGTTGCTTTTATTGGCTTGGCTTATTTTCATGCAAATATGCAACTGACTGTGGACGATACTGAATTTAAAAATAATTTATAAAATTTAATCCATGAACGCGTAAATATACATATATTCATTTATTTATTTATTTATATAGTTTTTAATTCATTTCTTGCTATATTTCTGTAATTTTCGTTTACGTTTTTCTTATAAAAAAAAAAAAAAAAAAAAAAAAAAAAAACAAAGAAAAAAATTTTGAAGAACCACTTTAGGAAAACTCACCAAGAGCCACGAACCAACCCAAAGGCAGCCATATTTTCTCTTTTTCTTTTTCTCTCTCTCTTTCTTTTTCTCTTTTTTTTTTTCTTTTTCTCTCTCTCTCTTTCTTTTTTCTCTCTTATTTTTCTCCCTTTGATCGCCTCAATTGCTAACAAAACAAGCCGCAAGGGAGTTTTGAGGGAGGACTGAGTATGTGACAGAGCTAACCAACAAACAGCTACAGTGCATCTAACAAATACAACCAACAATAACAAAAATAATAAATTATAAGAAATAACGCAAACCAGATCCATCAAGATATACAATGTGGATAAAAAAAATAAAAATAAAAACCAAGAATATTAATTTCCAAAACCATTAGTGAATTCAAAAAAAATTAATGAAGAAAAAAAAAAAAAAAAAAAAGTATTCAATTAATAAATCAATAGAAAGAGGGATGCATAAAATGAATAAACCATCTACAGAAAATAAAAGTTTTAAAGCATAAAAGTGACTGAAGTTCTAATAATTGTAACAATATAAATTAATTTTTAGCATTTTTCAGATAAAAATGAAGGGAGAAAAAAAAAAAATAGAAAAATAAAATGCAAAGTCCATCACCCAGAATAAGAGCAACAGCTATTTCAAAAGTTAAATAATCGCAAATTATAATAAAATTTAATTAATATTGAAATTTTTTTTTGAAAATAAGGAATTTTAAAAATACCCTCGAATTATAAAATAAATCCGAAATTAATATTATTCAACTATCAATAAATATCCATAATTTAAATTTTTTTCAAAAATAAATTAATATTAAAATAATATCACAATGAAGTGCAACTTACCGTCATCACCAATACCACTTCGTTGCCTTTGTGTTGTCATGTGTGGCTCATCGACAAGTGGCGTCGATGTATTAGAATGTGGTTCGACAAGTGGGCTTAAAGGAGCTCCGCTTGTGCTTACTGTAGACACATTTGTCTCACTTTTTACTAATGCAGCGGGCTGTAGCTGAAGTGGTGACGTTACTCTGCTATCATTGCTACTGCGACTATTATTACTACTCGTATAACGTAAATAAGGTTGATATCTATTCCACACAACAAATAAAATTGAAAATATATAAGTAGATAAATATCAGTTATGATATTTCTATGTCATTGATAATAACGCAATTGAATTAATTTCTGTACATAAAAAAATTCTATTTTTCGCCTTACCTTCGATTATTTGATGGATCACTTTTACCATTTCCACTATGATTATTTAATATTCTTGCGTGTAATGATGCTGCCAGTCCTTCAACTGGTACATCGCCACTTCCTGACGACGGTTGTGCTGAATGTAGCGGTGCAGCTGGTTGCGTTTGATTCATCATTTGGGTCGTTGGATTGTCAGCAAAATACGATTCGTGATAGGGTTTGATATCAGCTCGTGGTAGTTGAACCGGTGTATATCTTTTAGACCCAAAGAAAAAAAAAAAAAAAAAAAAAACAATTAAAATATGAATAAATTCAACCATTACAAAATTTTTTTTTCAATGAATTTATAAAAACTGATTTTGTTGACCTTTGCGATTGTGTTGCAGGTGTAAATAACACCGATGAACGTGACACAGCAGTTGTAGATGCAGATGTCGATGCAGTAGATGTTGGAACGTAACTTGCAACATGTGCTAATGTCGCAAGACCTGTTTCACCTTCAGCACTGGCCGGTCTACTAATTGGCGAATAAACCGCTTCAGTTCTTATCATTGCGCTCATATCTACCGCAGCATTTATAATTGATTGATTTGATATTTCAAGTGTCCGCTCAATTTCACCGCTAACAAGATCGCCAATTGTCCTTGTTCCAAGTAATCCACCACTACTGCCACTGTTACTACTGCTATTAGCACCGCCTAATGTAACTCGATCATGCGTTGATTGTCGTGCTTCTGACATTGGTCGATCGGACGTTGTTAAATGTGACGTTAATCGTTCTTGTGATAGGTGACGTCGAAGTGCTAGCTTCGCTGGTGATACCTGTGTATAATCAGGCGTTGATACATTCGATGGTAATATCGAACGTTTTCTATCATTATCATTTTGTTGCGATGGCAATTGGGACTGTATCTGCGAAATATGGGACGATTGTTGATGTTGTGTTTGCTGTTGCTGTTGTTGCTGTTTACTTCTATTTTGCTGATCTTCATTTAACACACTAGTTATAATACTTTTAAGACGATCTTCAAAATTAACAACTCTCGGGGGTTCCTGAACCCTTTGAATGGGTTCACGTGAAGTATCCTGCGATTGTGGCAACGTTCCAGATGGAAAATTAAAATTAGCTTGAGACAATCTTGCCCGTGTTGTTGATGTTCCGCTACCAGTCGGATTGTTCGTATTACTACTGGTATTGGTGTTGCTATGTCTATTTGGTATCCGACCAGCTTCGATTTGGCGACCGGTTTCCAGAATTTTTTGCGCGAGAATTTCAGGATTATTCTCTTGAATTTTTCCTATATCGGGTACATCCGGCCATTCTTGCGATCGCGAACGACCATCGCGGTTTTTCCGTGACGAATTTGATTTACCATTTTGTTGGGAATGAAGATTTGTTTGTTTACTTACAATCGCTTCACGCTGTTGTTGAACTATTGCTGCAGCTTGCTTCTCACTCGTTGCACGCTCCAACGTATTTAATTCGTGCTCCAATTTGGAAACCTGTAGAGAAAAAAAAAACGAAAAAAAAAAAAAAAAATATATATATATATATCGAAAAATAACTCATTAATTTGTACTGATAAATTTGTATCTATATATTATATATATTTAATTAATACCTGAGAATGCAATTTTTTTCTTTGCGATAATGTCGTGGATATTTCTTTTAATATATAATCTTGTGTAAGCGCTTGCGGTGGATTCACAATATTATTATTGGCATTAGCATGGCTATTATATTTATCCTGTAGTTCCTGATGTCGAATTGCAGTTAATCGTGTCTGTTCATTCTCCATTGATGATACTTGCGCTTGCAATTTACTTGCTTTCGCTTGTAATTGCTTATGTCTAAGTACGATTTCCTTAGCTTTTGCCAATAAATCACTAGGTGATGTGGCATTAATTCCCAATTCAGTCATTCGAGCTTTTAACAATGCAACACTATCATCAATCAATACTTTTATTTGCTTCTCCAATTGTGCTGCACGCGACTGTAATTTCGAATTTCTTTCCCGTTCTTTTGCCAAATCAGCATTAACTGAAGCTTTATATGTTGGTGTCCTCATTGAATCTAGCATAAGCATAAATTGATCCCTGCAAAACAAAACAAATAAAAATTAATTTTAGATTGTGCTTCATTATTACTATTTTTTTTTTTTTTCGCTAACTTTTTCTTCATTATGTACCTATATGAATCGAGAAGCATCTGCAATGCATATGGTGTTGCTGCTGGCACTGATGGTATACTAAGCTCTTCATGTACCGTTGTCGGATGAGATTGTAATGACATTGACAATGATGATAAATGTTGATCCACACAACCTGGGGCTGGTGGAAGTTTTTTACCCATTGCCTGTGGTGATGTACTCAACAGTGTTTGACTGTGAAGAAGATCCAATCCCGAAATATTAATTGTTTTCTTGGATTTAGCTTTCTTAACACCTCGACCGCCGCGTTGTCGACCACGTGCAGAAGATGATCTTGCGATACCACCACCACCACCACCACCACCAACTTTACGACTCAATTTCCGACGCATTTTCGTTGGTTGTCTACGTGTCTTCATATTATCATCCAAATCTGAATCACTATTTGTTACTTGCAGCTCATCATTATTTGGACTTTCAAGTTGTCGTGACAAATCTCTTTTAGCTTTATCACCACGTTCATTTTTATTTGATACCCTACTACTATTGCTGGCAGTGTTACTTATCACAGAATCAGAGTTTTCAAGATCCAGCCCGCCCAACCTATTGTTTTTAAGACGTAGAAAATAACGCTCCAATTTCGTTCGATCAATCACGTGAAGATAATATGACACTGGTTTGCCAGTCCATGAAACCGAACCCTTCAATGGTGTCATTTCTGACACGTGCATTATTGTTCCAATGTCTATAAAAGAAATCAAAAACCAACAGATTTATTAATTTTTTTTTTTTTTTTTTGTTTATATGAGGAATATGACTCAAGTCATATTAATACAATAAAAAATTGCTATTTGATATTCACGTACCACTGAGATTACGATCAGTTATGCGAAAATTTAATGGGCAAAATGATTTTGATGACACAATACGTGCACCATCTCTCAAATCAGCAAAACGTTCTTTTAATTGATGATCAACTGTCGGCCCGAACGCAAAATTATTAACAAAAACTATTGTAGCATTCGTAATACTTTCACGATGTTCATCCGCTAAAAAATCGCCTTTTACAATACGATAATCACCACATCGTTTACCATACCAATTTAACCATTTACGAAAATTCATTTCCATACTCTGAAAAATTGAATAGACAAACCATCAATTTTATTGTACGTTCACGTTCATCACAAATTTTATATACAATTACCTGTGCATAACGTGAAGGCACTTCAGCCCTCTCAACGCCCATGGCAATTTTGCACAACGTTGCTGCAGCCATTTGAAGAACAACTTGTCCAACACCCGAACCAAGATCAATAAATACATCATCTTCTGTTACATCAATTTGATCAATCATTTGACAAACAAGTTCATAACTCGTTTCGCCATAGACTTCAGGTGAAAATGGCTCATATTGATTCAATTTATCAGGCTCAACTACTGCCTGATTATATGTTTGTTGAAGTATATGTCGAAGTAAACCTCTGCTCGGTCGTTTATTCAATCTTTGACATGGTAAACTGGTGCCTTTTTCCTGAATTCACAACAAATACAATAAATATTCTATGTTAAAAACTATTTTATCATTTACCCAATAAATTAAACAATTTTTTTTTTAATATAAAAGATATATACCAGCTGTACAAGACTGTCAATAGCTCTATTGAAACGATCACACAAACTTTTCATACTTTCATAATTCCTCGTATCATAATTTTGCAATATATTGTTTTCCAATGGCAGTTTCAGATCTGGTAAATCATCACAAACCCATCTCATAGTATCAACGACATCCAATGCACCATCATGTCGATCCTATAAACAAAACAAAAAATATATTCCATGAAAACATTGAATTGTATACATACAACTTAAATGAAATGTATATATATATATATACATCGAGCAACTGTAAAACACATTACGGCATATAGCAGTGAGTACATAAACAATATCTATGTCATGGACATTCAATGAGGACAGCCGTGTAATAAAATGCCTAACGTCAAGCAGAAAATCTTGATGCAATGTTCGATTGTAGAAGCAGAAAAAAAATATATTTCCCGACAATTAACTGTCCAATATTCAACAAAAAAAATATTTTTTTTTTTTTTTTTTTTGTCAATTCAAACACATTAACCCGAAAAATAATATAATAAAATAACTCGATGTGTTTTCATACATCATAATAATCACGTGTCACATATTTATCGACATTGTACATACACAATACAAAAAAAATAATAATTTAACTTGAAGAAGAAAAAAATAAAAAAAAAGAAAAGAAAAAAAAATAACACTCACAGATCCTGAACCAGAGGTGAGTGGCCACTGGTAAACGATGGGCTCTGCTCCCGCTGGTGAATGTAGTCGTAGCTCCATTTTTTTTTCTTCTTCTTCTTCTTCTTCTTTTTCTCTTGTTTTTTCACGAGGAGGCACAACTGTAAATATTTCTGTGATTCTTCTACTGATTGTTAAAATATTTCAACACTGCCCACCCCCCCATAAACAACAATTGTTGATAATGTTGTTTTTCGTACCCCTAGGATGCCACAACCACGTAGACCACGCTCGCAGACCCCCCTCCCCGCTCACCAATCGTTTTTCCGAACATCAAGCACTTGAGAAGAACAAAAAATAGAAAAAAAGGTGGCGCTCACCTGACGCGCTATTTTATCACGTTACACGTTACTTTTATATATTAATCGTATATATGACAATGTAATTCAAGCGGGGAGGGTATGTAAAATGTATATTACTTCACAAAAATACTAACAGTACACACAAGTAGGAACACAATGTAAAAACACACAACCAGCACAAGAGTTTTGCTTACGGGGAGGGGGGGAATGACGACATCAAAACATGGCGTCATGCTTCTTCCTCTCTACTTGGCTACCCAACATCTCCGGGCCTCTTTTCTCTCGTGCCAATGTCCGCCCTTGCGCATGCGCGACAATCAGCCATTGAACCTGTATCTACAGCAAGACAACCTATAGTCACGTATACACACGTTTACCATTCCCATTTTTAGTATGTATACATTAATATATACATTATACACATGAAATTTAAATCACAAATGATAAAAATATTATTATTATTGTCAATTAATAAATAATTATGAAAGAGTAGTAAAAAGGAGAATACGTATAAATCTCGTTTATTTCCTATTCTTCAAAATATACATGTGTAATATGTAAATATATATATAATTTTCAGAACTGTCCAACCCGTGAACTTGAAAAGTATATTATTGGTTTCCGCATACGTGACTGGATAATCAAATTGAAAGCAAAACTTCATTCACAACAATATAAAACATACACGTTTGAGTTCATATACTGTTGTTTATTGTTAACATGAGATTACAGACGTAAAAATGAACTCTTTTATTTTTTTCGTTTGTTTTTGTATTTATCTCATCCACTTGTCCCTCGTTATTCATTCTTTTCCACTTATCAAAGTGTCAATCAAATGATTGACGACAAAATATAAATAAATAAGTAATTATATACTGTGTCAAAGTTTTCAAGTTTTTATGTTTTACTTATATTCACTGACCTAAATATTAATTACAAAAAAATATATATAATTTTAATGTAACAATATATTTGAGTTAGCATTTGGATATATTTGTTTCGACGATTTTTTTTTAAATTTTTTTTCCAATTGTGACAAAAACATTGAAACTTTTGATATTATATTTTATTTTTGTGGATAAAATAAGTCGGAATTTGTAATTTTTTTTGTTTTTTTTTTTTTTTTTTTTCATGAAATAGAAAATAACTGTATATATTATTGAATAAATAGTTGAAAATTAAGATGCTGTGTAAGTGGAATTTTTTTATCGACACATTGAAAATTTTCTCCTTGAAATATCAATATAATTTATAATAACATAAAATTATAATAGAATATGTATTATGTTGTATTAATTAATAATGATAACTTTGGATTTTATGATAATTTTTATGGGATATTAACAGTTATTTATAATAAAATAAATATAACTGTAATGATATACAAAAAAAAAAATGTTGAATATAATTTAAACATTTCCCGCTGTGCGATGGTTATGTCGCCTTGGAAGTTTTGAAGAATTAATGTCGGACTCCAATCATGAATCTAGAAATATTAATGTTTCATGGATAAAATACATAGTATAGATATGTAATATAATATAGGATTAAGCTTACGATTGCCTACGACAATATGGTCGCTTGATAAAATTATTTTCCTGTCAAAATAAATTTTCATTTAAATCTGTCACTTTTTGAAAAATATATCCATATCTAAATTCATGGTGAAGACATAATTTATAATAAAAAAATGTTGACTGCAGCAGCAAGTACTTTATCCAATAATACTGGTGGATCGTACAGCAATGACAAACCTTTGAGTGGAGGCGGTGATACTGAACTTGGTACTGATCCGGCTTCAGGAGGATTTTTTCACTCCGATTATAAAAAGTAAAAATATATTTATATTTCTTATTCTTTTTTCACAAATATTTTACGATAATTATTCAAATTTTATAATGATTATAAGCACATCACATATTCAATATTATCAAAAAATATTCCTCTCACCACTTGAAATAAATAATTCTAAAATAATATTAATGAGAAAGTCTCATTTGATATCTTCCAGACATGAAGACTTGAAACAAATGTTAGATAGCAACAAAGATGGACTCAAGTTGGAAGCTATGAAACGTATTATAGGGGTATGGAAAAAAAAATATTTTTACTATTTTCCGTTTCTTTATTAAATTTATTCTTGTTTTTTTTTTTTTTTTATTCTCAATATTTTTCTATTTAGATGGTTGCCAAAGGTAGAGATGCATCGGATTTATTTCCTGCAGTTGTAAAAAATGTTGTATCAAAAAATATTGAAGTTAAAAAATTGGTTTATGTTTATTTGGTGAGATATGCTGAGGATCAACAGGATCTGGCATTATTATCAATATCAACATTTCAACGTGCATTAAAAGATCCAAATCAATTAATTAGAGCAAGTGCATTACGAGTACTATCAAGCATACGAGTACCAATGATAGTTCCAATTGTTATGTTAGCAATTAAAGATTCAGCGAGTGATATGTCTCCATACGTACGAAAAACTGCGGCACATGCAATTCCAAAATTATATTCATTGGACGCAGAACAAAAGGATGAATTGATTAATGTTTTAGAAAAATTACTGTCTGATAAAACAACATTGGTTGTTGGATCGGCCGTAATGGCATTCGAAGAAGTTTGTCCCGAACGAATTGATCTCATTCATAAAAATTATCGTATGCTTTGTAATCTATTAGTGGACGTAGATGAATGGGGTCAAGTAGTTATTGTTAATATGCTAACGCGATATGCAAGAACACAATTTGTCAATCCCAATTTGGACGTAAGTTTTTTTTTATTCATTTACTTTCTGAACGATTAGTCACTTAATGTAAAAAATAATGATAGTTGTAACATGATCAATTTTATTATTTGATAGGACATAGAGGAAGATCCAAATCGTCCATTTTATGATTCCGATTCTGACACGTCAAATACTAAAAAAACAAAATTTTCATTAGATGCCGATCATCGATTATTATTACGAAATACAAAACCACTTTTGCAAAGTCGCAATGCATCGGCAGTAATGGCTGTAGCACAACTTTATCATCATGTAGCACCACGTAGTGAAGTTATGATTGCAGCCAAGGCATTGATTCGATTGCTGCGTAATCACCGAGAGGTGCAGAGTATTGTTCTTCATTGCATTGCCAGTATATCAATTTCAAGAAAGGTAACGTAAGTATTGCGAATTTTCACGCAAACGTATATCTAAAAATTTTAATATTTTATTACGGAAAATCAATTGATAATGCGACAACAATAAAAATATTTTTTTAGGGAATGTTTGAACCATTTCTCAAATCATTCTTCGTTCGTACATCAGATCCAACACATATTAAATTGTTAAAATTAGATATTCTAACAAATTTAGCAACTGAAACGAGTATTGGTGTAATTTTGCGAGAATTTCAAACATATATTTCGAGCAGTGATAAAGAATTCGTAGGTGCAAGTATACAAGCTATTGGAAGATGTGCTAGCAATATAAAAGAAGTCACTGAAACATGTTTGAATGGATTGGTATCATTATTGAGCAATCGTGATGGTAAGAGAATGGTTAATTCATTTTTTATTTTACAGCTCGTACTGTAATAATCAAAATTTTATTGCAGAAGTCGTCGTGGCAGAGAGTGTTGTTGTGATAAAAAAACTCTTGCAAACTCAGCCAAACGAACATAAAGAAATAATAGCGCATATGGCAAAATTAATGGACTTTATAACTGTCCCACAAGCTCGAGCATCAATTTTGTGGCTTCTTGGTGAATATTCCGATCGCGTACCTAAAATAGCACCTGATGTGTTACGAAAAATGGCAAAAAATTTTATAAATGAAAAAGACATTGTTAAATTACAAATATTAAATTTGGCAGTAAAATTATGTTTAAATAATCCCGAGCAAACAAAATTATTTTGTCAATATGTGTTTCAACTTGCTAAATACGATCAAAATTATGATATAAGAGATCGTGCACGTTTTCTCCGTCATTTTATTCTTGACGATGATATCAATAGTGATGAAAAAAAATTACGACAATATGCTAAAAAAATTTTCTTCAATCCAAAACCTGCACCTACTTTAACATCAAGATTCAAAGGCTCGCAATTTCAATTGGGTACGCTATCACATTATCTTGATATGCCATGTGTTGGATATCGACCATTACCAGATTTTCCTGAGGTTGCTCCTGATCCAACTGTAAGGAATGTTGCTGAACCCGCGGTGACAGAAGCTCGTATTTACTCTTCACGCGATAAACGACATTCAAGGAAGGATAAAAAAATAAAAGAAAAATCATTTTATAGTGAGGAAGAAAGCACACCAGGCGATGGTGAGTTAATTCCATTGGACACAATAATATAATAATAAACAAAAAAATTTATAAAAACATTCATTTTTTAGAAACTGAAGATGACGAATCATCGGAGTCATCTTCAAGTGAAACATCAGATTCAGCTGATAGTAGTTCATCCGATTATACATCAGAGTCTGACAAATCCCAAGAGCAATCATCAACGAGAAAGAAGAAAATTATTGTAAAATCAGAAAGTTCTGATAGCGAATCAGACTCGGAAGATTCAGATTCTGAAAACGATAATGATGATGATGATGATGACAACGAAAAAGATAGTGATTCATCAACAAATCGACGCAAACAAAAAAAATCTGTCTCAGTGACGACAGTTGAAAAAGAAAATATCAAAATTAAACCGAAAAGTAGCCTTGACTTACTTTTGGAATTGGATGATGGTAAATTAAAATAATAATGAAAATAATTATTGATTTTTTAATTTATTATTATTGTTGTTATTTTCATTTAATAGATTAATATAACTCTCAATAATTTTATTTCAGCTATTCCAATGACACCAATAATGACGCCAAGTTTGGGAGGATTTTTAACACCAATTAATGCAACAATAATTAATGGTGTAACAGAAGTATCATCTTCATTTACACCAGTACGTAAAATAGAACTGATAAATAAAATAAATGGTCGGGGTATGAGAGTGGAATCGCGTTTTACACGGTACCAACACTTAATAAGCTCAACTTTAGTTAGTATTGAATTAACATTTTATAATGGTGGAAAAGAAACAATTACGAATATACGTATTGGTAATAAAAATTTATCATCTGGCATGTCAATACAAGATTTTTCACCTATCTCAATTTTACAACCAAACATAACAATTTCATCGACACTTGGAATAAATTACAACGATTCAACGCAACCCGCAAATTTTAATATTGAATTTACAATAAATGACGAAACACACGTATCACCAGTAAATTTAAAAGCACCTGTGGGTGAGATAATACGCGCTGTACAATTACCAGAAAGTATGTTTATAGCTGAAAAAGAAAAGTTGAAAGGAATGAATGAGCACAGTACAAAAATACCATATTCGGGTAACAAAAAAGATTTATCACAAAAAATTATTGAAGTCGCCAATCTCACAATCATTTCAAATGAAAATGATACGTTAAGGTAATAAAAAAAAATTACATTTTTTCAATATTTACCGATAGTTAATTATTTCAATCAAATTTTTATTATTCTTACAGATTCGCTGCTCATACACTGCATTCGAAATCATTGATTTTAGTGACAGTAAAAATATTAGACAGTCAACAAATTGAATTACACGTCAATTGTGAAAAAATGGTTATTGGGTCAATGTTATTAAATGAAATTAAGGGACATTTACAGTGAGCATATTCTAAAATTATATATAAATATAAATCATTAAACAAAAATATTAAAAAAAAAAAATACAAATAACCTTTGACGTTTTATTAATTTTAATTTTTCTCTTTTCTTTGTTTATTATACATTTCTCAAATGTGTATACCATTCCAATGGAATTTTACAACTAAATAAATATAGTAAATTTAAAAATTTTAGACATTACTGACAAATATATATTCTATTACACGAAAAACTTTTTTTCATAAAGCTTATTATAATTTAGATAATTTTTTTTCTACGTAAAATGAACCATATCAATTTTACTGATCCTTCGATCCCACAGTTCTCAATCTCCCAAAAGCGTAAACGATATTCTTTGTGTGATGTCAAAAATTTTTTGACTACTGAAAAAAGAATAATTCCCATACGTATATTCTAATTTTATATTAATTATCAATATTCAATAATACCTCGTAGCATGCCCACAGATATTGGTTTGGAAAATCCAATATCTTCATCAGAATAACGATTAACAATATCGTACAAAATTTCTGTACCCAATCCACAATTTCGATATTGTGATCTAATATAAGCCGTGTCCAAAGTATTCAATGAATACTTTCTCTGTGTCTCATGACTTTCAGTCCCTGTATAAAAAATATATAAATGATAAATAAAACTGGGGGATTTTTTTTATTGTTGTAATGATATTAATTAAGAAGTAATATCTAATACAATTAAAGAATATAAATTCTAGTACGCGGACATGAATTTTACCTTTCAATTTCATAGTATAAAATCCAACTGGTTTACCATCTACCCAACGTATAAAAACTTCATCAATATCATCGGCATAATCATAAATCGATTCATATTTGTCTTTTTTTGGTGTGTCAATTTCAGGATAAATTATTTGACTTAGTGTATAATAAATTATTTTTTCACGATTTGATCGTACCTATTATCGCGAAAAATTAAAAATAATATAATAAATCGATTCGATATACAATTTTCTTGACTGAGAAAATTGTGCAGAATTATTTCAGTACTTTTTTCCATCCATTATGTGGACTGTCTTTAAATTTCTCATCAATATTCAAAATTACATTATTCTCCGAAATTGCAATAAAATGATTGCACACTTTACAATCAATACGATAAATATCCCCATGAATATTAAGCGTATCAACATCTATTTTACGATAAAACACTGACTTTGTATCTTGGCACCTGCCAATCACAAAAATCAAAATGTCATTATCATTCGGATATAATATTTATATGATAATAAAAAAATTACCAACCTCGTACAAAACATTAGGAATATTAGAATTAAATTCAATAAAATATTAACTCAAAATATTGACGTGTTTTTAATTTATCTTTATAAACTCACGCGATTATATAATGAATAAGTAGAGAATAGTTCCCTCAGTTCCATATCACTGAAACACTGTGACTTTATAACGCTATCTACAAAGTGGATGGGCTTTGATTGTGCGATAATGACGAGCAACATAAATGAAATTATTTTTACACGCACGTGCACATGCACCTACTCGTTCATGACCTTGACTTTATCCATTAAAAAAAAAGTATAAATATCATATCGAAAGATTTTATTAACTTATAAAACATTTCAAACTGTGCAATTGAACTTATCATGAAAACCAAATTATTAACGATATTTATACACGGAACAATTGAAAAATAGGAAAAAAAATTTACTTAAAAAAAAATTTCATATTTTTTTGAATTTCGAATCCTGAGTATTTAGATCCATCCATGAAGACCAATAGCACCCCAGAGATCATCATCATTCTCATCATCAAAATTGTAAATTTCAAAATCAAGTCCTGCACCTCCATATATATGGCCCAAATCATCGTCATCATCTTCCACTACGCCGAAAAATAGTTTGTCGAAGCATCTTGTTCCAGGAAGTTGATAATGTAAATATGGATTGTCTCGATTTAAACGTGTTCCACAGATCCAACAGAAAAATGCATTGCACCTGCCGCATACCATTTTGTTACATCCGTCTGATTTCTGGAAAAAACAAAAAAAAAATGTATATATATGTAATAATTATTGTCTGATCGATAGATAAAAAAAATTAATTAATAAATATGAACAATGTACTCACTTCAATTGCAGCATTGCATTGAGGGCAGTGACGACTATTTGCATTTATCCACGTTTCCGACATTGTATTATCCACAAGCTCTCTCAATTGTTTCTTGCCATAACGATTTTCCAATTGTGCTTTTTCTGCTGTCGTTGCATTTTGATATTTTTTTACAAGTTCTTGTTTATCAACTATTTTTTCATTTCGGGAAAAAAAAAAAAATAAATAAATAAAATTATTCAATTTTGTTATGCAATCTGAATTTCGAAATATTACATGTGAGAATTAAAATTTACCACTTGAAAATCTGCAAGGTTCTACTCCGTGATAAACCATTTTACAATAAATGCAAAACGCATAGTTACACAATGGGCACGTTGCCATTTTTTCATCGGGCTCTTTACTGACTGGGTATTGACAATGACGTCGAGGACAATGAACAATGTCCACCATTGTGGCTAATGTTGCCGAAAGCAAAGTTGAATCGTATTTCGAAAATAATTCTGGGCTGACTAGATCTTTTATCTACACGAAACAAGAAGAAAAAAAAAAAAAAAAAAAAAAAACGCGATAAAGAGAGAAAGATATTGACAAAGTTTACTATGATCATATTTTTTATTCGTAAAAAATATTAAATTGAAAATAAAAAAATTTTTTGCCTGTCCATTTAAAGCTTCTGATGAGCATTTATCTTCTGGACAAATGATATTTTTCACCGCTCCATCCATAATTTTTGCTTTAAAATACTCGGAAATGCATTCTTTACAAAAAACATGAAGACACGGCTTGAATTGTGTACAAGATTCACCAGATTTATCCGTAAAACATATTTTACATGTATAAAATTTTTTTTTATATTCAATTTCAATTTTTTTCTCATTGTAATCATTTAACATGAAAACAGGATTCAGAAGAGGGTCTCGATTGACACAAACTCTTCTATCGATTGCATCATTAAATTTATTTTTCGAAACTGTTTTACTTTTTGGGGAGAGACATTTCGTATCTTCACTGGTGCAATCACTTGAATTTACAGTTTTTCCTCTTGGAATATTTGCGCTACTGTCTCCCATATTTAATTTCTCATTCTCCTCCACTCTTATTTTATAATATGTATAAGCAGTTTCCATTTTCAATCTATGTTGAATACCTAAAAACTCCAATGTTTCATTTTGCAAAAATTCCGCCCACGTATAAAGTATTTCCTGTCCTCGATTATCATTCCACAATTGATCCAATTTGTGACATAAATTTTTTATCGATGTATAACTTAACCACGGACAAAGTATCGTAAAGTCTGGCGGTGAAACTGATGGATAATCATTTGGCAATGTTACCAATAAGACCACAGGCGGTAAATGAGCGATAGGAACTTGTTTAATGTCATTATGATCCTTTCTCAAATCTCCGTAAGTAAAATAATAATCCGGTGGTAGAGGTAGAAATATTTGTAACTGACAAGAATGTTGTTCATTCCATTCTTGATGCGTAAAATCATTATTAAATATACTCTCAAGTACAATTATCTCATCTTTCTGTTGTTCGTTACTCATATCTTATCTGCAAAATAAGAATATGAATAAATACCCAAAAATAATATTACATTGAATTAATAATTTCAATTGTTAAGTCACCTGGAATAAATTATTTTGATTCACGAAAACTAATAATGATTCATTTTAAAGAAATAAAAGAAATTTTAAATGAAAGTATTAAATTTCGCCAATATAGGTTAAATCACATGATGCATAAAGTTCATGAAGAAACAGGATAATAAACGTGGGGATGTTTAAAAAAACTATATATATATATATATATAACAACTGTATTATATATATATGTAATACAATAGCAGCACTATCGTAATCATCGATATTTACGTAAAACTGTCGTGCAATATTATTTTTAAATTTTTGTTTTTAATATTTACCAACGATAATAATAGTAATATTTAAATTAATCACTAAATAGTACAATCAATAATTTTTATGATATTTGACAATAAACATCAATATATAATTGTGAATGTAATAATGTTATAAAAATCGTATCGCCACGTCAGAGCGATACGTCTATACATACGAGGGAATATATGACAGTGCCGGTAGTACGTATTTTTAATAATACTCTATAAAATAATTTTTAATGATGGAAGAAACGACATTAACATGGAAATTCAGTGTTTCAATTTTAACAAGTATAATTATGTCGGTATTGGCATATTTTGTTACGATACATTTAATACCAGGATTAAAAGATATGTTTATAAAAGCTAACCTCTATGGTAATGATATGAATAAAAGACATGGTGGTAAAGTGTAAGTTTAAATTTTTATTTATTGTAATTATTCAATAAACAATATTATTATTGCATTATTTATTTATTGCAGTCCTGAGGCATTGGGCGTTGTGAGTGGATGTATTTTTCTCATAACATTATTTATATTTATACCAGTGCCATTTACAAATTATATATTTGAAAATTCAAATTTTCCACACAATGAGGTAATATATGAAAACAGTAAATAAATAAATAAAAAAGTAATAAAAAATAGTTATCTTTGTGATTATATCACTTTTATTATAAAAAATTTTTAATGTATATTTGTTTTGCTGATTTTTTTTTTTTTTTTTTTTTTTTTTTAATAAGTATAATTTTAATTACAGTTCGTTGAACTATTAGCTGCACTTCTTTCAATATGCTGTATGCTACTTCTTGGTTTTGCTGATGATGTTTTGGATCTTCGATGGAGACACAAAATTTTATTACCAACAATAGCATCATTACCATTGCTAATGGTTTATTATGTAAATTTTAATTCAACATTGATTATTATACCAAAACCATTGAGAACATGGTTTGGATTTTCAGTCGATCTCGGATTAATTTATTATATTTATATGGGAATGCTGGCAGTGTTTTGCACAAATGCAATTAATATATTGGCTGGTATAAATGGTTTAGAAGTTGGTCAAAGTTTAGTGATTGCCACAAGTATAATGATATTCAATATCATTGAATTAAGTGGACCACTATGGAAAGCACATCAATTTTCATTGTACTTCATTCTTCCATACACAACAACATCACTCGCACTCTTCAAATATAATTGGTAAGTAAAATAAAAATAAAAAAATAAAAAAACAATTCCAATTATTATAGGTATTTTGAATTATAATATTCATAACATGCATATATGCATAAATTATTCAACATTCATACTTTCTATATAATAAAACGTTATCAATTCAATGTATAAATTCAGTATATAATAATATCTTAGTATACGTGAAGATTTTTTCTTTTTTTTTTTTTTTTGTCAAGTATTTTCGCGTTATTAAATATCACAGAGATCTGAGAATTTATCAATGATGTTAATAGTAATCAAGTTTGGCGTAAAAATTTTCCACCAACCAATCATACTTGAATGTATTTGCGAGTACAGTTTCAGGCGCAAAATATGAATCGCGTGTTTTATAAACTCTTAAAAGACTTGTTTTACCATCAATCCATACACCTGTACCAATTAAATCTTCAACAAACAATACATCATAATTTTTTGTATTCTTATTGGTATTTTTTTTTAAATTATCGTGTTGTAGTGCAATCAAAATATTTGCTGGTGCTTGACAATAATGACAATACCATCCACCATAATGATTTAAATCACCAATAACTAGTCCTATAACATCACGATCATTTGTTTCACCAATCAATTCACGACGTAATACCATTGAATTTGTACGGAATGCTTCATAAATTAATCCAACTGTACACGCACCAACGGTAATTGTTGTTTTTAATGGATGTTGCCAAAAAAATCCGAATACGGACCATCGAAGTCGAAAGCCAATGGGCTGAGGCCAATTATCATATACTTTTAAAAACATCAACGCACGCCAATTCAATATCTGTTCAGCTTCACTCATCACACAAATATCATCTTGTCTGATATTTTTTACTCTTTCACTTATTTTTTCCCAAATATATTTGGATATTATTCTCATTGGTTTGTGCGTTTTAATTGCAGTATTGATATATAATATTTTATTTTGTTGTGATGCTAAAATACCTTTAGATAATTTATGTTTAAAATTATCCTCAGCTTTACTAAAATCACATATTACAAAAAGATCTACTACTTGATAAAGTTCTTCAACAATCACTTCACTGATGGCATAATTATAATCATTCACACAAAATGTATAAATTATTCGTCGTGCCAATCTACGACGTTTTAATTTTATATTTTGTTTAGATGCCATTATTGCCCGCCATACAACTTCCGGTTGACCACAATCTGAGCCATGCCAACCCTGTTTGCATATACATTTATCATGATTTTCCATATTATGCATCATTTTATCATTCAATCCTTCGCGCCAACACATTGTACGATTATACATTGTAAAAAAATTGGATGTTTTCATTTCACTTAATTTTACGTCACCAGTGATTGTTTGATAAGTTGGCGTTGAATTTTTCTGCGTTAAAGTTTTAGGTGTCACCTATAAATTTGATATTTCTTCAATCAAATGAAATTAATCAATTGAAAAATATAAAATTATAGAAAAAAATTAATATAATTCATACCTCAGAAATTTCTATGTCAACAAAACTCACAGAACTTTTCATTGATGATGCATTATATTCTGATGGTGGTGTTGATACAACATAAATCATTACAATAAAAACTTGGAGAACCAATAATGTGTATAATAAAATTAATTTTCCGTCCAGACGGTTCTGCATCGCACCAATTTTCTTTCTACTTTTGCTCCAATTTAACTATTACAAATTTTTCCTATTAATTCCAATAACAAATTATGTCATTGACATTTAAAATTTTGTTTATCCATTCCATTCGATACGTTATGTAGTTACCTGGAATTATAATATGTTTTAATATTGAAGTTAAAATATTCTGCAATTGAAGTATCGAGTGTTATATATAGAAGACAATTTTATCGATCTTCAAAACGCGAAGTACGAAGTTGCCATGCTCCGAAGTTGAAGACAATATAATTGAAAAGAAGAACATCGTCCAACAGAGTGACACGTTTAGACAAAAAAAAAAAAAACAGAAAAACAAAGAAAAAAAAATTATATATGAGTATTATATATTTTTTCATAAACTATTCATTGCAGTCAGTAATTTCTTTGGATTATATTATAACTTCAACATGACACAGTGACGGGATACCTATGACGTCATTGGGTCACCGGCTGTATGCGTGATATTATCAATTTTATTTTATTATCATGCATATAAATGATTCACTCACCGATTGCAATGCCGTCTTTCCTTTACATCCATCACACAGTGTATTTTTAATAATAATATTTTGAGTTCCATGTTGTTTCGTACATGTTTTTTTTTTTAATTTTAGAGATTTTTTTTTCTGCTATCTCGTACGTCCTTGACAGTGAAGGTTTTTTTTTTTAATTCAAACGCAATACGTTTGCTGGATTCTTCACTACAAAGATTTTCACTCTTCACGCGTGTATATATATATATATATATATATGTGTGTTCACTTCTTAAAATCTTCTTGGGTAGTGACAAAATCAAAACCACACCCGGGCAACATAGCACCACCCCCGCCTCGATACGTCTCACCGCGGTTGTCGAGGCACGACCAGAATATCTGGAGAGCAATGACAAGCGCGTTCACTTTGTTTGTCAAGCGCATGCGTTCTTTTTAGAATTCATTTGGCGTGTATGTATCTTAATACAGATGTGCGTATCACTATGATATAACTAACAATTGTGACTTATTGTCAGCAAAATTTTACTTTGAATATATTTATTACATTGAAATTATATCGCTTAGAAGCGCATATTTAAAAAAAAAAAATAACAACAAAATTTTCATGCGTTCGTCACACTCCTCCAAACGTCTTCAGATTTATTTTTTGAATATATTTCTTTCCCTCTACTAACTGTTATATCTAAAAAGAAAACCATCTGCCACTGGCTGTACAATAAAAATAACAGTGCACACAAAGATGCCAGGTGTTGCAGGCAATCTCAAATAGTATTTATCTGATGTTGTAGGATCTTTTATTCCTTTCACAAAGCAATATAAAGAATTATATAAAACTGCAACAATTTATGTATGAAATGTTTTCAAAGATTATTTATTTATTATTATTATTTTTTATTATTAAATATTCTTTGGTTTTTTTCAGGTATCCTGCTCAAGTATTTGTTGGTGATACATTTTGCTATTTATCAGGAATGACATTTGCTGTAGTGGGAATTATTGGACACTTTAGTAAAACAACATTGCTATTTTTTATTCCGCAAATTATCAATTTTTTGTATAGTATACCACAACTATTTCATTTAGTGCCGTGTCCGAGACATCGGCTGCCAAAGTAAGTTGATTTAAGTGGAGAGAAAAAAGAAAAAAATTTTTTAAAAATAAGTCTCCACGATATATCATTACTTTTTATTCCATTCATTGAATAGATTTAATAAAGAAACTGGAAAATTACAAGCAAGCGTTGCAGTGTTTAAAAAATCGGAATTAAATGGAATAGGTAATGTATATAGTTATTTATACTATTTTTTTTTGTTCTACATCCTTATTGTAAAAATATTTTTTTAATTCATTCTATCATATTTTTTTTTTTTTTTATTTGTGACAAAAAAATATTTAGCCCGACTAATAATGATGGTATTTAGATCGTTGAAATTAGTTGAATGGGAAGAAGGTAAAGACGGCCTTGTAAAATGTAACAATCTCACATTGATTAATTTCGTTATTATTATGATTGGACCGACGAAAGAAGCAAATTTAACGAAAATATTATTGTTAATTCAGGTAAGACATTATTCTCGAGATTTCATACACTATATTTACTTTTTATCAATATCGATAAGTGTTTTTTTTTTTTTTTTGCAGATTGTATGCAGCATTTTGGCATTCTCTATCAGATATCCACTTGCATCTGTGTTTTATGATATAAAATAAATTTTAAATAAAAGCAAAAAAAAAAAACAATCATCAGAGTCTGCCCTAATCAAGAATGTGATACTGATCTATCGACAATTTATTGTCAAAATTTTCCAATTATAAACACTCGGTAAGAAACGAAAATGAAAATAACCAAATATCAAAACTAGTCTGAATTCACAGACTCAAATAATAATAATAATAATAAATACATAAGATAATTAATTTTTAATAGTTATATATAATTAACGCTGTCATTATTTTACATGAAAATAAATTGTACAAAGCAATCCTTTTTTTATTTTTTTAATTATTTATATTAGTAATATGCGGTAACAGAATAATAATCATTATAAATTATAAATGACATCAACGACTTTTCATTGATTTGCATTCCATTTTTTGTTTACAAAATATTTAAAAAAGAAAGGAAAAACAGTGAAAATAAATCGCGATTTATACAGAGTGACAAAATTCAATTATATTAAGCAAAATTCTAATACAATAAACACTATAAATTTTATCCAACATAGAAAATACCTTTCACATTCGCTTGAAGTATTTGAGAAAAAAAAAAAAAAAAAAAACAAATGCATACCAACTAAGTATAAATTCAAAAAAAATTTCGGCATTTATCATATAATGATTTTATGAGTATCGAAAAAGTAGTAGAAACACAGAATTTGTATTGCGCTTCATTGATAAGTCCACATATTTATTTATTTCTGATTTACCATCAACTAAGTGTATTAAATATGGTCATAGACACGTTTCAAGGAGGAAGCAATTGATCCTATGATGAATCAATTCTCAATAAATCATAGTAGAAATCGTTATTTATTAATTTGAAAAAATTTTATATGCCTCAATCATTTATAATCAAATTTATAATAATAGTCAAAGTCGAATTGAACTGTTGTTGATTCTTGTTTGATCCAAAAAATTTCTTTACGACGTGACAATTTTTTGGGATTTATTGCAACATACCTTTGTTCATAAGTGACTCTGCTGGTAATCGTTGAATAACTTTTAATTGCGCCTTTGCTGCATCTCGTAAACTAAATATATGTGTGAGCTCTAATGCGGTTCGTGCCAATGCCAATGCCTTATCAAACAGTTCAATAGCTTTTGTTAAATTTCCTCTGCAAGTAAAAAAATAAAAAAATATTAATTTACTATTCTTCAAATGTAGAACATAAATATACTGTCTAAAAAAAAATTTATGTAAACCTTTGAACTTCTATCGTTCCCAATGTTTCGTAACCAAATTCACACTTATCATCATGCTCTAATGCTTTTTTTATATAATCAGTTGCTTTTTCAACATTTCCAGTCCATTGCAACTGTAATAATCCTCTATGAACATAAATAGTTGCATTCATTGGATCTTTTTCAATAGCTTTACCAAAATACTCATCAGCCTTTTCATACAATTTTGAATCACACAACATCTGTAATTATTTATAATATAATCAAATTTATTACACCGTATTCATATTCAAGTTAAGAAACGTAAATTAATTTTTACCTGTGCATATAAAGTATAACATTCACAACAATCTGGAAATAATTCAATCGCACGGTTAAAATCTGCTTTTGCTGATTCAACCGCCGTAGATGATCGAGTCACTTGATAGCGATAATCCGTATAACATTTTTGTGCAAATGTAATTCCAAAATTTGGATTTAATTTCAAAGCTGTTTCCGAATCAGCACGTGCTTCATCAAATTTATCCATTAATAAATTAACTTGACCACGATGATGATAAATATCACCACACTCAGCATTAATTAATATAGCTTTATCAAAATCAGCCAAACAGTTTTCTGGATTTTCAATTCGCGTAAACATGGTCGCACGTTTTATGAGTGCATTAACTCGAACATCTTTATCAGCCTCTTCATTACTTATAACTGTATCTAAATCATCAATAGCCTTTTCACGTTGACCAAGTAATATATAAAATGTCCCACGCATTAGATGAAGTTTCATTTTGTCAGATAAATCATCTGCATCATATTGATCTAATTCATTCGTGCAAATGGAAATAATATCATCATATTTCTGGTCTGTGAAGGCCTTTAAAGCTCTAGCAAGACCCCTGTAAATAGAAAAAACATTACAAAATATCACGTTGGTTACTTGACACACAAATATTTACTATAACTTACGTATTTACGTCACCATCCTGTGAACTATCATTGAGTATTGGATCATTCTTGAATGATCTGAAGTATGTTTTGATGAAATGTTTACTTGGCATCAGTGGTGTTCGGTTTTTCAAATATTCTCGCGTGTGTTGTTTACCTGAATAATCAATTAATCAAGTTAACAATATAATATAAATTACGCGCGTTAGATTATTAAAAAATCCGATTGCTCAGTATATTTAATCTATACCCAATTGTTTCAAAATGCTATCAGCCATCAATAGAGTTGACTGATTCATAAATTTTTCTAAAACACACGCAGCAGTAACGTCTTCTAGAGCTCCCTCTAAATCATTAGTTTTTTCCATTATTCGCGCTCTTCTCAATAATGCTTTTACATATGTAGGATTAAGTTGAAGTGCATGTGTACAATCTTCTTTTACCTCGTTGTATTTTTCCTGTAGATATAATGAAAAATTATGCACAGATAACCACAAATAATTATCTAGAATTATATACACATTTAAATTCATACCAATGCTTCATATGCAGCAGCACGATTTTGATAAGTCTTGGCTAATTCATCTTTTTCATCAGCAGGATAATTTTCAATGGCTAAATTATAATAGCGAATAGCTTCATCATATTTTTTAGCGCCAAATGCTTGATTGCCTTGACTCTTGTATTTCTGTGCATTTCTTGTTAAGGTCTAAATAAAATAATTAGATAATATGTGGCAATTAAATAACAATTATTCGCATACACATGTGGACATAAAGCAATAGATAATTGGTGTTGAAAAAATAATAAAAAGAAAAACACGAACCTCCGATTCCGATACAATTTTTGTTTCACCATCAATAGAAATTTGTTTGTCACCCACACTGCCATTAGATTTTTTTCCCTTATTACCTTTTGATGATTTGCTTTGATTCGTATTCTTGTAGTACATGTAGCCTAATCCAAGAGCAACCGGTGCACCAACAATCAAGGCAAGTTGCCATTTTGGCAAAGAATTGCTCACCGCACCCGTTGCACTACTTCCTACTGGCATTCTTGATAAATTTATTTAAATTTGAACACACCTGTATGTCCTAATTCAACGCACCTAATAACCCCCCGATGTTTTTTTCCTGTAACCCTAAAAAAATTTTCAGTCCCGTGTCCGTCTGGCGCGCACAAGCACGATGCAAAGACGTGAGTAATTTCACGTTAATCATTGAGAGCGCCTATTGGTGGTTGTCGGACGATGAACCGATAAGATCACAAATAATAAGGCCATACTTCAAGATATGTATTCGTATATGCGATTGGATAATTGTATCTGCCCGCGAAAAATACGTTGTCATATCTAAATAGTTCAAAAAATTTCTCTAAAAATTCTATCGATAATTAACAATCAGATGTAGATATATTAATTTTTGTTCTATAGATGTTATATTATATATTTTATATAAAAAATATAAAAATAATAAAATCAACTCTTTTCTATTCAAATTTTGCTACAAATTTTTTGATATATACGACTGATTTGAATGTAGGTAAGTTTCGATAAATTTTTCGTTACTTTTCGAGATATTTTGTGTGTGTGTGTGTGTGTGTGTGTGATTGACGGAGAGTGGAACGGAAGTTGATGCGCTTCAGTCAAGAGTACAATAACAGCTGAGTTTTACTGATTACATATATGTGTGTAGTACACATATATCACACAAACACATGCATACATAGTGTTTGAATGCGTTTCATATCTAAACTTTTGAATGAATATTTATTTTTAAGGAGGTAAAAGGTAAAACAAAAATGTCCACAAAATCCTCAGTGGATTTACGAGCCGAATTGGCTGAGTTGGTTAAGCGAAAAGCAGAAATTGCTGTAAGTATATACAACTTATAGTTGTCAGATTGCACTGTCATTGGGTTATTTATCAATAAAATGATTTACAATATATTGAATTCATAAGAAAATATCTTTGTTCCATTCTACGCTATTAATTTAGGAGATTTATATTATTAATATCGATATATCTTTTCTTAGTATAGTGTCATTTGTGTATTTGAAGTTTTGAGGTTAGAACCAACAGTGAATGAATTGTCATTATGCATTCTATGATTTCCATGCATGTTTGCATTTATGAAATAAACCCTAAATTTAATTTCATTAATTTAATAATACATATTTATATGATTTACAGGATACATTAGCGAATTTAGAACGTCAAATATATGCATTTGAAGGGAGTTATCTTGAGGATACTCAACTATATGGCAATATAATTCGAGGTTGGGATAGATATTTAGCAAGCAATAAAAATACTAATAGCAAAGCTGATAAGAGAAATAGAAAATTTAAAGAGGCTGAGAGATTATTTTCAAAATCATCAATTACATCTATGGCCGTGAGTAATTTCTTTTCAACAAAAATATATTTATTCTTTATATTCATTTCACTGATTTTTTATACATATTTTTTTTTTCTTAGGCTGTTAGCGGTTTGGTGGAAAGTACCCAAGAAAAAAGTAAGGATCTCAATGGATATTCATGATTAATATTTTTCACGCATTGTAGTTAGATTATTTGGTACTGTTTTTTTTTTCTGTCGAGAATGCCTTTTTCTTTTTCGGTTTTTTTTTTTTTTTTCCTTTTACATCAGTCACTATATAATATTATTATTATTATTATATAATTGAATGTAGTCTAGTCAATTTGATGATGATGGTGGTACTTGATAAGTAGATAAAATCATCAAATTCAATGATTTTTTTTTTTTTCACGGACGAATCTCGATAAATTAGTAATATTATTTCTAATTTGTAGTATTTTACACCAATTATTACTTATGCATGGATCTTTTTTTTTGTGTCTATATTTTACAATGAATACATATATAAAATCACTTCTGAAAATGTGAGTGATAGATATTTACACTGTTAGAAATACTGTATCGTTCGGTTCTTGTTTCTTTATTTTTGGGACATTTATAGATGCACCCTTTCTGCCAATTTTATTTCTTTCATCTGAAATAGAAAATAAAAAAAATTAATAAAACAATAATAATAATAATAAAAATTATAAATATAAAATTTAATATTGTAAAATTATTCGTGTAATTATTTTCGTTAATTAGTTCGCTCGCCCATGATTTTAGTTGAACGGTACAGTGAATCGGAGTCGCAGCTTGGAAACAGCGGCAGTGAAGACAATTGCAACTATAACAATTCGAATGTGGTAACGTCGGGTAATAGTAAAGATTCAAGTGGAAAAAATCATACATCAGTTCAATCGAGCTATTCACAAAATAATGGTACAATGAGTAATACCGATGGAAATGTATCATTTTCAAATGGCCCATTGTCTAATGGTAGTTTAGAACACGTTTCAACACCCGCTAAAGATGGACATAGCAATAGTAAAGAAGTAAATAAAAATAGATCATCAAATAGTGCTAAAAAAAATAATAATAAAAGATCTAGAAATAGGTAGATTTTAATTTAATAGTTATTAAGAATTGAAAGAAGAGATTATTCATTCTACCTTTTTGATGTTTCTTTTTTTATATTTTATCTTATTTTATTTTATTATTTTTTTTTTTTTTTGTCTTTCACTTTCAATTTTTTAATTTTTGAGAAAAATGTATGGACTAATCACGTACAAAATTTAGATACCATACTCTTGCGTCCAGTTTGTCTCAATTGTACTCTCGAATTTTAATAAGGTGGTATATTATCACGAACGAAAAAAAAATAAGTAAAATCAATTGTGACAGTTAAAAAAGTATTAAAGCTAATAATAGTAGTAATTATTCTATGTATATTCTTATCATTTTTTTTTTTTTTTTGTTCACGCTAAAGTATGAGCAAACATAAGACTCAAACTTTTTTATATAATTTTCTAACAATCAAAATTAAGCGTGTATAGATAATAACAATATGAAAATTATAATTACTTCAATTTCGTCTTTAATTCAGTTGACATACGGGACAAAAAAACGTTTTTTTCCGTAATAATCACTTTTATCTCTATATACATAAATGTATTTTATATTAAATGTTCAATTTTTTTTTAATCTCGAGTTTAATTATCAATGAATTCCTTTGCGTCCTGTGAAAATTTCCACCAATTCATTATTCAATAATTAATACCATTATGGACACTAATTTTTTTGTTTTGTTTAGTTTTAAATTTTCTTGGAAACTGCAAAATATTATTAAAATTCTATTCAAAAATAACCAATTCACATTCCAAAAATAATAAATCAATTTATGTTTTAATACACACAATTTGGTACAAATGATCTTATAAAAAATAAAAAATAAAAATGTATAACATTTTTGATAAGAACATGAGTAACAAGTTTTTTTTAAACTTGCAATCGATGTTGTCCACCATTAATGAATGATGGAACAAATGTTGTTATTGCATCATGTTGTGAAATTGATGAGTGTTTTGGCGGTTGTGTTTTAGTTACAACAGCATTAAAACCATTGTGATCATCAGCAGTATAAGTAACTGTACGTATAGAACCATCAGCCTCCACAACTGAATATTCTCCCTTAACAGTATCACCATCACGTTCTTCCCACGCTGATTTTGAATCTCCCGTATATCCATCAAGCACACCATAATTAAATGAATACTTTGGATACTCCTTATAATGAATAACAAAAAAATTGAAATTAAAATTAATTGATTGATATAAAAATATGATTCCAATTCAATGAATATTTTACCACATGATCAACTTCATGCTCGGAATTTGATGTGTGATGTCTTGTAATTATTGCATCGGCGGATTTGATGATTGGCGGTGCAACATAAACAATCGATGAACTTTTTGGTAGAGGTGTGTACGACGCCGGGGCCGAAACTCGAACATACTTAGATGATGCTGGTGGTACTGGTGGTGGTGATAGCAGTGGCGATTGAACATGATGCTGATGATGACTATCACCAATATTTATATTTGGTGGATGATTCAAGTTGAAAGCACATGCGATTGACTTTTCAAAATTACTTTGATGATGTGAATTCACTTCTTCACATGGAATACTTGCTGAAAATCCACTACTATGGGCCAGTCTATACCTGCAATGCAATTGAAAATTAAAATTTAATAATTATTCTTGACTAAAGTACTTTTTTTATTTCTCATTAATTTTAAACGGTTAATAAATACCTTCGATTAATTCCACCTTGAGTAGCAGACAACAACAATGTCATGGAGACAATCAACTGAAACCACACCGAAAACAAAATTTCAATTGAATTCCAATCTATTCACTTCTTCACTCCCAAAAAAAAAAAAAAAATAAAATAAAATAAAATATATTGTACAAATTATTGAATTATATTATTGACCTGAATAATGAACATATTTGAAAAAATTAATAGATAAAATTAAATTGGAGATCAATAATAATCTCAACAATTAAAAATTCACTGAACACACAATAATTTTGCGCATTTAACGTTTAGTTCTCACCAAGATGAGTGCACTATTGCAGCATCCCTGACGTTGTATCACGGTCTTTATATACCATCGAACATTCACTTACATTTTTACGTTTGCCTCATCTTTCGTGTCGCATCACTATGTGTTTAGTTGGTTGGATAAGTAAAAGATATACATACACTAACCAACTATATGCTATGGTTTACTTCACAAGTAAAGGCAATGCGCAATCATGAACTCACGCTATACTCACATAAATATACATTTATAAAGATGCAATATCATATGTATAAAATGAATAGAAAATATTCGATTGTAAAGAATTTTATATAAATACATTGTGGATACATTGCTATTTTCTATGAATAAATATATGTAATTCACGGTATGTTATCATTGGATGTACATAATGTATACATACAGGTGGTAATGTATACATAATGACAATACACTAGGATGTCAATCGTCCAGTGAAATTGGTTCACGTCGAAGTGTCGTCATTGCAAGAGACACGATCTCTCTTAAGATGTATATCTTGCGGCCAATTATTTTCACCGTTATGGAGAGCGTGCATTTATATATTATATTTACCTGTGAATAAATAAATATATATATATATAATATTTAAACACGATGCAATACGATATTTCAGTCACATCCTCGTGACCGAGTCAATAAACTACGGAATAATATAATTCTAAATTTATATTTATACAATTAAAAGTTAATCAAAAATTATTAAGAATTTTTTGTTTTATTTTTTTTTATTTCTTTTTATAGAATAAATTATTTTTCCAACGTGTCATTTAAAAATAAAAATTCAATATTTTTTTTCATTCTATAAATTGAATTGATAAATTATTTATTCATTTATTTATTTTGTTTTTCATTTTTAAAAGATAATTTTTACATTTAAATTCAAATATAAGTTATGAATTTATCAATGCAACATAATAATACAAGTAAAAATTATATTTGATTATTGATTATAATATATAATAATTATTTACGTAATATAGAATGAAATAAAAAAATGCCAATAATTAAATATGACAATCTGTCATGTATCACTCAAATATCATTTAATACCTTCAAAATGACCGAAAAATATATATATATATATATACATAAATGATCAGATGATGGATCAATCTTCATTGAGAAAAATTATTTAACGCCTCTGCCTTATTTATTTGAAAAAGTTATCCACACCATAATACACATTATATAACGCATTAATTGTTGTTGTTGTTTTTTTTTTTCTTTCTTTTCTTCCCTTTATCACTATCTACACCGTTTATATTTATCATCAAAATATATATATATATCATATTATTTCTTTTGTCAAATAATGCTGACAAATTATAAATCTTCAATTGCTTTTAGACAATACGACACTGAGTTTTTCATGATATCAGTCGTCACTTGACATTTGACCCGCGAAGTCAGATCTAAGTGTTCATGAACATTTAATTGGATTTGTTACAACGATGTGTCAGTATAAAATACATTTCTCACTCCATTGCAACTTGATTTTCGGTGTCCGATCATTTACATATATATTTATCGTATAAATTCACCGGTAACATCAACTTATAAAAAATACTGATAATATTTTTTATTTTTGTATTTTTTTTTGTTTTTTTGTTTTTTCGTTATTTTTCAATTATCAAAGTAAAATTTGTGTTAATGAAAATAAAAAAAAAATAATAAAAATAAAAAATAATAATTAAAAAAATAAAAAAAGTAATAAAATAATCCAAAGATTGAAATACAAATCGTCAAACAACAAAAATAATAATATATAAGTAAATAAATGAAATTCATTAATGTTGAAGAGTAGAAATAATCGACATTAAAATAAACAGTGAAATGATAGTATCAGTAAATTGATCAGACGTACGTTGATTCAATCACAAATAAATTATTTCATAAATGTTTTGTGAAAAATAATATACAGTGACAATTATATGGGTATTAATAAAATTTTATTTGTAATTATTAATAATAATAATAATAATCATAATAGAAATCATAATAATATTTAATACTTCAATAATTTTATTCATGTGTAATATTAATTATGATGTGGCATAAAAAGAAGATGTGATGTAAAATTGCGCGGTACGCAATTTTGTTCGATGAATATATATATTTTTTTTTTCATCTTCTATCTGGAATTAATTTAATTCATTGACGTAAGTAAAATATATGTATATTAATCATAATTTTACTACATAAAAATATTTTTTTAATATGATTAAAATAAATAACATCGTCTATTATCTATAATTTTTTTTTTTTCTTTATTCATGAGCAATTTTCAGTTGACAAAAATATCCCAAGCATATGCAGGTGTACTTGGTATATACATATAATTATAATTATAATTATGTGTGTGTGTGTGTGTGTGTGTGTGTGTGTGTGTGTGTGTGTGTGTGTGTGAATATGAAATAAAATAGATTTGTCGTTTCACTTATATTACAAGACAATTCATCATGAGTTACTGAAATTCCGACAAGTTCGAATACAAAGTAAAATACTTTCACTTAGAATTATATTACCGTAACAAATGTGACTACGCCGTATGTTATTGACGGGTGGTATATAGAAAAAAGGAAGTAAGGGGAAGAAAAGAAGAAGGAAGAGCGAGAGGGAAAAAACACTCCTTGATGATGTGTTGAGGCCGATACCAAAGTCATTCATTATATCTTACATCAAAAGAAAGGATAATACAGTAGAAAAAAATAATAATAATAAATAAAAAATAAAAAAATTAAGTTCATTATTATTATTATTATTATTATTATATTTATTATTGTTTTTTTTTTCTGCAATTACTTTTAATAGTAAAACAAAAAATAATTTTGAATGATAATAATTTATATATCTATATTTTCATTTTTTTATTTTTTATTTTTTTTTATCACATTTATTTTTTGCTTATATTTTACCGATGAGAACAATTGTCTATTACTTTAATATTATCAAATAGCACGATGCTATCCATTATCTTGAAAATAATTGAGTATTTTCATTGGACACATGTGGTGTATGCCTCACGTTTGTAACGCGCAATATATATGTTATTATTATTTATTACGAATATAGATATATCTATATATATACTTTTTTTTTATCAAGAAGATGATGTAAAATGTGGTAAAATCGGTCGATGTAATTTTTACGAATGAACTTTATTACGATTATTCTGATATTGTCTTTTTATATTTTTTTATTAATTTTATTTATTAATTTTTTTTTTTTTTTTTTTTTTTTTTTTTTTCAAAAATAAAATATTATTGTATTATTGAATTTACACAAATTAGAATATCTCAAATTTTACATCTATAGACTTTGTAGTGTAGTGTAGTGTGTCCAATGTAATGGTTAACACATGATCGATCAGTGAATCAAAAATAATTATATTGATTTATTTGTATATATGCACTTCATTATAATGATCGCCATCGCTTGTGTATATATACAAAAATATATACATATAATGTAGAATAATGTTAATGATAAATATAAATATGTAGCTGCCAGACGACAAGGTTATCATCATCTTGATGTCTACCGCGTGTTTAAAATTTTTCCATAGCAATATACACGTAATTTTTATTATTTACATGACTTTCATCAACAGTAAATAGGAATTTGATTCTAATTTTTATTCAATATATTTTTTCGTATTTTCATTTTCATTTTCATTTATTTATTTATTTATTTATTTATTTTTTTTTTTTTCAAGACAATTATTTTGACATTTGTTAAATATATAAGTTGGATATTTATGAATTGATGATTTTAAAATTGTGTAATTTAGATGAAAATATCGCAAAGATGATTTATTTGATTAACAGTAAAATATAGAAAATATATAGAACTTTTATGCGTTGAATAGAAGTTGAAGTGCGCGGGCGCGCACTAGATGCTCGTTGGTGGCTTACCCATCCGGGACTATCTACTTAGCCCACTCAAGTGATCCAAGTCAGTGTTAACACGTAACGCAATCTGCAAGGGTGATATACAAGACCAAAAATTATTCCAATTTTTTATTATTTTTTATTGTGCAATATTTTATGTGTATAATAATAATATACATTAATATTATATTGTATTATATTATATATTATCATTTATTTATCGTAATTTATATATTTTTTATTATTATTCAAGCAAGTTCGATATTAAATGATGACTATTAATTAAATTGGTGTACTTAAATTTTTTTAATTGATTTTTTAAAAATAATTTTGCATTTTTTATTTTTTATTTTTTATTTTTTATTTTTGAATATTTGATATTGATAATATAATAAAAGAAATTTTTTTTTATGTAATTTAGTATTATCGTATAATTGAATATTAAGTTCTTTCATTTATTTATTGAATCATTTCAATTCGATTGATATTTCCGGATTCGACGTGGATTTTTCATGTCACACGCACTAACGCCCGCGGAATTTTATACAGACACATGAATGAATCCCAGGATCCTCAAATAAACTCACGAACTCGTGGTAAATATTTATCATTGCCAATCACGATTGACGTTATTCAATTTTACTCATCTACAATGTTTGATTTTCATACTATCAATACATTCCAAATTGTATTCATCACATTATAGATTTTACACTACGACCCATTGAAATTGCACAATTGTTACAATTTTCATTTCTATTATCACATTTTTCCATACTATATTTAAAAAAATCATAATTTCTAAAAATTTTCTACAAAACAACTTTTTCACATGAAATTAAAATTAATTAAAAATATAAAATAAAAAAAAATTTTATTATTCTTGATTGTAATAAAATTAAAAAAATTTTTTCATCCCACTTTTTATTTTTCCAGTCAAAAAAGAAAAAGAAAACAAAACATTCACAATGAATGCGTCGAATTCAACGGACTTGACAATAGACATGCAATTTAATGAGGGCCATATCATCAGTATTATAGCGTACAGTGTCCTCATGGTAATATCAGTAACTGGAAATATTACAGTTTTGATATTAATACTACGGCGGAATCGATGCAATCGATCACGAATTAACACCATGTTACTACATCTAGCAGTAGCTGACCTGATGGTAATAATATTAATACACAAATAAATAAAAAAATCCCAAAACACACACACACACACGTAGGAAAACATTTTTTTTTTTTTTTTTTCATTTGTATTGATGCAATTAATGAAAAATTATACAGAAATAAATTGAAACGTATAACAGGTCGCCGTACTGATGATGCCACTAGAAATTGGTTGGGCTGTAACTGTAACGTGGCAAGCTGGTGATGCTATGTGTCGAATAATGGCGTTCTTTAGAATTTTTGGAATTTTTTTATCATCATTTATATTAGTCTGCATAAGTATTGATAGGTAAAAAAAAAAATAATAATAATAATTAAGTATAAAAATTAATTACAATCATTTCCATTTAATTCAATCATTTATTTATATTTTTATAAAGATATTATGCAGTTTTAAAACCACTACAATTGATTGGTGTTGATAAAAGAGGTAAAATAATGATAACAAGTGCATGGATAGGATCTATTCTCTGTTCAGCACCACAGGTAATACCAAAATATTTTATCTATTCATTTATTTAATTCATTTCGTTTATTAATTAAAAACGTATAAATTTTTTATTTTATTTAAATACTCATTATTCGCTACAGATGGTGGTATTTCATGTTGAATCTCATCCTCAATTCACATGGTATAAACAATGCGTTACTTACAATACATTCCCAAGTAATAGTCATGAACTTACGTATTCACTTTTTGGTATGATTATGATATATTGTTTTCCATTGGCCGTTATTATTTATACGTATTCAAGTATTCTCTTGGAGATTTATCGTAAATCACGTGAACCAACTTGTGGTTAGTTAAAATATTAATATAAATTTTTTTTTTTTTAAATTTTTTTTTTTCATCTCTACTTTTTATGTTTTATTAACTTTTCTTCTTCCTTCCTTTCATTTTTTTTTTTTTTTTTCTTTCATCCTTTCATATGATATGTAGACAGAATACGTCGATCATCATCAGGTTTTTTGAGTCGTGCAAAAATTCGAACATTAAAAATGACAATTATTATTGTTGGGGTTTTTTTTATCTGTTGGACACCCTACTATACCATGTGTATATGGTAAGTTTAAATTACCGTTTTCTTAATTCAATTAAATGATTAATTAATTTTTTTCTATCACTTGATGAAGGTATTGGATTGATCCTAATGGTGCAAATCAAGTTGATCAAAGAATTCAAAAGGGTCTTTTTCTATTTGCATGCACGAATTCATGTATGAATCCAATTGTTTATGGTGCTTTTAATATTCGACGCACTACTCAGGTAAGCAAATATATATTTCAATAATATTATTTATGATATATATCTCCTTTGTTAATTGAATATTTATGTCATAGTCATTGTTACCAATAAATTCTATAAGAAAAGTACAAAAAAAAAAAAAAAAAAAAATGTTATTACAAAGATTTGTCGTCATTAGTATCGTGTAAATGAAACGTATGTATAATTTAATTGTAGAGGACTGTACGGGCTCCCACATTAGAATCTCGAATTACTCCACTTTCCATGTCGGTGAAGATTATCGACTGTAAATAATCACCGTATGCAAAAATTGCATATTGTTTAAAATCATTAATTTAAATGTATATCATTTTTATTAAATATTTTATTTATCATTTTTATCAATGGTAGTTTTTTTAATTAGAACCCAGAAAATAAATAATCAAAAATATAATGGAGAAAAAAAGTTTTTTTATTTTTTTTTATTTATTTATTTATTATTTTTTTTTTTTAAATATATTAATAGACAATATCAATTCAAATATTTTCAATACATCAATAATTTGATTCATATGAAGAATAGAATAAGAATTAAGTAAAATAATTATTCAAGTGGAGAAATGAAGTGATGCGATGTCCACAGAAATCGGAATTACACCAAACTGGTACTATTAACAGGAAGAAGGATGCGAGTGTTAATGATGTTATGTGTCGTGTATCGTGGCGACGTAATCTCACTCCCAACAACGTTGAAGAGCCAACAACATTGATGATACCAATACAAATTAATTCATATTCAAATAATGTTAACATCATCAACAATATCAACAATTGTATAAATTCAACAAATAATATCAAAGAAAGTAAGCAGCAACGTTCAATGATGAATATTCGAAAAATTTCACGTACACGTTTGTCCTTTATTCGTTTTATATCGAGAAAAAAATTTCACCGTCATTGGATTGTTAATGAATGTTTATCTAAATATTTGAAATTCAACAGTAATTCGAATAAATTTTATTGCACGTAGTGTTAATTTTTTAATTGTTTTTTACTTTTTATTTTTATTACTGTATCTCCTGTGTATTTTAGTTTTTCATAATATTTTCTTTTTGCAATTTAGATATATTGATTTATTTATTAATGTGTTTTTTTTTTCTCTGCATGGATGTTGAATGTTATATTTATAATTGGAAAAAAAAATTTCATTTGATAGATGTCGTTTCAGTGGAAAATGAGAATAAAAAATAAAAGGAAATAAATTTTTTTTAAACGGAATCATCCCCTTGATATCTTTGATGGTATTTTTTATTTCTTATTTATTTATTTATTTATTTATTTATTTTTTTTTTTTTCATTGAGATCATGATAACGTGTCCCAAGTGGATAGTGGAGAAGTGACAATAAATTCCACAACATATCACGAGAAACGGCTTTAATTCTCAAACTTTATGGATATATATGAACGTGTATATATTGATAGAAAGTCAATTAAAAATGTGACAGTTCAATTTTTTTTCTGTTATAATTAAAAAAATATGTGTCTCAGTGTATAATGTTATAAAACTATAAGTTATGTGTAATATTGTTGATAATATTGAAATAATTGTGATACACGTGATGATCAGTGAACTAACAAATTGTCAAATCAATTGTGTGATTAAAAAGGACAACTGATGTGAATAAAAAAAAAAAAAAGAAAGTAAAAAAAAAGTAAGTTTTTATTTTTATTTCTAAAATAAAAAAATATATATATAAATAATTGGAATAGCAATTTATGAATACTTGAGATCTTTATCATTAATATTTGATTCCAATGTTATGGGACTTTAGAGAATTAAAATGGGCGGATGTGTCTCGTAGGCAGAACCACTTCCCACTCATATTTTTTTATAACTCAACACAAGAAAATTGATTTACCTAATATAAAAATGACACCACTGCCACTATAATAACTTGTTACTAAATTTTTTATTATACACATAATTTTTTATTTATTTATTTATTTTGTTCTTTTTTTTTTCTGTTGTTGTTTACTTGATGAGAAAGTTTAAATGTCCCATAATGTCATTGGGTACTTTAATAAAATTATTTTTATTTTTAATATATCATTTACAATTATTATTATTATTTTTTTTTTCTTCATATTTTCTTTCTCCCCTTCATCAACAAATTAACATTAATATCTACCAATTAAATATCACAACAACCAAATCCCATTTTTTTTTTTTTTTTTTTTCCATTCATCATTCGTACATATTATTTTATGTCTCTCAAATAAATGTTCATTTGTGGTTGTCTCTCATTTTTTTTTTCTTTCTCTCACTCCACCTCACGCTCTTTCCTTTAACTTCTACACGTTATGTGTTGCTCAAAAAAAAAAAAAAAAAAAAAAAAAAAAAGCTGAAGTCCGTGGGCGCCGTATAAAACTGAGCTGGTTGAGTTTCCGCGGTCCAGTGCGGACGGTCAATCGTTTCATCGCGCGTACGCTAGTCGCGCGTGTCTCTATCCAACATCTATAATATCAATTTAAATTTATAAAATACGTACTCTATATTTATTTAATATTACAAATAAATTAATTGGAATAAAATCAAAATTTAATTTAATCGTGTCATCGCAGCGATATTGGAGATATCAAATGGCGGGATTTAAGAGCGTCGTGACGCTCATACTTATGGGCATATTTGCAACTTTTTCCACAATCGCCATCACCCTTGATGAAGGTATACATTTTATAAATATATTTATTTTTTTCTTTTTCTTTAATAAACTACATTTAAATAATTATTTAAAATAAAATATATAATAAATTAATTTTACCACGAATAATTTAATATATTATTTAATATAAAAATAAATTTACGGTCACTCCAATCAACACCAATGAGAAAAAAAAAAAAAAAAAAATTTTTATCTAGTTTTTTTTTCTCTTTAGGGTCATTTTTGGATAACCCAAACTATTTAAAATAATCTTTTGTGAACTTTCTCTAATACCTAATCATTTAAATTAAATAAAATAATTATATATAAAACGGAAATGAAAATATAATTTATTTATACATTAAGATAGAAAACTATTTAATTCTTCAAAATATAATACCTGAATATGTGCTCATATATATATAAAAGACAAGTAGTAATCTTAGGGTCGTGTTGCACACATTTATCATCCAGTGTGCGTGATCCAGTGGCATTGATGACGACCCTTTTCCACAGTTGGCGGCATCATCCAGTACATTGTGCAAACGTAACGTTTAAAACCAGTCTTGTGCAGTGTCTGGTGAACGAGAAATTAAATAAAAACAAGATGAAAAATAAAAATAATAATCAAACAAACAAATGGAATAAAATAAGTAAATGGAAAGATGAAAAAAAAAAAATATATATATATAAATAAATAAAATAAATAAATGAAACAAACATAAAATCGTGTGTGTAAATGGTGATGTGCAGTTATAGATTCCAGTAGGGTCACTAAACTCCTGACAATATTTTTAAACAATTATTGAAAAATTAAAAATAATATATATAATAGACAATTAAATGAAATTTAATTGATTTGTTTTATTTTGTCATCACAGTGAGAAAGAAACAAAATATATATATCATCGTGCAATATATATATATATATATATATATATTGTTTTCATTTAGTCTAAATAAGGAATACACAAGTTCCTCGTTTGCTACATCATAAAAAAAAAAAAAAAAAAAAAAAAAAAAGGAAAATCCGTTACGCAATATATAAATGCAATTAAGTAAGTGCATTCGACAAATTTGGATCGATAATATTTGTACACACCGAAAAAGTAATACTATTATTTTATATATTAATTGATTTAATATTTAATTATTTATATAAAAATATATTATAATATTTATATATAAATATATTTATAATTAATACTATCAGATGATGCGGGAAGGTAAATTGAAACCCACGCTGTATATATATTTCATCGTCGTCTTTATAATTGTTCTAATTACCATAGATGGAACATGCGATGGTGGAGTTGACAAACAACCAACCGTTACTGATTCAATCATTAAGTATTATATACATGATGCAACGTAAGCGCGTGCATTCACAATCTATTAACTTTGTATAAATGCGTGAAGAGACCCACTTTCAAAATGACTGTGTCTGTATGTCATGTTCAAAACTACAGACTACTCATACAGAATGACTCTGAAAAATTTCAATTAATCAATATAGATGTGTATTATTGAAACAATTATAGAGGAAAGAAAGAAAAAAAAAAAAAAAAAGAAACTGTTACAAAAAAAATTGGACTCATTTTTCAAGATTTTTTTTTCTCTAACTAATATAAAAAATTTTATTCCATAATTTTCTTGAGCATATATTTATTGGAGAGGAGAATTCAATGGAAGAATATCAGAGAATAATAAATATACGATAATATCATGTTAGTGTAAATGAAAATAAGATATATATGTATAGTAATTAAATTTGTTTATTGTATTTTCTATAGGTTTAACCCGAAGTCTTGAAGACGCTGTGCAAGATGATGAATTTGCTATAAGTGTAAATCATTTGAAAACAAAAAAACTTGATTATTCTGGTAAAGAAACACTTATTGCTACAAAATATACAAATCCGGAAATTAAATTTCTTTTTATGCTTGATCGTCATACGAATCGAAGTAAGTTTTTATTAAAAATTCCAATTTTTTCAATGTGTCTACAGAAATTTTTTAATATAAATTGTTTTTTTTTTTTTTCGTTTTAATTTACAGTAATATTAGAAACTGTCGAAGAAAATAATCACGGCCGTGAAGATATTGTAGTTGGTAGTTTGAATATAACTGTACCAATGAAAAATATCATTTTAATTGTTCATCAAACAAAACCTGAATCAAAAATTGATGTTTACGTTGATTGCAATATGCAAGGTGTAATTCCAATGAAAAAAACATTTCGCGATGTGATAAATGGTAAATTAGACGATACAATATTTCGCGTGGTGAGTATTAATAATAAATAAAAATATATAAATTATAAATTCTTGAATTAATTATATAATTAATCGATTCAATAATCAATTATCAATTATTACATAAACTTTTTTTTTTATATAAACAAAAAATATTTTAAACTCTACTTCTGTATATAGCAATGACCGTGACACTCGTGCGTGTGCGTGCGTGTTGTTTTGTTTCGCTTTCTCCAATATAATTTCTACATAAACTTTGAAAACACTCTTGACTTCCTTATTGCACGACTGCATCATTATATATCCATGAAAATAAAAAAAATAAAAATAAAATAATATAAATGACACACATCCATAACGCCCAAGTGCACCCACACACTCGATAATAATTATTTATCTGTATAGAAATTTTTATTCCGTAATCTCCACAACTCTGGACGTATATGGAAGAGTAAAAATTATGAAGAATTTTCTTTATATTGTTATTCCCACTTGATTTATTTCATTGTTTATTTCATATAATGTGTCCAAGAATATTTCAATTCATTTCTTATATCAATTTTAATATAATATATTATATTTTTTTCAATTACACTGAGTAAAAAATTTGTGATTTGCTAATTATTTTTTAGTATCGTGAGAGAAAATATCGAATGAAAATTCATCGGAGTACGGAGATAAATGATTTATGGGAAAGAGAACGTTGTCATACGGTTCTACTTCATGATGTTGATAATCATGATGATATTGATCATGATCATCATCATCACCATAAAATGAATAATGTCACAATATCAAGAGTCCGTCGACGTGGTGACATTGGCATTCATACACTCGATGAAATAAGTATGATAATAAAATATTTAACTATTAATAATATAAATTAATATAAATAAAAAATTTTTTTAACAGATTGCGTTGGTGATAGTACACTGATAAAAACACTCAATGAACTAATTGAAGTGACAAAAAGGATATGGTCAGAACTTGAACGTAATGTGAGTTAAAAACAAAAAATAAAAAAAACTGTGGATAAAATAAAATAGAAGGCGGAAAGAAAAAGGGTGATAAAATTTATCATTAATCAAATATTATTAAATATTTTAGACACAAGAGACTCGTTACGTTAGAAAAATGATTGAAGAATGTGCAGCCTGTCGTCCAGGATTTGTCATAGGTAAATTAAAAATAATAAAGTACATTTGTTAATAATATAAATTAATTACAACTACAAAAAAAAAAAAAAAATATTTGCAGCAACAACACCGGCACCACCACCACCAACACCACCACGTCCCTCATGTCGATATCAAAGTCCGTGTTTTGCTGGTGCTCAGTGTCGTGACACTGAAACCGGACCAGAATGTCTCAGCTGTCCATATGGATACAGTGGTGACGGTAGACATTGTCAACGTGTTCGCACATGCAGTGACAATCCATGTCATCAAGGGGTAAGGTGTCAAAATACAAGGAATGGATACAGGTAAGTCACAAAAAAAAAAAAAGAAAAAAAAAACAATCAGCGTAGAAAAATAATATATAAAAAACAAAAAAAAATTTAATTTACCCAATTTGTAAATATGTGCAATTTTTTTTTTTTTCGTTTGATACTGAAACATTTGTCGAGTATCGTTCGCGAATCGCAAACACGATTTTTTTTTTTTTTTTTTTTTTTTGATTTCTAAACAATTTAGATGTGGTCCATGTCCAACGGGTTATACTGGAAATGGTGAGCAATGCCATCGTGTCAGAGGCTGTGATACAAATCCGTGTCATTCAAGTGTAACGTGTCATCCACTGCAAGAATATCCGTATTATCAATGTGGCGCTTGTCCTGAGGGCTACACTGGAAATGGAACAAATTGCCAGGACATTGATGAGTGTGACCTGACACAACCGTGCGATCCAAGAACGCAGTGTGTCAACACCTCGCCAGGATACAGGTGCGAGCCTCCTGATTGGGATTTATCCAATTAAATAATCAGGAATGAATAAAATACAAATAATAAATATTAAACAAAACAAAAAAATAATAATAAAAACAAAGTAATCACTTGTGTGAATGATAATATAATTTTTACTAGAAAAATTCGCGATATATTTGCTCGACAAATTTGCACATATCCACATTGCAATGCACACATTTTTTCAATTTTATTTTATGAAAAAAAAAAAAAAAAAAAAAAGGAAAGGAACAACTACAACTTATTTTTCTACTTTTTTCCATTTTGTCTCTCGTACTCTTTTTCAATTTTCTTTCTTTTTTTTTTTTTTTTTTTGTATTATTATCTTTTTCTTATTCACTCCGTGTTAATTAAGTAATTTTGCACTCGTGTTTTACACTTCTATTTTTTTGTTTTTTGTACTTAAAAAATACTGTAATAATAATGAAAAAAAAAAATAATTGCGAATGAAATTGACAATAATATAACAGACCAAAGGGCCGAATTTTAATTAATCGCATTCGCCTTATAAAGTTTTTCCTCTCATAATTCCTCTCCACCCGCCCCTCCATTATTATATATTTTTTTTCAATTTAATTCATCGGGAAATGCACGTGAATGTAAATACAGAAAAAAGCATCTATTTCATAAAAAAAATTTAATAATAAGAAAAAAAAACCCAAAGATATTAATGAAAAAAAAAAATAATAATAATAAAATAAATAAATAAATAAATAAATAAAAATACAAAAGAAATTATATAAAAGCATTTAAGGAATCAATGAAAATACTGTGAAAAAAAAAATAATAATAATAAAAAAACGGAAAACATTAAATATATATTATTGGGTAAATAATGAGAATGTTTACCCGTCCCATATCCGGTAAATGCCTACTGCCCATCAATAGATGTCTACCGTGCCCCTCGGGATTCATTGGGAGCGAGTCCGGGGGTGTTGACATCGAGTACGCCTCAAGGAATCGACAAATTTGCCGCGACATCAACGAGTGTGAAGACGGTAACAATGGTGGATGCGTTGAAAATTCTGAATGTATCAATACTGAGGTATAAATAATTTTAAATTAATTTCATATAATTAACACCTAATTAAATTTATTATTTGATTAATAAATTTTTATTTCAGGGTTCATACAGATGTGGACAGTGTAAAGCAGGTTTTGCTGGTGATCAAACAATCGGTTGTCATCCAGCACACAATATTTGTCCTGATCGATTGACCGTGTGTGATAAAAATGCCGATTGTATTTGCATTGGTGTTAATCAATATGTTTGCCAGGTAAGGATAATAAAAATTAATACAAACATAAGAGAAATAAAGAAGTAGAGTAAATTAAAAATATCTAAAGTGTATACTGTATATATGTTTAGTGTCATATTGGTTGGGCGGGTAATGGTGTAAATTGTGGTATTGACACTGACAGTGATGGTCATCCAGATGAAGTATTGATACTTGAAAATAATAAAATATTCGCCGCGGACAATTGTCGAGTTGTACCAAACAGCGGCCAGGAAGACGCAGACAATGACGGTATCGGTGATTCGTGTGATGACGATGCTGATAATGATGGTGTTCTTAATACATCTGATAATTGTCCTTTACATCACAATCCAAGACAAGAAGATACTGATCGAGATGGAGCCGATAGTTATGGCGATGTTTGTGATAATTGTCCATCAATATTTAACCCCGATCAACGAGACATTGATGGCGATGAAATTGGAGACGCTTGTGATAATGATATGGACAATGATGGTATGTCTATATATATATATTTTTTCTTAAATTTATTTAATCAATTGTATTTCAATTTAATTAATTCGAATTTATCCATCATCATTGTTCAGGTATTTTAAATCACGTGGACAATTGTCCGGGAAAAAAAAATGAAAATCAACGTGATTCGGATGGTGATGGAATTGGCGATGCATGTGACAATTGTCCGGCAATACCTAATCACAATCAGGCGGATGAGGATCGTGATAGAGTGGGAGATGCGTGTGATGATGGTCATGACAGAGATAAAGACGGTATACAGGACAATGTGGACAATTGTCCGGATATTCCAAATGCAGAACAAACAGATTCGGACAATGATGGGATTGGTGATGAGTGTGATGACGATGCTGATAATGACAGTGTACCAAATCATATTGATAATTGTCCGTACGTTTATAATCCACATCAAGAAAATACAAAAGGTATGATAGAGTAGATTAAAATTATTATTAATTACGGAATTAACGGATAATGTGTGATTTCTGCTGTAGGTGGAATATTTGGTGATGCCTGTTGGAATGATTATGATAATGATACAGTATTAAACAGCCATGATAATTGCCCGAATAATAGTCAAGTGTGGACTACGGACTTTCGAAAATACGAAACAATTGCTTTGGATCCAGAGGGTGAAGCACAAATAGATCCCAAATGGCAAATTCATCATAATGGCGCAGAAATAGTTCAAACACAAAATAGCGATCCAGGAATTGCCGTTGGTGAGATATCAATAATTTTTTATTATTATTTATTATTTTTTTTAGAGATTATCAACATTTATTTTTTAATGTGTACAATTGTTTACTATCTATTTTTTTTTTCTTTTTTTTTTTTCGATTATTAAAAGGATATGACAGTTTCACTGGTGTAGATTTCGAGGGAACTTTCTATGTCAATACCGACATTGATGACGACTACGTTGGTTTTGTTTTCTCATATCAAGATACACATAAATTTTATGCAGTTATGTGGAAAAAAAATACCCAAACTTATTGGCGTGCGACGCCATTCCGTGCGGTTGCTGAACCGGGTATTCAATTAAAATTAGTTGAATCAGAAACGGGACCCGGAAAAATGATGCGCAATAGCCTTTGGCATACTGGCGATACGGATAATCAAGTAAAATTATTGTGGAAAGATCCAAGAAATGTTGGATGGAAGGAAAAAACATCATATAGATGGCAAATGATTCACAGACCACGTATTGGGCTTATAAGACTTTGGATTTATGAAGGGCCACGTTTAATTGCTGATAGTGGTAATGTTTTCAATTCAGTTTTAAAGGGTGGACGACTTGGTGTCTTTTGTTTTTCACAAGAAATGATTATTTGGTCAGATTTACTATACAAATGCAAAGGTAAAATTGATTGTGTATTAATTTCATTTCTTCTTCCTTATTATTATTATTATTATTATTTTTTTCTTTCATTTCATTAATGTCAAAATTAAATATATAATCAACACTAATTATAATTTTTCAATATTTATTTATACTATTATTAGAAACTGTACCTGAAGCCGTTTGGAGAGAATTGCCATCAAATTTACAAACAAAAATTGATATTGATCCAAGCAATCCTGGAATATCACGACTTCAACGACCTACACACGATAATATTGGACCACAATCAATAATGCGCGTTAGATCACGCAAAAATTAATAAACATTTTTTAATTTTTCTGATAATCAATTATTGATATTAATTTCAATGGGATTATTATTTTATGTCTTTTGTTTGTCATATTTGTAATGGAATTAATTATAATATGAAGTATTTTTCAAATTTATCACGGATTACTATGCCAGCAAGCACGCAAATCTAAAATGCTAATTATATATATATATTTTTTTTTTTTCATTTTTGATCAAACTTTAAATATGTAAAAAAATAAGAATACAAAAAAAATGTAATCGAAATCTTTTCAACTATATCTATTGTGTATATAGTGATAAAATATTCAAACACACTATGACTTATGTATAATAGTGAATATACATAAGTTCAATCATGTATGTGTGTAATGACTGTATTAGTTTTACTGTTCAAAGGTTCTGTAAATTAATTATACATTGTATAAAAGCTTCAATGAATGCTGTCAATCAATGATGTATATTATTTTACTTTTCCACGTTTTTTCGTTTTTTTTTTATTCTTCAGTAATTTTTCATTTTTAATTTACGCGACACTTAATCATTATTCAATCATTAATATGTGTATGTGTATGTGAGTATGTGTGTGTGTGTGTGTGTGTGTTGAAGTTTCACATTTTGTAACTAACTAACTTTTTACGATTTTTTTCTTTATATTGAAATTGACATAAGCAGTCTTCTCATAATGCTCTTTTTTTTTTGCTCCCTTGAAGCTTCAATTGAATATAACAAAAATAATAAGAAAAAAAAAACAAAAAGAACAGAGAACAATTAAATACAGAATCAGTCAGAACCTATCACTTTAGGTAATTATGTATAATAAAAAAAAATAAAAAAAAAAGTTAAACTAAAGTAAATAGATATTAATTTTTCTTGTTTATACTATGAATTAATTTTACCTATTACAAATATGATGCAAATAGTATTATGCGATATATTCAGTATTTAATTCTATTGTTTTTTTTTTTTCTTCATCTAAATCATAATCTCAATATGTATTCTTACGTTTAATTTCTGTTCTTTCGTATATATATATATATATATCAATTATTATATTTTTATTTTCAATTGTATAACATATAAATATTTCCTAACTACAATAAATTATTACATATCCTGCTTAAATATTTACACTATTCAAACAAAAAAATTATTCATAATTTCAATACCTGATGTGGGATATTATTAATTTCATTTAAGAAAAAAATAATAATGAAATAAAATAAACAAATAAATTAACAAAACATAAATAAATAATAATAAACTATGATGAAACATGAATTTTTTTGTGTATTCGCGTATTCATCTAATTGTTTTGTAATTTATTTATTTAATTAATTTAATTTAATTTTTTCTATCTGTTTGTTGTGACTATAATTGGAGTGTGCATTTGTTTATATATATGTGCGTGTATAAATATGTTATTTTTTTGTTCTTTTCATCTTTTATGGCAGTGGTTACTCAAAGATCTTATCATTTTTCAGGCAGTTCAATACCCCTGAACGCGGGATTATTTTAAAATATTTAAAGGACAGACATTTTTTTTTTTTTTCTCCTTTTTCATTCCATTATTTTTAACTATTTTGATGATCAAACGGTAATACGATAATAATTTATATTATTATTTGTTTATCTGTGTCTCAACGTCAATATTGATATTCTTCACATCATTTTAACTGTCATCATGATGTTGCCTTGGATTGTCATTGACACTATTATTCCTATTGTTACGTTTGCTTATTGTTGTTACTGATGATAATGATGATTCTTGTAATAAAGACTCGGGTCACCATGCCTCGGTATAACGCACATCAAACTCTTGGAGTGATGGCAAACGTTTTTTCAATGATTCAAATGTTTGCGCTGACAATTTAGTACTGTTTAAATTTAATTTTCTCAAATTTGTCAATGCTAAAATGATAAAAAAAAAAAATTGATTACAATAACTTTATATATACCAAATATATATCCAAATTCAAACTATTTATTAAAGTTATGAATTTGTACTAACAGGCTAGAGTTGATATTCCTTTATCAGAAACAGGAGTTTCACAAAGATTGAGCACTTGTAACTTTTGTAGATGTTCGCTTATCATTTGCAGTCCGCTGTCACCAAATTGGGTTGCCCATAAATTTAAATATCTCAATGCTGGTAACTTTATTAATTGTTCAGCGCATGCTGATGTCACTGAAGTAAATGCTAGGCTTAGGCATTCAAGATTACCCAAAGCTCCACCACCAAGCAATAATGCAACATCAGCGTCAGTCGCACGAACGGGAAGTGTAAGTTTTTTCGGTCCGCCTTTTTGCTGCTGTAAATATTAATAATTCGTTTTTATTTCTTATTTCATTATGGATAATTTAATTAAATAATACAATGATAATTCATACCAGCTCTTGAAGATTTTTTTGACGTTGACACAATGCCATGTAACGTTCCTTACCGGAAGCAGTTGATTGTAATGCAGAAACAACTTGTAATCGAGCTTCCTCATTGGGTAATAAACGCCACTCTAACATTAAACACAGTGCCTCTTGCGCTGCATCACATCCACGCACACCAAGGAGTATACACGCACTACCAGTGTGTTTTAATAGTGAGCTGATGAATTTTTTTCGTCGACAACAGCACGCCAACATTATTGTCAACTGAATAATCAAAATTAAAAACACGACATTATAATATATATTTACAATTTATTATTAATTTATCATTTTTATTGTAATAATAAATTATTGTATTATATTTTGAGTATTGTACTGTCATATTTTATTATTTAAAAAAATAAAAATCCATTTATTTTAACAGCAGGTGTTTGAAAATTTATGCAACAAATAATAAATATTAAAGATAAATTTATTTAATCATTTCATGTCGTCTATTATCAGTATGACGCACATCAACCACTGAATGATACTGAAAATAAATTTTTATATTTAAATTTATAATATGTGAAGTCGTGAAATTTTTTTCGTATTTAGGAATAATGAAAAATATTTTTTGTTTTTATGTTCTTTACACACCATTTGTCCAAAGAGTGTACCATCATCGGGACAGGCGGGACTGGACGGTGCTGCTATGTGAATCCATCCAGGTCTTGACTCACGTACAGGGAGTAACACCCGATGAACTGTACACCGTGGATCATTAGCGAGACTTTGCATTACCCCAAGTAACACGGCATTCTGCACTTCTTTGTCTGCAAGTGCAGCCTCTGGAAATGGAACGGGTTGCAAGAGTGCACTAAGACCCGGTCTCCAATCAGCATATTCCGACCTAAATTCCATTCATTCGTTCATTATATATATATATAGCGTTTTTATTTGATTAATCTATTGGTAAAACCAATCACCTAACAAACATATGCATATATATATATATATATATTTCTTTTAAAACTTACGCTATTGTTAATACCAGTAAATAACACTGCAATGGTGGAAGAGATAATTTTTTATTGATATTAATTTCTTCTTGACTTCCAGTCTCAAATCTATAATATAATTAATTGTATTTCATTAATATTAATTTCATAATAGTAAAAAATAAAATAAAATTTATGATTTAATCTTTAATTTAAATATATTTTGTTACCTATGAAATATCGCTGCCACACAAATTGATACTAAATTTGGTAATATTCTTGGATGAGGACAATCACTACCTGGCCCATGAATTGAACTAATATAATCTCTTATTGACTGTTCACCATCATTATTTTCATATACCGCCGCAATAAACATTTGTATGAGTTTTCTCATACCCGGTGATTTTCCAAAATCAACCGTATGTTTTAAACAGCGCGTTATTGCTGGTGCTAATGCTGGGACAAGTGATGATCTTGGATGTTTTTCAGCTAATCGCGCTAATGCACGTGCAAGTATTGGTGGTGGTGCAGCTTTTTCTAAAAGCGGTGCAGCAACAGCCAATACCGCCTCTGCCCAACTTTGTCGGTTTCGACGTTCTTCAATTTCAATATTTTCCAAATCTCGCTTTGATTTTTCGCCATTTATTGTAGTACTCAACGTCGTTTGATCATCAAGAAGTTTTGCAACAACTTCTAAGGGAATACTATTCACACGCTCATCTTGCAACGGTGTCCAAAGCGCAAAATCCACCATTAATTTCAATTCTCTAAGTATAACATCCTCTTTCGTATTGATCGTCACTAAATGTTGATATTTAAATAAACTTTTCTGTAAATCAATACATTAACATCAAATTATTAATATTATAATCAAATATATACATATTTTTTTTTTTTTTTTTTTTTTTGTATAAAGTCAAATTATATATTCATATTTTTATAATTATAATTTATTATATAGTAAATTTACCTTCCAAAGTATTGAATGATACCATTGATCTCTTGTATATGCATTGCTTGCCTGAAGCAACAATGAACCATCAGTGAGAACAATACGTAAACAATATTTATAAGTTGGATCCCATCGTGCTACGGCATACACCTCAGTCATGCTACTGTACGGTACTGGTTGTTGAAGAAAGCCCGTAAGCTGAAAAATAATTGATTATATTCAATCAACATACACATCAAATTTCAATATATTATAAACAAAAACAGAAAAATAAATAATTATAATCATTGAAAAAATTGACAAAAAAAAAAAAAAAAAACAAAACAAAACAAAAAAAAATTAACTCAAAATAAAAATATTTCTCTTGTCTAAAAATATCCAAGACAATGTCTTGGCCACTCAATGTTCTTTTCTTTCACTCATTTCCTCTCTATATCTCTACCCTCTACTTCCACACTCTTGAATACAACTCACACAAAGGGAGTAACGGACCCAAGTATGTCAGCAGGTCACTGCATTTTCCAACAACGTCCGGTATTACACTTCCTCCCTATATTCTCACGTTTACTCTACCCTCCCACTCACCCTCTCTCTCTCTCTCTCGTCGTTTTACCCTTCCTCTATCCATCCATTAACTTCTCACACTACATACATACATGCATACATATAATTATATATATATATATATACAAAAAACTTGTATAGTCTTATCGCGGCCAACCCTCATTCCCACTATATTACTAAAAGCGTGCCAAACATGTTGCCTCTATATAATAGAAATCTATCCGTGATAACACATATTTTACCAGATATTATCACTTAAAGTGACAAATGAAAATAATAAAATGATAAAAAACAAAATTAACGAAATAATAATAATTATTATTATTCAATTAAAAATAATAATACTAAATTATAAATTAATGAAATCAATTGTATTCGACATTATTATCTTACTTTCTTTTTTACAAAAATTGTTATATTATTTCTCATAGAATTATAATATAATATATAAAATAAATAAGTAAATAGATAATAAAATAAAATGAAAATATGTATATATATGTATGTGTGTGTGTGAAAGCTCGTGAAAAATACGCTTGCGTTGTATAAACCCAGTGAATGACGTCAGAATCATGAAATCTAGGCCGTAGAGTTGAACGACTGTTTGAGTGTGCACCGAACACCCGCGTGTATACTTTGCTCTGTGCACCGAACCCAATCCACTGCACTCACAATATAACTTTTGTATTCAACCCTTTCAATGAACGATTGCCATTCATATACTCAATATAATGATGATAATAATAATAGAAGTAATAACGATAAAATATAAATGAAAACAGACAAAAAAAAAAAACAAAAAAAAAAGAAAAAAAGAAAAAATAGAGAAAATTAAATAAATCAAATAAATCATGTCTGATATTTTTACTAATTTGTTATTATGACTATATAAAATAATAATGTTTATTATGATTATTAGTTTTAATAATATACTACGTGATTTAGATTTTATATGTTAATATATCCATATGTAAAAATAATGTAATGATATATAAATTATTAACATTTAATTGAATATGATAAAGATTATTTGGATAAATAAAATTCAATAAATGATAAATATGCATGTTATTTTAATTTATCCAAATGAATTGTGTGTGTGTGTGTGTGTGTGTGTGTTTTTGTTGAGTTGAGCTGCATAAAGTTAGTGAGTTTTTTTGTTAAAACGAGAAGTTTTTGATTGTGGGTGAGATGAGATGTTTTTTATTCATTTGATCAAAATTCATGAGATAGAATTAATGAGTTTATTGGGAGTATTTATAAACAGATTTTATATAGAAATGAAAATATGGATAAAAAATGACAGTATAGAGATGTTGATTAATAAATTTTGTTGCAATGTAATAATATATATATTTATATTCATTCATAAATTTTAAGTTATGAACATTCATAAATTGGATACCTGACGTCAAACTACTTATTAATTTATATATGATGTTTTTATAAAATTATTCAATAATGTCAAATAAAATTCATATTTATAAATTCATCAATGAAAAATTTAAAGTAATATAATATTCAACAGTGAATCCTATTTTTGTATAAATATTTTTGTAAGTGAGTTATTGTTTGTTTATATAAATACATGTCACTGATAATTTATATGAAAAAAAAAAAAAAAAAAATTTATAAATGGATGTTATAAAAATATTTCACAATATTTTGTCTGGTAATATGATAATACTAAACAAACAAACAGAAAAAAAAAAGAAAAAAACCAAAAATAATAATTAATAAACAAAAAAAAAAATTTTTTAATTCCCATCAGTCACATGCAAATAAAAAAATTAATATTGAAATATATGTGATGATTCAGCAATATATTATAAAATACTTGCACTTATCTAACTGCATATATAATAAAAGTCATTATCTGTGTTCACTTTACAATTATACAATCTTGATAGAACAAAAAAAAAGAAAAAAAAAAAAAGAAATATAATGAAAGAAAAAATAAAGAAAAAGATGAAAAAAAAAAAAAAAAAATTGAAATAAGAAATAAGAAATAAAAAAATAATTAACGTAAATCATAAATTCTCGAATAAATCATCAAATCCAATGACGTAAATGAATTTATATCGATGATATGATTTTGCAATTGAATGAATCAATTAAAAAAATCACTGTTCCAATAAAATCCATATGCTGTATATAAATATTGTATTTCACAAAAAAAAAAAAAAAAAAAAAAAAAAATCTCATGTTTACATAATATTATTAAATTTCTTTCTTTTTTGATTTCTTCATCCCTTTCTTTTTGTATCCATCATTTTCATTGATTTAAATAATAATTAATATATATATTAAATATTCTCTGTAAAGTCTATAAAAAAAAAAAAAAAAAAAAAAAAAAAAATATGTATATGACATAATTCATATACCCAGATAAATAATAAAAATATAATGAAGTAAATTTCATCTATTACTCATACTATATACATATATACACATAATAATATACACAGTTAACTATCACTATAACAGGGGCAAATCTATATGGCATCCGTCTACGGAAACTCATATCCAGGGTCAGCTTTGACGTCAAGCATTGGCACGCTCAATGTGTGAACATTATATATCTGTGATATAAAACACAAAATGAATATTGTAGTTGACATATATAGTCCCTTAACTATATATATGAGTTTTAAGAATTTTGACAACGACCAATACACCAATTGATATTTGATTTCATAAAGAGAAAAAAAAAAAACAAAATATTTATATATATTCTCATCTCTGCAATGACGTAGGTAGAAACAGTTCATTGTTCTCTTTGATTTTAGTTGAGAATATAATAGGTATATATACATTTATATGTATATTATAAACGGCCCACAAAGTGCTGTTGGCATCGCACAAATTGTTTCCAATAATTTTTTCCTTTTTTTCTTCATTATTTTATTCAATAACAAATGACTTTACCTTTCTACGCTCCCAACCACATCGTCTCTCATTTTTAACAAAGCAAAAAATATTTATATATATACATACATATTCTACATCATACAATGTAATTTTATACAATCTATGAGAATCACGATAAGCAAGAAAATAATGAAATAATAATAATTATACTTTCATAAAATTAAAAAAAAATCCAACACATAAAATCCAAATAATTTATGGGTTGACACGATTACTGATAACGCACCTTCCAAATCTGCCATACACTACTCAATAAATAATTGATGGGGGAAGAAAAAAAAAAATTAATAATAATAATAACGATATATGGTTATACACGTGTACATATATATGAATGTATGTGTGTGTGCGTGTTTGCTAATGTACGCAAACGTTGTGCGTCATCAAATATTGAAAGCAAATTGTAAAACAAAATATACATATACATATATACAGTAATGAATAAAGTAATAATAATAATAATAAATTATTGTCTATTGACGTACAATTTTATTTGTTTAATTTCAATTATTATACATTTTTGTATTCTCGATTTGTGTGATTTATTTTTTTTTTTCATCATTGTCATTCGATTTTTAATTGAAAAAAAAAAAAAAAATGTTTTCCTGTCTATTGCACAGATTATTGAATGTTGAATGCATAAAGGGTTTTCTACTTTCTGTTTTTAATTTTTAATTTTTCAATTTCACAAGTTACGATAACAATTGAAATAATAAAATGTTATACGTAAAAGATGGGACAATAATTAAAATCATATTATTGCATTTCTAATGATGTTATAATGGAATATTAGATATTTATCTCCCCTTTTTTTTCTAATTCATTTTTAATGACAAAGCGCGTTTGATCTTGCAAGGGAAAAAAATAATATTCTTCACGTTCACACATTGACATGAACAATGTGAATACATATTCATATTTCATATACACATATGCATGTATACACCTTTATTTATATACATAGATGTGTATATAAATATATATATACAGAAATATAAATATTTCGGGACGTAAGAACTAAATTTAGAGAACATTAATGTGCCGAGACAATGAGTTCTGTGAATGGAGTTTGTGTTGTGTACTTAAATTTGGATTCAAAATCAAAATTATACCGTACAACAAAGAGATGAAAGATATCAAATGTAAAAGCAAGTAGAAAAAAAAAAGAAAATAATAATAATAATAAATAAATAAATAAATAAATAAAATATAATAAATACATTGTTAGTATTGTTTGAATATATAAAAATTGGTATTACTGTATAATCATACACGTATAATCACATATTTGAAAAAAGAAAACAAAAAAAGATGAAAACTAAAAATAAATATAACGGATGTGAATTTTATTTCATAGAATAATAATTTGATTCATATATATATATATATATATATATATATATATATAATAATAATATAAATTTTCATTTATATTTCAGTAAAATCAAACATATGCCCTTGAGGTATGGAAATAATAAATCAATTTTTATGAATAAATGAATAAATATATGTATCTAAGTCGTATGTATTAAAATAATAAAAAAATAAAAAAAAGTAACGTACCGATTTTGGTGATAAACATGCGTCATTCAAATACAGATGATGAGTCTCCCAACGTCGTAGAAATTTACTCGAGAGTATTTTACTGACTAGTGTCCTAGTATGATTTAAATAGCACACTTGTATATCACCCTCTTCAAGTGGTTTAAAACGTGGACCAACTGGACTTGGACTTGATGATCCACTAGTTGATGAACAAATCGTTGATTGTTGTTCAAGATTTGGACATGAACGTGCAGCAGGCAAACAATTAGGTGTATCAAGGGTATCAGATTTTTTCAAGCACAAACTAACAGGCGTGCATTCTTCAGTTACTGAACTCGTTTCAGCCGTTTCTGATGGTGAATTATTGTCAGTACCATTTGCCACGACACCCGTTGACAATTGTGGTGAACTTGTGCTTGTACTTTCTTGTCGCATTGCGCATCCATTAACTGCTAAAAATGAATAATATGGAACTTGAGCAGGTGCAAGACCAACAGACATTGCGGCAACAGGACTGGACGGCAATGATAAACCTTCTTCAGTTTCAGTTTCCACTTCGCAACCCTCATCATCCACTTCCTCATCTTCTTCTACTTCATCATCCTCATCGACTATTTCTTCTTCCTCCTCCTCTTCCTCTTCACTAAATCCATTCAATGACGGTAAATCATTCATTGAATTGTTCACAACTTCATCTATTAATTTAACATCACTGTCTTGTTTTGTGACACATGTATTTGGCAGTTGTGATAAATTTTTTAAATTTCTCGATGATGTTGATGATGACGAGGCGATTGATAGTGGCGATAGTGATGAATTATTTGTTATATTACCATTGGAATTTGATAAGTCTGAACGTAAATGTATCAGTAATTTTTTTCGCCATCCACTACTTTTACGTTTTGACGATGTTAATGATGATGACGATGACGACGACGACGACGACGTCGACGAGGATAACGATGAAGAAGGTGATGACGTTTTAATGACATCACGATTTATTCCATTACTATTTGCCATTGTTGATACTTTTACATCAAGAGTTGCAAGTGGTGCTGATGCCGGTGACAATGGATTTGTATCGAAATAATCAGATTTAATTCCCGGTAATGTGTCAGTACTGCTACTATTTGATAATGATAATTCTTGATCGATATACTGTATTGATGATGAACCAGAACTTTCACTCACCGCTTCTGAACCACGTCGATGTACACCTGATGTAATTCCATTAATTGTCGACGTCATTGTCGTCACTGTCGTTGTTGTCGTCATCGTTGACAAAGAATTTGCGGTTTTTGTCGTCGATTGCTGTGATGTTGAAATTGAAGTGGGGGTCGTTATCGTACCCCGAGGCGTGCGCGTAAAAGGACTTGTGAAACAAAACATCGTTACAATAAAAAGGATTAAATCAAATACGTAAATATATCTCGTGAGATTTTTTAAATGTCATTGAACTTTATAATGATTGGGGTGAATGACAATCAACGATATCACAATCACAATTATTTTTATATTTGTGATTTTTTTTTTTTTTTTTTCCCTTTCTTTATTACAGAAATTTTTTTGATATTTATATTTATCGTCTTTAATTTAATTAAGTTTAATTTCTTCTTTATTATTTATTTTTAATACTGTTTTTTTTATTTTATTATTTTTTTTTTTTTTCACTCAACTAGACACCACAAAATTTTATAGAAAATGATCACATATTTCAAAAACTGTCGATTGACATACATTTGTTGTCCGAGCCCATTGGACGGTGTTTCGAAACATTTTCATCATGCACAACGGTCGTCGTTCTGTCATTAATATATCAATCACCATCATCGTCATTGCATATATATTAAATCGTATTTATAATAAAATATCACATATAAATGATTGTTCTATTAAATATTAATGAATATGAAAAAAATATATATTTTTTTTTTGTTTGTATTATCAAATTTTATCCAAATAAATTGTCCTAATTTTTTTTAATACTATTTAAAAAATTTCTCACACTATATGTAATTTTACCTGTGCGAAATATATCTCAATAATATTCACACACACATATAATCACATTAAATAAATGTTTATATATTTATTGTTCAAATGTATTGAAAAATTAATCAAAAAATAAAAAACAAAAAGGAAAAAAAAAAAACCCACGAAAAATAATATAATTGTTATACTTGTTCAAGATTATTCAGTCTTGTTATTCTATAATCTTGAATAGATATATATTAATATTGTATTTAATCTGAGAGGTCAAAGCTCGGATTACTGTTTTCAATGTGATGAACGATATAATAGTCATGTGTACGGTACAAGAGTACATTGAGTTTGTGTGGCTGCGTGCAGTATTAAAGATGTATAAGCTCTGAAGAAGCACGACGGCCAAAGGGGTGATGAGGGCGTCGCGGCGCCTGACGTTTCTCTCTCTCTCTTTATCAATTACCCTCTCTTCCTCACACTTTGGTCCGTTCCCTCAGCGGATCGATGAGCCTCACGAATGATCGGATAAACGACTCGTACTCCCGCGGGAATTATTTTATATCAAATGTGCAACGTTGGGAATTTATTTACGTCAATCACAAAATACACAATTTAAATACAACACAATATTTTAAGGTAAAATTTTTTGATTTTTATTCCTCTGTTTTTTTTTCCTCTTGTATATCACGTGATTAATGTATTAATTTATTTAATTATATGAAATATTAATAATGTGTTTTTATTGTTGAATTTTTTTTTTTTCCTCTTTTTTTTCTCTTATCAATCTCATTCATTGATTTCTCTCTGAGGCTGTCGCTAACTGAACGAATTTATTCACTATTCGTGTGTATAATACTCTCTCGTTCTCTCTCTCTCACTCTCTCATTTCCTCCCACTACACGCGATGTGCGCTCGATACTCAATATATTTTGTGAATATATACTGTCACGCGCACATGAAACCCCCAATCAATTGAATTTCTTCGTGCGTAACTTAAATTCATGTATATTTATATATATATAATTTTTTTTTTCTGTTTATATACACATGTAGATAGAAATAATTAAACAAAAAAATAAAATAATAATAATAATAATAATAATAAATAATGATAATCGTAATAAAACAAAATGATAATATTTCTAAATATAAATCGTTACAAGTTTGATAACTAATTAGACACTGTACAATTTTATATCAATTCCAATTTGACGTACCAATATTTTGACAGAAGGTATTTGAGATTTTTGTATGATACTTATACCGATGATACGTACCGCACGACCGACGGTTTAACACTAATATATGATACGCATATACGTGATCGCAGTAGTGGCTGCGCTGGTTTCTCTGTCTTACCTTGGGGGGAAAATAACGTTTATCTACGTCAGGCTGACGCTCGCAACACATGCGCTGACACACACACACGTAAATAAAGAGAAGGAGAGGAGGAGGCGAAGAAAAAGTAGAGAGGAAGAGACCAGAGGCCTCAACGTGTTCATAGGAACTTTGTCACAGTAGTGTATAATAAACAAAAAATAATAATAATAAATTAGAAAAAAAAAAAACAAAAAAAAGATTGAAAGAAATGGCAATGAGATTAGGTTGTGTAAATATATACATGTTTATATTTATTGCAAATATAAATTTTTAAATTTTGTATGAGTTACCTTCGATTAATGTAAAGTGTGTCAATACCTACGCAAAATTTATGTTCAGTGTATGTGATATAATATAAAATGATTATTGAAGTGATTGGTGGGTTAATGCCAGCTTTATTTCAATGTGACTTCATGCGATGATAAAAAATATAAATGTGAGTGGGAGTTGTAAAATCAAAGAAAAGCACATGGCGTTGAGAGATTAATTTCACTGTAATTCCCAGAGACAGAATTTTTTCCGGGTATCAAAAATACATTTTGTATTGATACACAGGGTTTTTTTTTTTTTTTTTTTGTAGAATGAATCAAGAGATTATGTAAGCCGTGAAATTTCCATTTGAATATCTGAAAAAAAAGTTGTGAACAAATAAAATAAAAAAAATTATTTCGAAATTTGGAATGAGCCGTAAAAAAAAAAATATTAGTTGTATTTGTTAAAGATATATTTTCATATCAGTCAAAATATTCCCACTATCATTAATACCAATAATTTGAAAATAATTGTTTAAATATAATTTGACGTGATTAATGTAAAAATTTCATGAGCATTCATGATGTTCGTGATCATTAATAATGTCAAGTAATGATTAGTTTACTAACATTTTTTCAAATATACACATATATATGCTGATAATATTTTATAAATAAATAAACCTAACGATCTAATTTTTGTTTATATTCCCATTTATTATACAAATTTATACAATGATTAATATTATTGTCTTTATCTCTGTATAACACAAATGCATTTGTGGGTAAAATATTTCAGATAAAACCCCTGATATTTTATTAATAGTAATGGAAAATGTTAAGTCTCACCATTGTATATACTCCTGAATAAAAAGAAAATAATATTCAAGTACATCATTAATCTACGACTCTTTTCGTCGTGAATCCAATATAACTTAACATGAATCTTCTAAATCATCAATTTCAATCTCAATCAATTCTTTTGTCATCCACGCTTCAATTTCATCCACACTGAAAACATGAATAAATGAATGAATTAATGAAGAATAAAATACAGTCTTCCGTCAAACGATATAAACTTCAGATTCTGTCACAAAATATTTTTCTTTCTCAATTGAATAAAAAAAGTAATAAAGAAAAAAAATTCATGATGACAGATATTGAAATGAAAAAAATTAAATTAAATAATACTCACGTGCGTGGTACATCAGTTAAATTTTCAACGCCCTGTTCCGTAATTAAAACATCATCTTCAATTCTGACGCCACCAAACTTACGGAACGTCATCAATCTCGTGGCATTTATAAATTTATTTTGATTAGAATTGGCCAATGCCGAGTCCAACAACTAAATGAAAATTTTAATAATTCATTTAATATTAGCATAATTATTTCATTAATTATTTGATTTATAAAATTTTTCTTCTTTTTTTTTTTTTTTTTTTTTTTTTTTTTCGAGTCAAGTATTACTTACAGAGTCGATAAAATAACAGCCTGGTTCTATTGTCAATACCATTCCCGCTGCAAGAGTTCGGGCAGTTCTCAATTTACGTATTCCTGGAGCGGTAGGTCGTTCTGGATTACCCGGAAGATAACCACCAACATCATGTACATCCAATCCAAGTAGATGTCCAAGACCATGTGGTTGAAATATTTCATTTAAACCAGCGGCTATCATATCATCAATTTCACCATGAAGTAATCCGCCGGCTTTCAATGACGAGAGAAGAACTCGATTGGCCAACAGATGCATATCTGTCCAACTGATACCAGGCTTAGCAGCATCAATAATTGCATTGCGGGCATTCAATACAGCATTGTAAATCATTTTTTGATCCTCTGTAAATTTTCCATTCGCTGGAAAACTACACGTTATATCAGCTGCATAACCGCAATAATTTCCACCCATATCGAAGAGACTGAAATAATTTATAAATTATTTCACTTTCAAAATTATTACGTCTTTATTTAATTAATTGATTCATCATCATTATTATTATTATTATTATTATTATTATTTTCAACATACCACATGTCACCATCATGCAATACTTTATTGTTAGGTGCTCCTGCATGTCCATAATGCAAAATTGAGGCATTGTGGCCCGTACCACAGATACATGTATACGACACATGTCTGCATCCACCCACAGAGTAAATGTATTGCTTGAAAATTGCTTCGCATGAAAATTCAGTCATTCCCGGGCGTACCTTTTTCATTATCATCTTGTGCGCATCAGAACTAATTTTACTGACGTAACGCAATACGTCAATTTCACTTGGTGTTTTGATAACACGGCTGAAACATTTTAAATAAGGTATAAATATATAGAGTATACAGTTGAATTACATTGGGAATGATGAATGAAAAGACACAAATAAGTGAAAAATACATTTATTTGAGTTTGAATATTGGCTCTTCGGCCTCGTCAAATCTACGAGATAAATAATTTAAAATATTTTTGTCAGTGTTTAAACTCAACAATTTTTTGTAATCTAATGTCATTACACGTAATCCTAATTTTCTTAAATGTCGTGATCTCATTGACTGTGGACCAATTAATATTGTTGAATTACGACAGTAGTGGTTAGGTAAATGTATGAGTACAGCTGTTTTATATATTACTCTTTCATTCATTAATGCAGGTAGTGGTGAATTAACAGTAAAAATAGATGACGAGGTCACTGGCAGTGGATGTATCATTGCATCAATGACGTATAAATCAAGTGTCGATAATTCACCAAGAATAACGGCTTTCGATATCTTGTCTTTGTCACCTGCTATTTGGGTCAGTTGATCATGTATAAGTTTTTCAATTCGTTTTAACTTCGGTCGCAACGACAGAGTTTTATTTTCATTGCCCAAAGAAAAAATATCACCACTGTATTCATCACATTCAATTGACATAGCTTTATCGAATAATTTTAATTTTTTTTTCAATTCTCCTTTTATACTGGAATTACGTTCGTCATCAATTTTATTAATGAAATTTAATGTAAAAATTTTACTGATTAAATTTATTGGAAAGTGTTGTAAGTAAATACAAGATAGGAGAACATCAAGTGCATCATTTGGTGTTAATTGAGAAAATTTAATTAATAGTGCTTCGTCAAATATTTTCCAAAATTCTTCACCATCTGAAATCTGATAATTCAAATATCCAAGTGGTATGAATATCGTTGCTAACTGTCTCGCTGATATTCGCATTGCATTTTTCATTAAAAATTTTACGCAAACATAAAAAATAGTTGGATTATGTATACGAAAAATTTTACAGTAATTAATTATCGAAGAAATCAGAACAGGATTTGTTATATCATATCGTTTTGCTAGGACATATTTCTCCAATGATTTTTCCAAATCAATGTCATACACTTTCATTAATGTCAAACTCTGTAAAAACTTTATTGCTTCATTTTCCGGTGCTGAACTCATATGCATAGCCATCCATTTTTTAATACAATTCATAGCATCTGCCGCTTCTATGGCATTATTTCCAAGTGCAATGACTATACTTGCCATTTGTGTGCCAGTAAATTTCCACCAATGATCAATCAACTTTCGTAAAAAAATCACTTCAATAATTTTTTTACTCTCATTAAATGCCGGTAGAATTTTAAATAGAGATACTAAATTTTCAGCATTTATTGCGTCTTCATTAATTTTTATGCCTATCCACATAGAATCTATTGACGTACGATACTGAGAATTATCAAAAAGTGATAATATATTTATGACGTCTATAAATTGGTGATGAGAAAGCTTTCCATTACATGCACGCATGGAAACTTCATTGCACAATCGATCTCTGATTGAATTCTCCGTCAAACTAATTTTATCTTTTGTCATTAACACCAACGCTTCCACGACAATGTCACTGTCGTGACTATTTACAATAACATCGATGAGTTGCTTTATTACAGAACTTCTATTTGGTATATTCGATAATGTATAGTCATTAAAAGTATTATTTGAATGTTTACCTTTATCAGTATTACTTTCTTCAAATTGGAGTAATTTCTTTAAAGCTCTTAATGCTACTCGACAATTTATTTCGTCAACAATCGTATTTTCCATCAGTTTATATCCTTTAATATGACATTTTCGCTCTGATGTGTCACATATTTTTTTTGAATTTTTATCAATATCACAGTCAGGAGCAAATAATACGGCAGTACCATCTTCCGTTTCGATTTCTATTTGACGTTGTTTTTGACGTTTTTTTCGATTTCTATGTGACGATGCAAAATTGACAGCACTAATGTCTGTATTTTTAACAACAAACATAGAATTATTAACAGTCTTCCACGTATTTTTAAACTTGTCATTCAACAATATACCAAGGTCATTTATTTTCGGTATAATCATTGGTAATTCAGCAATTTTATCATTTTCTTGTACAATAACAGTAGATTGAATCGATGATGATTCTCTTTCGAGGTTTGTTTTATATGTTTCTATCAATCTCTTGGTTATATTCCAAATGGATAGATTTGATCGATGTGACTGTGTGGAAATTTGTCGTAACATTTTGTCGATAAAAATTGTCACAAACAAAAATAATCAAACTCATGGTCAATGAATTTTTTTTTTTATCATTTGAATCACCAACAAATTTAAGAATTGTAATTCCATAATTATCTGTAATTTTTTTGTTTTTTCTCTTTTGTTTTTCTTAATTCATATAACAAATAACTTACCATTCTGCTATTTCCGGATATAATAATTTTTTATTGACTGAAAATCTGTGAAAAAGAAAAAAATATTGACAATTATTATTTCAATTGTTGTTACGATCAAATATTCTTTTTGTAGAATTTTATAAAATAAAACTTGTAGACGTACTCATCAATGCCGTCAAAAGTGGCCTCCTTCGAGAATAGTCCACTGTCAGTATTTTGTCCCCGCTAAAAATCAAATCAAAGTTGTGAGTTGATATTAAATAATACTATTTTTATATTTTCTAGACAAAAAATAAAATAAGCAAAAAAAAAAAAAAAACAAAAAAACAAAAAAAAAATGAAAATTTCAAATGAAATTCACTCTTTTTTCAGAATATTAAAATTAGATTTAGTTGCCTCAATTGTAAATCAACGTTGACAAAATATTCAAGGAGGCAAAGAGAATATTTATACCTTTATATATACAGAAAATGCTTTTGTGTATTTATATACATAATCAATTTCTATTTTTGTCAATACTAAAACACTTTATTTCAGACATTTAATAAATGATGCAATTTTTAAATACATCTCTCGTCCATTTGTGTTTATTGGCAATAAATATTTTTCGTATATAACATCCATGACATCAATTCACTGTCTATCAACCACACAAAACAAAAAAATATTCTCTTACGCAATATCAAAAAAATAAAAAATAAATTGAATAAATAAATAAATAAGATGAAAAAAAAAAAAAAAAAAAAAAAAAAAAAAAAAAAAAAAAAAAAAAAATGTAAAACAAAATGTAAAACAAAACAAAAAAACAACCGTACAAAACAAAAAATATATCGATAAAATAATTATTTTGTTTATTATGTATGATAATGTCTCTGAAAAAATATCTCGCGGGTTAAGCAGATTTAATTTTGTTTCTATTATTATTGCTACTATCGTTATCACTAATAATATTACTCTAATAATTAATATTATTAATATTTTTTTATGCGTGATGTATGAGATAGGGACACTGCGATTATCGTCGAGGTCAAGCAAAATATGGCGTTGCTAACGGCGACCTGCCGATAGGCTGTTGCGAATTCACTTGAATTAACCGGCTCGGTTCTTTTGACTCAGTTAGCCTTGGGATATTTGACCTACATTCGCCATCAATAACAAGCCACATTATAAAATCATACACGTGAAAGCTCTCGAGTTAAATTTCACATTTTTTTATTTATATTCTTCTTTCTGTTTTTTTTTTTTTTTTTTTTTTTTTTTTTCACCGCCCGATAATAATAGAGTAACATCCATTCATTCCATTTTATTATTAATATAATGTTTTTTTTTTGTTTGCTACTCAGTGATTCTTTCAACCGAATTAAATTAAAAATTTTTTTTTGTCTCCCATCAAATCTCAAGTGGATCAGTATTTTTTTATTATTATTATATTTTTTTATCAACTCAATTATATATGCAAAAAGCGTAAATGTTGAAACCCCTAATCCAATAGTCTTTCGTCCCCTCCTACCTTCTAAAAGCTTTTACATTTCCATAATATTTGACTTACGAGAGTTAGAATAAGTTGGGCGTTTTTTTTCTTCAACACGTCGGCAATTTCATCAACATAGTAAGTTTCATCTACGTTATATCGTATTTTAAATTCATCCAGCGTACTGAGTTTGCCACACCAAATTTCATACTCAGCGGGTAATCTTGGAAAGAATAAGATTGACTTGGCTTTGGCAATGTCAATAGCTCCAAAGCATCCGGGTTCTTCAACACCAAAGCACCATTGAAAATACGACTCCTGCAATATATATATATATATATATATATAAAAATTAATAAATATATAATGTAAAAACTATTACCACATAAAAAATAAAAGACTAATAAATCTCAAATATTATTAATAATCTCATAAAATACTTGTAGACTATGTAAAATGTATCTAAAATAATTTATGTTTTTTTTTTTCAATTTTTTACTATTATTATTTTTTATTTTAAATCTCTACCAGGTCAAAGTTTAGTCTATTGTACGATCTTGTCGCGGTAGACGATCGAACATCAGGTCAACGCGCTCACTCCCACACCATCGCACAATATACATAGCACCATATATTATCTTCAATCACGCACACACAACTAACCACTTGATTTGTATATATATCTGTATACTAAAGTATATAAGAAATGTTTGCGGATGACATGGCAACGTATCGGGCGTGTTATTCATTACCGGAAGTATCTATAGATATATGTACTTACACATACTGATGCTGATGATTTTGTTAAAAGATTGTGGGCGATGCAATAAATTCTATTCCTATCTCGTCTCTTCCTATCTAAGTTTTTTCTTTTTTTATTTATTTAAACCTATATCCCAAGTAAATAATATTATTGTAATATTATCCAAAATATTATGAAAAAATACAAAGACAAAAAAATTTTAATTTTTGTATTTCTTCATATTTTTTTATATTAGTTTTTTTTTTTAAGTAATTAAGGATTGTGTAATTTATATATATATAAATATAGGTGTGTGTGTGAGTGTATATATTTAGGAAATAAACCAGCTGTTCTGCTGTGTCATTTGGCAGATACACACCTGCCTGAATTCGTAGTTAATGTCGGTGTCATTGAATGGTACATCATCACCGCCTTGAAGTACAACGAAGCCACCATTTGCCGGTACACCGGTCGTTCCTCTCAAACGATTTACGAGTCGTGCCCTGTTGTCACGGAAAAGAGACATTGGCACACGTAATGTGCGCTCGCCACGAATAAAACATGATTCCGTTGAATTTCTAAAAAAAAAAAAAAAAAAATTAATAAAATAAATGAATATATAAAAAAATTAATAAATAAATAATTTTTTTTTTCTTCTATTTATTAAAATTCAAAATTCATTTTCTATTGGTACAATAATTTTTATACCTGATTGATGAAAATATCAATGGAGATATTTTTGTAATACATGAGAAAGTGCTACTGAACATTTTGCAATAATATATAAGTGGATTATTGGATTACACTAGAAACCCATTTGACTTTTGTCACGCTACCCAACGCACGTCATCTACACAATAATATACAGTCGCATGTTCATTATAAAGTTCTTGATTTAATTTTCAAAAGTGTAAACATACACTGCAGTGTCACACATATTTAAACTAATTATTGAATAGTTATTTAATTATCTCAATTACTCAATAATTTATGTAACATAAATATTGAGAAAATAAAGGATTTTTATCAACTTATTGTTTGTTTTTCATTTTATTATTTTTTTTTTTTTTTTTTTAGAAAATAAAATCTTATTTTGCAATAAACTGTAAACAAACAGGAAGAAATATAACTATATTCATATAATTGAAAAATAGATTTTCTTTTGAGATAATAAAAAAAAAATTGCGATATCGCAAATGAAAATTACGTAAATTTATATATTTTTTTTTTGTTCAATTTCAATGCAAAATAACAAACATCCATTTTACAATGACATTAAAATTTTTATGTAATGGCAATAAAAGAAAATAAATGAAAAATATAAATTGAAAAAAAAAAAAAAAAAAAAAAAAAGCTTTTATTATATTTCAATTTATAGGACAAAGCTTTGTATGCAATTATTATTTGTTGTTAACCTTTTAATAATCTTACGTTAGTTAATTCAATTTATATACATTTATGGCACTTGAAATTGAAAACAATTTACGTTGAAATGAACGGTCGACATTTTGATGGGTCTGTGACTCTTTGTGAGAGCACGTTCGCGTTCAACAATTGTTGGATTTGAACTTGACGTGCACTACTGTTTACGGTAAATCATGGTGAGAGAACGCGGAAAAGTGGGTAATAAAAACACAAAAAAAAATATATATATAATGACAATAACAATAATAAATGAACGTCAAGCATTTATTCAGGTTGAAAACTATTCAACTATGAATGTGTATACACGTACAAACTAAAATATCAACTCAAATGATTTACTAACAAATAAAAAATTGAACAATAATTTTTTCACTTGTACTATTACAATAAATGTCATGTGAATTATATTAAAAAAAAATGTAATATGTAGATATTATACACGATGCCTGTTACAGAAAATAAATATAAAAATAAAAATATCACCGATAAATATTTATATCTTTTACCAATGTAATTATTATTATTATTATTATTATTATTATTATTATTATTATTATTATTATTATTATTATTATTATTATTACATTTAATGATTTTTAATAGTCTATGTTTTTGTAATATTACTTTAAATTTAACGTATAAATTTATTTTTAATGATGAAAAACCGGTTTTTACAAAGTGTCAACGCACGACTTATTGACCTTTTCCAGCTTCCGTGTGTATTATAATCATTTGAATGAATATAATTCTAAATGAAACAGAAATAAAAAAAAAATAATAAAAAAGAAAAATAAAATAATAATGCAGGATGCGGATTGTAAATGTAGTTGTAAACTCAACGAGGTGAACACATTCGATAACGTCCGGTGGTTTCAAGACAAATAAAGAAGAAAGAAAAAAAAAAAAAAAAAAAAAATTAATATGAAATAAGAAACAGAGAAAAAGGATGCGCGATACAATTGTCTGATATACATTCATATGTGTATATACAGTCCGGGAGACTTTGACAACGGAAACAGCTCTCTTCGTTGACTATATAATATATATTTATACAACTATACACTACTTTCGCAGGTGTATTCGAGTTATATTTAAGCAGTGTCATTGAACGCCTAACGACTGTAACCATCGAGATTTTCTGGTGTATTCTACTACTTATCTAAGAATAGACGTTCAAAGATCAGTGTACTATTTCAGAAAATAATATTTATATTATTAGGTACGTCATGAAGATATTGCGAAATTTGTCTGTGAGAAAAAAAAAATGTTACATAGTAATTTTTTTTTTTTTTTTTTTCAAGAATTACATTTCTATATGTATGTATAGATAATTATATGAATTAAAAAATGTATATTAACATTAATGTAAACATGAATACTTGAATTATTACTTTTGATTTTGACATATTCATAAAAATTGTCATATTTTCCGTTCACTCTAATGTAAACAATCGGACTGTTTTGTATACAAGTGAACGCAACATTCATAACCTCAAAACCCCCACGTATAAGAGAAAGCAGTAAGATTATTTTTTTTAATCGCGCGCCAATTTGAAAGTGCATATGCAATTTATGTTAAATTTACTTCAATTGAATTTCTAATAATTTCATTGTTATGAAAAATTAATTATTATATATATACATATATTCATGTTATTATTGGAAACATATCAAAATTAAAAATGTCCAATTGCCTGTCAATACGGATTAGCACTATCAATATTTAAAAAAAAATCAAACAAACAAATAAACAAAAAACACTTCATACTAATAAAATATATTCATAAAGAAAATATAGTAAGAAAAAATTACGATGGATAGAAAGAAAAAAATAAAAAATTTAAAAACAGAAAAAACATCCTGAGTAATATGCATAAAAAAAAAAACAGTGTGAGGGAAATGGCACTATAATGGCAGCGCGCACAATTTAAATGTAAAAATAAAAATGAAAAATCACGAGTATAGGTTAAATATACGAAAGATATATAATTGCATTGTAATAGAGAGTGTTTATTTTGCCGGAAAAAAAAAACCTATATTTTTTTTTCTTCAAAATAATAATAATAATAATAATAATGCATACTAATAATAAATAAGTAGATTCACATTTACATACGCGTATAATTTATTTTGTCGTTCGCGATATTGAGGCCTACTTTTTTCAGGGCAACGACACAAAACATCACGTAAATATACTTACGTGCTTGCGATTTTGGTGGCGGCCATATTGGAAAATGTCCGATGTTACTCTGGTGGATCGATGTATAAGTGTGAGCTAAATGTATACCAATGCATATAATATATAATGTGAGGTTATGTACGTAACGATACGTTTTATACACGACACTGTATCCACACTGAGAGAATAAAGAGAATGAAACGACAATATATATAATAAAAATGTCGAATTTAAACGCGTTTCACGATTTTAATTGCTTGTCAATATCAAATTTCAAAATCAACTGCCGATAAATAAATATATATATATATATATATATATATATTACATTGAAACACTAGATATATATACACGTAACTTTGATATATTGTAAATGTAAACATACGAAAATAGCGATGACACCATCACGTTATAAAGCGAATGGAAAGGGTTTCATATATCACACTTTGATCAATCATATTCCCCCTTATCATTCATTTAGTAGGACATTGACCTCTGAAAAACATGTTCGTATAAATCTTTATAATATTATGCAACCACCGTTGATTATTATTATAATTTTTTTTATTTTTTTACTTTATTATTTATTTTAGTATACCAATTTTTATTTATGTATGTTAAATTGTTGACAAGGTCAATCCGATTTGGGACTTGTTTACCAATATGACAATAAGTATACACGTATATATTTACGTCTACATATTTAAAAGATTTAAAAAAGTAGATCAATATAATTGGTTGCTAAATATGTTTGTATACATATCAATTTTTTTTTTTGTTCTCACTGCATATATAAATGTTAAAATTCTAGGAATATCAGCAATATTTTGCAAGCAATCGATAACAGCCAAAATGTATATATGTGTGTATGCTCCAATTTTGCCTTATATACGTGAGAAATATTCATATTTGATAAGTACATCAGCAATCTCCGGTGGACGAAAATATATATGTATAGATAACGTATGAATATGAAAAGAAATATATGCATGAAATATTTGAATATATTGAAAGATAATCCTGTCTATATTTACTATTGATATTTTTAATAATAATATTAATACCGATATGATTGATTTTTTTTTTCTTTCAACAATTTTTCTAAATTTATTTTTAAAATAAATATGTATCGTTATTTATTTTTTATTTTTTTATTTTTTTTATTTAGGAATGTATACATAACCGTCCCGTCATGTTGATGAGGAGAAAAAAGAAGGAAAGAAAAAAAAAACAGGCCCTTCCAACGCTTGATACTTTCTCTTCATGGTATCCAATTCTTAAAAACATCACAATGGCTCTTGGTTGGCTGTAAAACGTTTGTGAGAGACCCTGAAGTAAATTAAGCGTTGGTGCAGATTATTTCTTTGTCCAACACTGTGAGCCTTTCCAAGGGCGTAGGATCATGGGGATATTATATTTATTATAAATAATAAACAAAATATATATATATATATATATATATACTAATACTCTGTAATTTTATTCTACGCTGTTTAAACGACCGGTAATTGTTTTTTTTTTTTTTTTTTCATTCAGAGTAGTGTCCTCGCTATTTTAAAAGAAAAAAAATTTATACAAAATGATAATGATGATGTGTTATATAGCATTACCCATTACACAAAGATGACTTGACTATTTTTGCAATGTTTCATTGTTGATAGCTGAGCCGTGTTAGATTCTATTCGTCTTGACGCAACAAAGTCGTATTTTGCTGTAATGCCAATTTATAAAAATGAGGTTGCTGTTGCAATATCAATTCATTCAAATTATATTGCATATATGTAGAAAATTTGTATTTTTAGTACTGACATCAGTCGATGTTAATATCAAACATTTTGATATCGACAAACACCTGGCGCAGTAGACATTAATAAATATAAAATGAATATACATACATGTATTTATGCAATTGATATATAAAAAGTAGGAAAAAAACAAAAAAATAAATAAAGAAAGACAGAATATGGACTGAGGAGGGGAATTAGGAAATATTTGAATTTTCAATTGATGAGCGTACGCAAATTTACTTTTGGAACTTGTAATATTTTTTTTTTATTATTTTTATTTATTTATTCATTTTTTTCTTTTCTTCCATCTATAATTACAAATACCAAACGCTGCACGTTCGGCGATCACAACGAGAAATTTTTTGTTATTAATTAATTAATTAATTAATTTGTTTGTTTGTTTTTTCCTATAACGATTAATTAAGAAAAATAATAGAGATCACTCTTCGCATCATAGAAAAAAAAAAAAAAAAAAGAGATACATTGACGCAAACTGTGCACGCATACATAATTGAAAAATGAAAATTAAAAAAAAAATGAAAAAGATAATATAACTATATATAATAACGAATACAATTCATCCATACAATTTGCGCCCTTTCCTATATATATATAACATAGTTTACTAAAAATAAATCCCAACGCGGTACTGGACATATATATAATAATAACTACATACAAACTAATTATTGTATTAATATTTCTACACTAGACCAAATTTGTGATGGTGCTGATGTGTCAAAACGTTTTTTTTTTTTTTTTTCTTGTTTTGTCTTACATATGAAACTTGTACTCAATTTAATGATAACTATTACATTATATATTGTAATTGCTCCAACAATTATTAATTTAAATGTTGTATACACGTATTTTTTTTTTTTTTTTTTTTTTTTTTTACTCATCAAGTTTATAATTGACAAATATTAATTTATAAATTTATTTTCGTTGATATCAACCAACACGAATCTACTTATTCATTAATCTATCTATTTTGTATTTAATTAATCTCTCTCACTCTTGTATTAGATGAATAATTTTGCATTTTATGATTTATTTCATTTCCATATATTTAAAAAAATGACAAAAAAAAAAAAAAAAGTTCATTTCATCAACGCCTTTTGAACCAATTTGATAAATGGTTATACACATATGTGTATATATATATATATATATATTTATATATAAACTATGCACTAAAACATGCATAGCAACAAATGTTTAAATGTAAACTGTAAGTTGTATTTGAATTATTACTTTTTTTTGTTTCCCTTACTCTCATTGTTTCTCTTTCTCGCTCTCTCTCTCTCGCCCGTGACAAAAATTTATCTCTTTTACTGATATTATATTTTTGTTTTTAACTTCTCGCTCTGAATGCTATGAACATAATGACTATATATATTTATATACATGCACACATGGATAAAGTACAATAACATTGTAGTAGTATAGTGTATGAGTTATTGAACAATCGTATAGTGACGGAATTAATTTAATTTATTATTATTATTATTATTATATTTTTTTCTGTCGTGTTTTTACGAGCGAATAAAACACAAAAATGAATTTTAAATGAGATCACCGACATTTTTTATTGTATTTATGAAAGAAAAAACAAAAAAAAAATAATAATAATGAAATGAAATAAAATACTGATGTTTTATCGCACATTACATTGTCATCCAATTCGAAAATCTTTATACGTGTTTTTTTTTTAAAATTTATTTCTAATTATTTATATTAATGTATTGTACTTAGTGGTCATTATGTGTCTGGGATATTTTAAATATACAATAATAATTTTTAACTATTATATAAACGAATGTTCTATCTATATGAACTTTTCACCCAATACAGTTTTGCATTCGAGTGCGGTCTCGTGAAAATCTGAACAACTGCATTCTGGTTTACATATACTCGTATGTATATACCAATTGAGGTCCATAAATTGCCAACAAATACCAGTAAATGTCGATAACAGTTCAATGTACATAACGATTACTGCCCACTGTATAAGACGCAAAATAATAATAATAATAATAATAATAATAATAATAATAATAATAATGATAAATAACGTATGATATAAAATAATAATCATTTTCTTTCATCTTCTTACACTATACGAATTCTTGAATCTAAAAAAAATATCAAACATTTTTATTTGATAATCAATTCAATATTGGAAAAAAAATTAAAGAGAAAAAAATAGCGGTGAGTAATATTGATAGCAATTCACCTTTCTAACTATATTTTATTGAGCATCTTATCAATTCAATTTAAAAAATAAAAAAAAAAAAAAAAAAATGATAAAAGTTTATGAGGTGAATTTCAAAATATTCAAGACAATTAAATCTATGAAAAAAAAAAAAAAAAAAAAAAAAAAAAACTTTCTACATATACATAAAGCATTTTACTACATTGCAATTATTAATTCATATAATTCAATAAATGAATTATTTGTTTCATTTTAATTATTGAATTTTGACGAATAGAAATACAAAAGGCGTAGCAGAATAAATTTATATTTAAACCTATATAAATTCTCAATTTATATTCGAAAATTTATTCAATTATGTATATGTACAAATATATTTAATTGTAGTGGGAATCGTCAATACCTTATTTTATAAACGATTCTATCCGAACATTCACGAGCTCACCAAACTAAACAAAATCTTCTCCTTTCCTACGCCTCATCACAACCAACACTTCCATATTTACAAACATACCCATATACGGAAATTTCCTGTCTAATTTCGTTGCTATGACAATACAATTCTCTTGAATATATATTTATATGTACAATGTATTTTATTATACATTAATCTTACACGTGTATGTCTGTATATTTTTAATGTATATATTTTTCAAGATTCCCAACGACACAACGACCACAATGATAAATGATATAATCATGATTGCAGTGTGTATATGTATGTATGTATGTAAATAATGTGAATAGAAATGCTTAGAACACGATGGAATGATCAAGAGCGAGAAATCGAATAGTAAACAAAAAAAAAAATGAAAAGAAATTGTGAGGGAGAGAGATAGAGGGACCCTGAGAATCCAACATAAAACAAACACACAATATCTCATCAGCAACATTATCATCAGGCAACGGTGTCAATAATAATAATAATAATAATTATTATTAATTTTTTTTTTCGTTTTGAAATTGTTTTTTTCGTTATTTCCAATTATTTTTTACTATTTGAAATAAATGAATGTAGTAATTTTATATAACTATGTGTATCTAATAATTATTTATATTAGTTTTTACCCTGAATAAATTAGAGCACGTAGAGACAGGAGCAACACTCGATTTACAACAGAATGAATGAAAGAAAAAAAAAAAAAAAAAAATTAAAAAAGAGAGTAATTCTTTTACAGTTCACAGATCAAGTGGTTGGTATACTTCAGGTAATGGCTGGTCTTCTGAATCATAATAATATTTTTTTTTTTTTATATCCACGATGATGATGATGATGATGATGATGATGATGATGATGATGATGATGATGATGATGATGATGGTGATGATGATGTTGTAGTTGTTGTTGTTGTTGTTGTTGTTGTTGTTGTTGGTGGTGGTGGTGGTGGTGGTGGTGGTGGTGATGATAACTCCATCAATTTTTTCATTCTACTCTTCATCCTCAACTTCTGAATTTGAATTTGACATATCATTGAAATTCATTGTCTGCAATTTTTTAACTGCTTCATTTATTAAACGTCCTTGCTTCAATAATTCCAGTAATTTTTCATACGGATCATCTTCAGTATTCTTATTATTGTTATTATCATTATTTATACTATTTTGTGCACGTCGCATTTCAAAACGCGAACACATCAGATAAGGTGATGGTCTGTTACGCTGGCTAACACTTGATTTCGCTTTGAAACCCGTCAATCGTAAATTTTCTTTGATCTGTGATACTAATAGATCAACATCCGCAGTTAAAAAATCCTGAGTAGTTTCTGGCATCACTTTAAATATATACGTTGTATCTTCAGCACTCGGCATTTTACATTCACTTGAGAAATTTTTTACTATTTTTCCTTTTATTTTATTATCAATTATTTTTAAACAGTTGATATGATCAATTTGTTGAGAGGAAATATTCAAGATTGTATAATTTGTATACCTGAATTTTAGTTGGCAATAAATTTAATATTTTCTTCACACAATAATTTATTTGTGAAAATTAATTAATTGATAAAACAATTAAATATCAATGAATATTCCAACTGTACTTTTGTTAATAAATACTATTAATATTATTATCCTTATTATTAATGGCACAGAACATTAAATAACCCTGACCGAATGGTCCGGTCATACGAAAAAAAATAAAAACAGAGAGGTAGAGATACCGATGGGTAACACTATTTATATATGTGTATGTATATCGTATATATGTGTGTGTGTGTGTGTATGTGTGCGCGCCTGTGTTGATGTTTATCACGGAGGCCAAGTTCCTTTTTGAATTGTATACAAATAATGTGTAGTCCTGCACCACTTTAAATATTCTTCAACTTCTTTTATTTTTTATATTCAATAATGTTAAATGGATATAACACAACATCAAAAAAATTATATCACGTTATACACTTATATTCAATATAAATTGAATTTGTCGTAATTTATTGGATGATGCGTAATCTCGTCTGTAGTGCACAAAACAAATAGTGAATCATTCGCGTGATGACGCTTGATTTTTTGTATATGTACTATTCATTAATTTTTAATTTTTTTTTTTTTTTTTTAAATTATTATTTTTTTTTAATTTTTTTATTTATCAATTTTTATCTTTGAATTTACACAAATATATCCAATGTGTTGAGAAGCACGTTTACTAATTATGAAATAATGATCGTTTCATAAATAAACACTTGATAAATATAACATTAAATTGTTGGCACACAGAATTGTGTTTCAATGATAAATTCATTTATCGTTCTAATGTTATTATTATTTTATTTTATAATTATACGAATTATATCAATGAACTTTTAAATTGTCCGTGTGTATATTTAATATTCCTTGACGTTATTTATTTGTGATTATGTATCGTTGGCCGTATTCACGTCGTAGTCGATTCGCTTTTGCCAAGCAAAAGAGCAGTTGAATCAGCCAAACACACACACATATATACATACACACAAAAACACACAGATGTAGAGCAAAGATACACTTACACTTAACAAAGTGTGAAGATGTGTTGGATAGAGATCCGTTCGATTCTCTCTCACGGAAAAAAATACACACACACACACACAATGATAATAATAATAATAATAATAACACAACACTGCGCCAAGTTACATATACATATGTTTTATGTATGTATATGGATGTAATATAACCACTGTGTTTACTTTTTTTCTTGCTCGTTCATTCTTCTTCCCACTGAGAGAGTTGAGTCCGAAGTGATGCACAGCCCTTTCGGTTTTGGAATGTCGTCGGTTAACACACGCGTCGCAATCACGAGTATACAGTTTACACAAATATATATATATATATATATATATTTATTTATTTATTTACAAATATAAATATAACTTTGTATTGACGTATGTATTTATTTATAAATTTTACTTTGAATATATATTTTTCAAGAATAATTTTTTATCTTTATTTTGATGAAAAAAAATAAAATAAATTCAAAATTGATTGTGTATTATAATATTTTTATTTATGTATTTATTTATTTATTATTATTATTATATTGTATGTTTGTTTATTTGTTTTGATGAAGAAAATATTTTTTAAATTTTATATATTTTGTATACACAAGAGACAGGACGAATATTTTATTCGTTTCGTTTTCAAGCGACGAGCGAGAGTTTATATGAGTAAATTGAGCCAACCAACGGCTTACCGCTTGTGCCTTTGCCTTGTACTGTTGATGACGGTAGTGGCGATGGTAATATTTTTGTGTTTGTAAATGTAGTAGTAGTGGTAGTTGTGTAGTAAAGTAGTAGTGTACAATGGTGGTGGTGGTGGTAGTAGTAGTGCCGCTGCCAGCCATGAACCTCTCTCTCCCATACTCTCTGTTATTATTGTTTTGGCCGCGTGGCGCATGCGCATTAGCATTTAACTCATGTAAACAAACCGTTAACTGAAAATCCCTGGCAAATCGATAATATCCAATGTGCATATACACAAAACAAAATGTAACACAACTAATACATATTGAATATGTAATAGAGTAATACAATATTTATTTATTTATTATTTCTTTTTTTATTTTTTTAATTTGTAAATTTATGAAATTTTTTTTTTTTGTTTATCAATTGCAATTTTATTGGAAAAAAAAATAAAATAAAATAAATCAATAAATAAGAAGATATTATTGAAAAATTATTTTTCTTATTATATAAAGATGAAAAAAAATATATAAGTGTAAATGGAAAATTTGTATCAATTGTGCGCATGCGTAAAGGGTTTACGGTAGAGAATGAAAGACACCTGGTATACAAACGATTTTCTTTCAGTTGGTATTAGTAATGAGAAGAGTGTATATACAATAAATATACACGTTTCACATACATGTGAATAAATGAGTTATGTATATAGGATGGTTAGTTGGTAAGGGACGGTGATACAGAGGGGGAAGAGAGTGAGATAGAAAAGTCTGGATGCTCGGATCAAGGTTACTCTCGTGCATGGCTACTACGTCATCCTCCGGGAAGTATATCGTACGCGTGTGCAGGCCAACTGTGTTTGTCAACACATGTGTATTGTGAAGAAGCGTGTGGTAGTATGTATTTATCATAGCACTGTATAGCTGTATATATACCTATATATACGTGAGAGTATATCAATTGTCAATTGGCTTCATTATTTTGTGAAACCGTGTGGACATGTATGCAACGCAGATACTTTTTTACACAAAACTATTTGAGTTCATTGACATATACCCTATAAATTTAATTTAAATATATATGTATTTTCTTTTTTTTACATAATTATATATTAATGTAAAATTTTTTGTGGTAAATCAAAATTTTTTGACTGTAAACGATCAGCTTTTTTTTTTTTCCTACTTTATTATTATTATTTTTTATCATAAAAAGTGTAGGTTACTCGTGAGATTAAAAGAGGAATAGACAGGATAGTATGAGGTAGAGGTAGTAAATAATGTATATTTTTATGAAATAATTTTATGCTGACACATCTTCTTTGTTTTTGTTTAATTAATTTTAATACAAATAGTTTAATGTATATAATTAAATGTATTATGTTAGTGTTGAAGATTAAATATAAAAAATTTACTTGAATTCATTGTTATTCTTTATTGTTATTTTGCGATTTTTTAATTTTGACAATCGAATACTGTCTTTTTTTTTCTTTGTAATTCAAATTTTATCGTGACGATTTTGTTATTATTATTATTATTATTATTGTTATTATAGTTTCGATTTATGTATACATTAAATAGCCGTATAAAATTATAAAAATCAGACTGCTATCTTGAATAGTTAATTAATTATTCAATGAATTAACAAAATACGAACGGTCAACGATATGTTGCGCTTCGTCGTATATGTTTTTTAGACCATCTGTGTCTGCTAAAAATCTCTGCCATAAAATTGTTTTTTCTCGATCCAATGATTGTTGAGTCATTTTACTCTGTAAAAATAATAAAATATATACAGTAGTACAATTTACGGTATTTTTTTTTTTTTTTTTTTTTTATAATACGTACCATGAAATTTTTCAATTTTTTCCTAGTCTCACTAATACTACTTTGAGCATTTTCAAGTTTTTCCATAGTATTTTCTAATTCAATGGCAATTTTTTCTGGCATCATTTTAAAACTCTTTGTTATTCCATTATTTCTTTCCTGATTGTACAAGGCCATCAATTCTTTCTCCCTAATAAATGTAAGACAATAAAAAAAAGAAAAATCAAAAAATTAGAAAAATAATTTTATGATAATACAAAAAATATGGCCGAGTTATTCTCACATTGATTTTAAATTCGCTATTTTAGTATCCAAATCAGTATATAAAATTTGCGATTTTAATTTCATATTTTCCGTGATTATCTCATCGTATTTTTTATTTGCTGATTCTAATGAGTCTGATGAATTTTCTGTACCAAACACCATGGATGAAAATAATTTATTATAAATATTTTGATTGTAATAAGATGACGAGGTTATTGAGTCATAATTTGTTTGAATTTCCTGCATGATAGTCTATAAATCAACGTTTAAAATATTGAAAAAAAAATTTTTTTTTCATCATATATTCACATTTTTATATAAATACAGAGAGAAAAGAAAGAAAAGAAAAAATACTCACGGATCTTTTGGATGATAATGCATACTCTGTGCTGGAAAAACATCGAGCATTTCTGACAAATGAAATGATTCCTTTTAATTTTTGAAGTTGCATTTGCATCAATATTATCAATAAGTCAGAGTGTGCGTGGCCCATATCTTGTGCAAGGTGTAATAAGTGTTCTAATTTTGCTAAACGAATTTTTTTCCCTTGCAATCGCGCTTCACCATTTTCAACTAATATTTTTGTTATTGACGTATTACCATAAAATTCTACAGATTCTTTCAACCGATCCACTAATAGCCTGTTATTTTCTTTCAGTATATCTCGTTTGGATGTTAATTCTGCTATTTCTACACTAAATAGAATAAAAAATTATAAACAAATTAGTAACAGAATCAATGTTTGACTTTAGTAATAGATACAGTTAAAATTATACTTTATTTGCGTATCAGTTTGTGGGATTTGAAGATTTCCATTATTGTATATTTCTTTGGCTTTATCAGCAAGTGCTTCATAGCCGTATCGCCAGGTTTTCCCTTCAATTTCGACCAATTTTGATGTTATTAAGCTATAAAAACATTAAAAAATACTTGTAAAGTTGTTTTTTTCTTTTTTTTTTTCTCCCAGTCAAATACAAATAATATATTCATGACAGTTCTTACTTTACTTGACATTGCATTAATTCGTGTGCACTGTCATTCTCAATTATATCATTTACACCGTCATTTGTCATAATACTTTGATTTGAATTCGACGTGTCTTGGGTCAAAAATTCTTGTTCATTTTTTATATAAGACCACAGGTAATTGTAATAAGTTTCAATTTGTTTTGTGAAAACTTCTAAAGGCACTTGTGTCCAGGAAATTATTGGACCGCGCTAAGATATAAACAAAAAAATTATTTACATATAATTAGTCTTAGAAATAAATTTTTCATCAGACAAGAAAAAAAAAAATTATTTACATTTTCTGCTGCTTCAGTATAAACTTGAACTAAATGTTGTAGCCTCTGATGCAATTCACGATGTGCCTCATCTAATTCTTCTACCAACGCAATACAATCGTGATATAGTTTGTTTTCTGCAATTCGTAATTTTTCTAATGCTGCTTCTTCTCTCTCAATGTCTTCATCAATTTTAGCTTCAAGTTCCCTTTGAAAAAAAAAAAATAATAATGAAAAGTATAAACAACAGAATGGAAAAAGTTTCCGATGATTATAATTCTGCCTTTTTCAATTAATTACAGATCACATTGCAATACTTACTGAAGTGTTATTAAACTAGTTTGCAAGGTATTCAGGTCTTTTAAATCAGCATCATATCCTTCACGTTCAGCTTCATATGCTTTTGATATTTCTACTTCAATATTACAATTGGGTTCGATTAATTGTAATAATTCTGGACAATCTTTCACAGCTTCGTTTAATCTAGTATCCAATTCATCACCGGTTAGCCACGCTCCACCTTCTTGAAGAGTTTTTTTTCTATGTAAAAGGATATTAATAATGAATAGAGTAATAATAATACATCACACATATAATTATCCTTATATTAATCGTTATTTACATTTTAATTTCTTCATTGGAAAGTATATTGTCAATTCCTATATTTTCTATAAACCATTTTAAAAAAGGTTGTACCGATGGATGTTGACATGTTTCATTCAAGATTTCAGGTGAAATTTTAAATTTACGTTCGGGCATCAATTCCTGAATTTTTTCAACGAGGTCTTTGCCAGTGATACTCATTTCTATTAAAATAATCTGTATGAAAAATTGAGAGAACTTTAATTCAAAGCAATCAAAGTGTAATATGAAAAGTTACTAACCTTTAATTTAGATTCATCTGTCAATAAAACACTCGAGAATTCTTAATAATATAAATTATTGAAGTCCATTCACTGTATATGGAATACTTTTTTTTTCCTTCTATTTATTCATTATTTCATTGAGTTAAAAATAAATTAAATATTAAATTAATATTTAATATTACGGGGATAGATTGACATATACTGAAATAAATTAAACTAAAGAAACGCCCGGTTTTTAGGCAGGGCGGATTTTCATAGCGAAATGCTCTGTTTAGCGCGCGCTTTTTTTTTTTAAATTTAAATACACTGAACACATGACCGAATGATATACATACATATTGAATTGAAATGAAAGTAATAATTTATCAATATAATAACTATTTTTGTAAGAAATGTATAATATTTCAATGAAAAATCATATATTTACATTTATGAATAATTAAACATTTACAGTCAATCAATGACGTCAATGTCAAATTTGTACATCATAGCTAAAAATATATACGTCCTATAAATATATTGAATGATATAATAATTAAGGTCGTGGTAATCCTGTGTGAATTCTGATTCCATGCATATCTTTGATTTTATCTTTGAGTGTCTATAAAAAAATTCAAAATTTGGTTTGTTATATTACTCTTTCGATAGATCAATAAATAGTAATTAAATTCAATTTATTTACGTCATTAATTAATCTGTGTTGTTTAACTGTATTGAGACCTTCAAATTCAGGTGCAATTACATTTACTTCAAACATCGCACCACATCCACCTATAATAAAAATTAATTATTTAATTATATTATATTGTTTATATAATGAATAAAAAAATGTTATGAGAAAATCATATTAATAATTACCTGATATGTCATTAACCTCAATTAATTGTGCTCTTGGAAATTTATTTTGTAAAATAGATATCATTTTTTCTTCAGCCTGTTTGCCTGCTAGAACACTGGACCGTCCACTCCATACTCTAGATAATAACTGTAAAACTTTTTGTTTATTTAATCGTTTCATGGTCATTTAAATAATTTATAAATATAAAAAATTTGAATTATATAATGACAAGGACAATTGAGAATTTATAATGAATGAATTTATTTTTCCGAATTATATATATCATAAATAATTCAATAATTTTACATACCGACATTCGTGGAAAATTTGATGTAATGACACGAGAGAACATGGTAACTGATATGATTTTTTTTTTCCAATTGATTGTTTATCCTATTGTTTATTATTACTTTTTTTTTTTTCCAATCAATGGATGTCCAAAATTTTCGTTTATATTCTACAAATGAATATATTATTCTCAAATATGCACTTGATTTCGATTGTTAGGTTATGGGGTTTTTTGAATAGTACACACCTAGTAGAATAAAATTTCATAATTATATATAAAATATTAATGATACTCTGTAATCAATCATAAAGTAATTATTATAATATAAAAGTTACTGATACTGTTAATATTAAATAGTACCGTAAATGAAGAACCGTAGTTTTATTCGGAATTATAAATATTTTGTAATGTATACAAGACTGCACGAAAATAGGTGTAATCTATGCCTATGTATATAATACATAGATGTTTAGATATAAATTACAAAATGGTACATGTGGCTTTATAGTTGTGTTGAACTGCAGCGCCGCAATACATTTGTGATAGTTGATCAAATCAGCAGTTTTGTGTATCAGACGTGTGTTGTATAATATAAGTTTGCATTATTTTAATTTATAAAATAATGAAAAATAAATAAAAATACAATTGTTATATTTTGTATAAGAGTGATGATTTTTTATAAACGATACAGTCAATATTTTTCTAGTTGTATCAATATTTATAAACAACTGATATATAAAATGAAGAAGTGATGATAGTTATTGGTTAGAAATTGGAATGTTAAACGAAAATTCGTAAAAAGAAATGAGAAATTTTATATATTTTATATATTTGTATTGTATTGTAAATAAATTTTATATATTCATTTAAACAAACAAAAAGAAGAAAAGAATAAATTGAAGGCATGCTAAATCGAAAGAATAATTGCAAATGACCGAGAAGGAAGGAAAAATTGAATTTGTATCAGAGCCATGCTCAATAAAACCGCGAAAATTTTCACCGCAAAATATTGTAATACGTTTAAGACATCGTGAAACAATTGGATGTCAATATCCAGGTACACAAGTTTTAATAGCACGACAATTTTATCAAAATGTTTTCCCGAATTTAACAGTAGTTAATGTGGAAAAGCCACCATGTTTTTTGAGAAAATTCAGTCCTGATGGACGTTTTTTGGTAGCATTTAGTGCTGATCAAACTTCTATTGAAGTTTATAAATATGCAGGGGCATCAGCAGCAGGCAAATTATTAGTTGATTGTAAAGGTGAATATGTTGGACATAAAAATGATGATAGAACGCTTCACATTAGGGGCAACATTTTTCAACAATTTTTCAAGGTAATGTATTTACTTATTTTATTAATTGTAGTATTTGAAAATATCGTTTTATTTTTAACATAAAATTCATTTTTACAGATAAAATGGTTGATAAATGTTGTTGAAAGTAATGAACAACTCAATCGAGAATGTAGTTTATTTACTGAAGATGGTAAATATGTAATAGTTGGCACGGCAAAACATATTCCTGACGATTTAAGACCACATTTTTATCAAGTGAGATATTATTATAATTCTTATACTGATAATTATTTAATATTTGTTTCAAATACAATTTGAAACTTTTCTCCCTTTTGTTTTATTTATCTATTAGATTTATTCTAATAATGAAGCACTGACACCAAATCCACGATCACCACTTGAAGATTATTGTCTTCATCTTGTTGATTTACGAATCGGAAAACGCTGTGATACAATACGCTTTAATGTTGATAAAATTTATTTATCGCATAATCAAGGTAAGCAAGTAGTGAAATTGAAACTTGAATAATTTACTAATTATTTATGTATTTATTAATTTTTTTTTTTCTTTTCAATTTCAGGTTTATATCTGTATAAAGATATTTTAGCGGTATTATCTGTGCAACATCAGACTATTCATATATATCAAATATTAGACGGAATGCTTATCAATGTCAGAAAAATTGGCAGGTTAATGAAAAATTTAAATTTCATATTATTATACGATGACATAAATTTTTATTTCATATAATTCTAAATTTTTTTTTTTTTTTTTTTTTTTTTTTTCAAATTGTCGATAAAGATTTTGTTTGGAGGATGAAGCTTATTTTGTTGCGAGTGGATGGCCTGGCGGTAATTCAAGAGCATTTCGCGATATTACTATTAACACATTTAAACACAAATTATTAGTTTATTTATATAAAAGGGCCGCAAATATTAGTAAAACTACACGTGATCCCTACGAATTGCGACGATTTTATCAGTACTTTGATCAGGTACATATATAAGGATCAAAAAATAAAATTAGATAAATGTGTGTGTATGTGGATTTGTGTGTGGTTTTATTTTAATTCATATCGATTTGTCTATTTTTTTTACAGTTAGGCGCATTGAGAATGTGGAAAATGCAATTGTTAGATACAAATCATATACTTGTACGTTATGCAAGTGAAGAAGTAGCAACATTACAAGCAAGTGATCCCAATGCACATCCTGCATTGTTAGTGGTTTATGATATGGCTGCAGCTAATATATTAGCTGCTTATGATAATGCATCGTCGCATATGTTAACGCAGCTTGAAAATTTTAGTGATTTCTTTAGAAATGCAGATTGTCAATATATTTGTTCACCATCAAATAATATTTATGCACGATTAATGCAACAAAGATTTAAACAGACAATTGTTAGTGCGAGATATGGTGGTGTAACTGAAGCAACAAAAAGATTACTATCGCAATTACCAATTTGTGCACAATCTTATTCTAGTTCACCGTATCTTGATCTTTCATTGTTTTGTTATGATGACAAATGGGTATCCATGATGGAACGGCCAAAGGCTTGTGCAGAGCATCCAATAAGGTTTAAATTTTATTTTTTAAATCGTGCTTACATTTATTTTATTAATTTTCCTATTATTTATTCTTTTTTTAACTTAGATTTTATGCAAGAGATTCTGGCCTTCTTAAATTCAGAATGCACGCAGGAATGCTTGGAAGAACAGCGCCAGTGGTTGCTAGACGACTTGTAGCTTTTACATTTCATCCAACTGATCCATTTGCAATCTCAGTTCAACGAACTAATGCAGAATATATTGTCAGCTTTCACGTTAGACACATTTAATACACTTAATCAAATTTGAATTTACAATAGTTATGTGTATTTTTTTCAAATTAAATTATTTTCTGTTATTGAAAAAAAAAAAAAAAAAAAAAAAAATTAATATTATGAAACGAATAATTGTAATTTGTTGGACATTAGTGAATTTAAAATTCGGAAATTCATCAAAGTTTATTTACTATTTCTTGGTGTTGTGTGTATTAATTTTTCCTGTCTCCGGTTCATCTCTCAACGTGAAGAAATCTATAATGTTATGATGGTATGATTAGTTTGTGGCGCTGGTGACGTTTCAACAATGGGTTACACTACCATTGTATACAATTATTGCACGTGTAGAAAGTGTCAGATGTAGTTTACCAGATTGTGAAGTTGTTCTGAAGAACTGATAGTTTTTAAGTAATAAATAATGGCGACTACCAGCCAAGGTGTTGGTGAATTAAAACGTTTGTTGAGTAGTCCAGTTAAAAATGCACATGAGGACAATGCAATGGCACCGCCTTTGTCGGTAAGACACAGTATACATTTATGATATAACAGGTTATGTTTATTTAAATTATTGTTTATATATGAAAAATTGAAAATTTTTTTTTTTTATTATTTCTATTTTTAGACAAATGTTCCGAGACCTAATTTATCACAAAATCATAATCCACAATCAGCGATGAGTCCTATGGCACCATCATCAACTAAAAATGAAGTAGCAGATCCAACATTGCAGTAAGCTGATGCATATGGATATATTTTTGAATTTGGAGTATTTGAAATATTAAATATAAAATTATTTTTCTTCATAGAAATGTTGTATCGACTGTTGGTTTAGGAACTGAACTGAATTTAATGCGAATTAATGCACGTACAAGAAATTCAGAGTATAATCCTGCGCGATTCACTGGATTAATTATGAAAATACGTGAACCCCGTGCGACTGCACTTATTTTTTCTTCAGGTAAAATTGTATGTACTGGAGCAAGATGTGAAGAAGATTCATTTTTAGCTGCGCGTAAATTTGCTAGAATTATACAAAAGTTAGGATTTCCAGTTAAATTTTTAAATTTCAAAGTACAAAATATTGTAGCGACATGTGACTTAAAATTTCCAATTAAATTAGAAAATTTATATCAAAAACATGGACAATTTTCTAGCTACGAGCCAGAATTATATCCAGGTTTAATATATAGAATGGTAGCACCGCGTGTTGTGCTATTAATTTTTGTCAATGGCAAAGTTGTATTGACAGGTAAATATGAAAACTATTTTTTTTTATGTCTATACTTTTTTCTTATATATTTTTCATACTGATAATCACAATAATGATAATTTTTTTTTCTTTCTTTTTTACAGGAGCAAAAAATAGAACTGAATTAAAAGATGCAATCATGAATATCTATCCAATACTAAAGAGTTATCGTAAACAATAAAAGAATTAAAAAAATTTATATTTATCACGAAACTATTTCATATAAATTGTAATTTTATAATAAAATATTAGGAAGCTTTAAAAAAGATTTTAATTCACTGTCAAGATTCATTTGATTAAATACTTGTATTCGCACTCCAAATTTATTCAATTCCAATTTATCTACGATGAATAAAATACTTTCATCCCCATATCCATACGTAAATAAGTAACATCGAGTTTAAATTATTATTTAATCATAAACAATGTTGTTAGCACCGTTGATTTTTTGTTTGTTTATAGTACACATCAATTAACGTTATATAGTTGAGATAAAATCTTTTTTTTTCCAAATTATATTCTATTATAATATTTTAAAATTTTTAATTTTTAAATCAACAATAAAAATAAATTTATATTATTATTATATGTCAGGACACTGAAATTCTTGATAATATATCACTCTTTTTTTTTCCTTTTGGCTTTTTGCTTGTAATAAAAGATCTCTCTTGACACAAATTAGCACAAATTTTTTTTTTTCTTTTGTGACACGCAATTGTAGGAATTTTTAGTATGAAATTACATTAATGCCCTTTTTTGCAGCAATTGGCAATTTCTCACCACGTAAAAATGGATTAGCGCCCTTGAATCAAACAAGAAATAAAGATTGTATTAATTAATCAACAATTTTTTATTAATAATAAATAATATAAACGATATTATATCAATTAATATTTAAATACCTGTAAATGTTCAATGATTCGATCGCGTTCTGAATTAATCATTTGATTAGATAAACCGCTATTTCGTATATTTTCCCCATCAACAGGACAATCTGTCATGTGTTCAGTGTCACACATACAGTCTTGAGCACTTTGATAATCACGACTAAATGCCGCAGTATTTTCAAAATTTTCCAAGCAATTATTTTCACCTAAGTAATATTAATAATATAAACAGAAAAAAAATAATGATAAGATGAAAAAAAAAAAAAGAAAAAAAAAACTAAAAATAAGCTCACTTGAATATCCAATTGGGCATGGATTTGGTGGGGTACAATATGCCGGCAGAGGATTTTTCGTTTTATCTTCTTTAATACCTTTAAAACCGGCTAGCTGAATTTTATGTTTATTATCACTGATTTCATTTAATCGTTGGTTTGAAATAAGTGAACTGTGTTGTAAATATTCCTGATCACGAATACTTGGATTAGGATTTAATGTTTCAATACCATCATAATCAATTGGCATTTCAGCCGGATATTCTTTGGCTTTATCAAAATCATCTGGCATTTGAATATTATCTTGATATTCAAGATAAGAATCTGCAGCATCAACCAATGCATTACCCATTCGATCAATTATATCACGAAGCATTATATCAGACAGTATACGATCCTACAATATAAAAATAAATAAATAAATAAATAACAATTGAGAAAAAAAATTTTTATTTTTATATTAAATAAAATTACCTTCATTGGGCTGTACATTACTCCTTGTACACCAAAAATAATTCCAAAAATCCAAAATACAAATGACATTTTATTCATCGTGTATTTAATTCTGCAATAATGACATGTATATAATCTACAATGAATGTAAAAATAAAAATTTCAAGATACAGATCATTCAATTTACAATGAATTACTTACATTTATTTCACTGGCTAAGATTTTTTTACCTGTTTTTTTTTTTATTTTTTTTATTGACAATTCTAGGAATAATTTCAATGGTACTATTGTCAGATAGTGATGTAAATGAGATATCACTTGCACATTTATTCTCCGTAGTTGGTTACGTGGGTGATGTGTATGGTAGAAATGTTTGTTGCGCCGTCTTCGGCATCGCGTAGCATTAAAGTATTGATCGCAAAAACAATTTTATGTACCCATCAGTAGAGTATTGTGAGAGAGCTTTATTCACACGATACGAGTCATCTCACGCCCACACTTATCCTCTTCGACGCGACTTTATACTGTCGATTGACGATAATGGTGTGTGTGTATATATATATATATATATATATAAATTTGTATATACACCTGACCCACATGAACAATTAGTACAACGATATTTTTTTGTTCAACAGAAATAATACAAAATAATATTTTAAAAATAAAAAAATAAATAAATACTATTGGATGATAAATCATTCAATAGAGAATGAGAATTATTTTTGTTTTATGAATAATATGATATTTTTTATTTTTTATTTAAATGTTAGAGTATAATTATTTTGTGTTTATTATTTATTTGTTTGACATCATGCTCATCAATACAGTAACAATTGCAGTATGCGACAAAACTTATTACGCTGTGGTGGTTTCTATTTTCAATGGGGTCGGAAGATCAAAGGGTTTCCTCTGCTTTCAGACTCTCGTTACATCGGCCAAATAGCAAAAGGTTTTTGCTGTTGCTTTGATTGAGTTTTTATACAAACACATTATTAAAGTATTTTAATAAAATAATTGAAATAAATTAATTTTGTTTTGGATAAAATATTTAATCAAGATTTTTTTTTTTTTTTTTTTTTTTTTTTTTTTTTCAATATCTAAATATCAAATTTATTCGAGTATTTTAAAATGTTTGAAAAATTTAGAAAATCTTTTAGTTGTCAATTGACTCGATGTCAAGAATTCATACGTAAAGTTACTCCACAATGTCCCATTGGTGCATTCCTACAGAGGTACATTCACGGCACACACACACACACAATTTCTTTGACAATATCGACGATGTACAATCGTCTCGCATCGATGTAAGTAATTCTTGGAATGTTTTCTCTCGTGTTATCCAGTGTTAAATCGCAGTAGTTCCGAAGGCCGTGACAACCAAATTAAAAAAAAAAATATCTAGCAAAAAAAAAAAAAAAATTCTATTGAATATTCCGTATCATTTGGCAAAGTGTTTCGAAATACTAAAAAAAGTGGCAGAAAAGTGAGAATAAGTCAAGAAAGTGTAAATAAAATTGAAGAGTTTGAAAGCACGGGCAAGATTGAGTTTGCACAATTTCATTGGTCTATTTTTACATTAATAACATGTGACAATAATATCAAAATGCTATTTTTTTTTTGTTTTTTTTTTTTTGTTCTTTTTCTATTTCTGTTTTCTGTACAACTATGAATTTTTTTTTCTTGTTTTCTAGGATTAAAAAAATATTAAATACGTAAACTATTTATATGAAATAAAAATTTTCTATATATTTAGTACATGAATGTAAAAATAAAGAGAGGCTGTTACGTTTCTTGGCCATGTTTTACCCGTCACGAGTATTGATCTTCCACAAACGCGCCACCAGCAGCAAGTTTGCTAAGGCCACTATTTGAATGGGACCCATCCCTCAATTTCATCTCTTACTCCTTTCACGCTTCTTCCCTTCATCATTGTCCTTTTGTTTTTGTCTTGTGCTCTTTTTACTCTACACACATATTCACATGGACACACGTATTTTATTCATAATACTTGAGCTGTATTCTGATCGAGATTTGCATTTACATTTTTATTTTATTCTATTTTTCATTTATTTCTCTACCATTTATTTATTTATTTATTTATTTATTTAATTTACAATGACTTGGTATTACAATTGCGACTAATAAATTATAAAATTTATTAGATTGCAAGAAAAATTGTCATTGGCAAAGGAGAAATAATTTTTTTTTTTTACTATACACGAGTGAGCTTTCAATAAGTGGCATTTGATAATTGATAAGTAAATGGTAAGTAAAGAGGACCAAGAATGATACGGTGGTAGGGAGAGGGAATAGCGAAAGTAGTTTGGAAGGATTATAAGTCTCTGAGAAAAGTAAAAGAGATGAGAAAATATTTTTACATTGAGTTTTATTATTATTATTATTATTTATTATTTTTTTTTTTCTAGTGATGTTATATTGTTTATACAATTATATTCGACACAATTCACGTCGTTGGTTTTATGATTCAATAATTTCATCAATTTCTGGTTACATCGACATTTATGTGGGTCGTGTAATGTATACACGCTCTTGTTGATTCAATATTGAAATTATAATGTAAATATTAGAATGCAAAAATTATAATAAAAGTTTATTTGAATTAATTTTCAATTTGTCATTTACATTTTCATGGAGTATTTTTTTTCCTACCTTTTTTTTTTGGTTTTTTTTTTAAATAATAATGAACAACGACGATCAATCATGTATACCGATGGAAAAGGCGGACAATAATCTGGTAATTTATTCACAATGAAGATTAAATAAAAAATACATTGGTTTAAATAGTGAAGAAAAAAAAAAAAAAAAAAAAAAATTCCATAGATCTTTCTATTTTTTTGTTTCATTATCAGAACACAAATAGTAGTGGTATCTTCAATAGTTTAGAAAAATATACACCAATAGTTGACACATTGCGTGGATATTTTGTTCAAAGTTTGGAGAAAAGAATTTGTGATGGCTTGGAAATATTTCTCTATAATAATGGAGATCTCTATAATAATTTATCATCACAAATTATTCCATGTGTAAAAAAATTCTTGGATATTAATGGTATATATAAAATAAATATTTCAATGATTTAATATATAGAAAAATAAGATTATATCTAAACAATTAATAATAGTCTTAGGTGATGCTGTCAAATATTTATTGAGGGATGGCATTGCACCGTGTATTGTTAATGCAATCGTTATCAATAATAGATTAAATAAAATTTCACGTGATTTGGATTCATTGGGAATGGAGAAAAATTTTTTACAATACATCAATATTAACAATTATATTTATCCAGATGAATATTGGTTAACATATGATGATAATAATAATACCATCAATAATATAAATAATCATGAATCGCAATCATTCAGATCGTATTATACAACAAGTGATTCAAGTAATTTCGATAATGAAATTGAATCGAAATATAAATATTCACAAAGAATAAATGATAGTAAAATTCAAAATTTTCCTGATTATATTCCAAGAAAACCAGTCAATATTGAATCATCAATATATACAAATAGTAAAATAGAACAAAGCAATTTTCAAAATATATCACGTGATAAAATTTTGGAAATGGTAGTTAAAGATTGTAATAATCATAAAATATATCATATGATTGAATTACCATGCAATTATCAATGTTTCATTAATCATATTAATGATTTAATTGATTTATCATGGAAAAATTCAAGTTCAGTTGGATTAAGTGCAGAATTTAAAAAATCTATCAATGATACTTGTGCAATGATTAATGAAAAATTAGATTCATTAGATGATATGAGTATAAAACGATGTCGTTTATATTGCATTATTTATAATGATTGTATTTATATTGAACTAAAAATGATGAATACTGATGGTAGTAAAATTTTTTTATTTAACGATCAAATATATCAACAAAATAATTCAAGTAAAATATTAAATTCACGAAATAATGATAAATTATCAATGGACAAATTAGGAAAAATGATAAAAACTAAACCTATTCTTGAACGCATTACTGAAGAGGCAAATAGTGAGAAAAATAATTCAACGTCAAAGCGATCTTCATTTCGGACAATCAATGAATATCCGCTGTTGGAATCATTTCGAAAAATTACTCCTACTGGAAACTCATTTCCATCTAATGGCAGTGCTAATGGTAATGGTGGTAATGATGATGATGATGATGATGATGATGATACTTTCTCACATCATAATAATTGTGACGGTGAAGAATATGAAAATATAATGGAGTGTTCATGTTCATTGCATAATTGTTATGATTATTGGGAATATTGTGATTCAAAGTGTGTCTGTGATTTATCATGTGAAGGAACGTATTATTCAGCAAGAAATTTATTAGAATGTAACTCGAGAGGAGAGAAGAGCCCAACAATATCACATAAAAGTTTTGTTAACTTATCAGCAAGTACACCTGTAGGTAATGTTTCACAAGAAGTTGTCGGTCCTGAGATGATTAATGATAGCGAATCATCTGTAGCTGTTTGCGTCCCTCACAGTGGCATTGAAGTAATTCAGACAAACGATCTAACGTGTCGTGATGATGATACTGCATTACGAGAATCGCGTATTTCCGATGCATTGTCAGAAATATTAGAGGCAAGTGCAAGATGCATTCCATGTAGAAATAAAAAATTGGAATCTACTTCAATACAGACATCAGAATGTAACAAATTACTTGATAGTCAAATAAAATCATCATTATCACCAAATGTATCGAGTATTACATTCATTGCCACTTCCAATAATGTAAAAGATCAAAAACAGAAAGTATTAGAAGGAATTAAAGAGGTGGAGGAAGTTGAGAAGAAAGTGGATGAGATTGGACAAATTGAAAAAAAATTTATAGTTGAAAAAATTGTGCAAATTGATGATTATAGAAAAATGAAAGTGCCGAATTTTATCAGTCATTTTACAATGGAATTAAATTCACCATTGAAAATTTCATCACCACCTCCTCCACCTCTGGGTAAATTAAAAAAAACTTCGAAAAAAATTAGTAAAAATATGCAATCGTCAGTTAGAACTCAGTGTTGTCGATCCAGTACTATTATTTTGAGTTCATGCAGACCATCAAAAAAATCTAAATCAACATCACCAATAATCAAATATCCAAGAGAAGGTTCTGAAATAATTTTAAATAAATATTCATATGAAGAATCGTTTTCTGATGTTAGTCAACAACATGGAAATTCGAATTTTCATACAATTGGTGATTCATCAATGAATAATTTGTACAATGTGTGTCCAAATAAACGGCGATATGGAATTTGCCACTGTAAAAAATATAAAATAATAACAGAACGCCGTAAAATACATTCGACTAGAAAAGAAACTGATCATTATTTACCAAGTATAAATAAAAATGCAAAGTCAATACTGTCATCAATACGAAGACGTTTTAAAATTGTATTTTCATTGAGATCCTTACGTAAATTAAAATATGTAATTAAAAAAAAATTATCAAAATTAATGTTGAAGCATGAAAAGACAATGAATATATCGCATAAAGATAATGGTAAAGTACAAAATCGACAGCGATCATTGTGCAGTCATTGTTCAATAAATAATTCATCAATGAATATGAGCAATAATAAATCATCACGATATAACACTAGTGAGACGATAGATAATGATGAACCAAAATATCACGGTCAATCGTCATCACAAAATTTTTATTCGTCATATCAACAGATAATTTCACCATGTCATAATGAAAATTATATAAATCATGAAAGTGAATTTAAAAAACGTCAACGATTATTAAATTTTATTACAGACAATAAACATCAAATAGTCAATGACAAATTAATTAATAGAGGAAAAATATTATGTCAATGTGGCAGTTGTCATAAATTAATTGGTGGAATTAATCATTATCAATCAACAGACAATTCAATATTGAGTTTTGATAATAAACGACGGAAATTTTCTTCCAATTACCAACAAATTAAACAAACATACTTAAATAATCAACAAAATGAATACACAACGAAAATATTATCGTCATCATCTTCATCATCACCACCACTACCACCACCACCACCATTACCACCATCACCACCATTATCATTGTCATCAAAAAAAAATTATTTCTGTTGTTATCACAAAATTTTTGCAGCGATAAATTTGAATCAACTGCCATTAGATGATTCGTATGATATGAATTATCGATCAATATCAGATGAACTTGACATTGACTGTGGTGAATGTTTTGGTCCAACGGATCACAATTTTCGTTTAATGCTCAATCAATATATTAATTTGTGTACAAACACTGCATGCTCATCAATAAAATATCAACATCCATATAATTACAATTCATCAAGAACAATATCATCAAATACAAATAATAAAAAAAAATAGAAACGAATTAAACAAAATAAAATAATATATATATATATATATATATATATATATATATATATATACAGATCATCGGATAATATAATAACAATAAACATAAAATTATAAAAAAGAAAAAAAAACATCAATGAACCATGAAGAGCATTATTTTTTACAAGGGGCTGTAAGAGTCTGACACACAATATATGATCGATCCATCTCTGCCTTTTGTCATTTGTATTAGACTATTATGGTCAAACCCCCGGCACGTTATGTATTTTGGATATTTCGAATACCCGTATATACATAAAAATTATACCAATAAAATCAAAATAATATATCACATATTATTTATATTTACTTTTTTATTAAATACCCAAATAATTTTTTTTTTTTTTTTATCAAATTTAATGTATGATCTATTTATAAATAATTGAATTCGGAGAATTTGTTTATGGATCGTTGGTTTAATTATCTAAAAGAAAAATAATTAGACAATTATATACATATATTTAATTTTATATATTAATCATGATCACCCCTGAAAGTCCCATGGCATCAGCATGAAATTCAATTAGATATCTAAACAACTTTTAGTATTAATCTAGCTCGACAATTAACCTAGACAGTCAGCTTCTGAAAATTGCAATGCTATATACACATCAGACCGCCCACGCGTAATGAAATTCTCGGACGGGACTTTCGGTGAATTGTGTGTCGGTGTATGTGTGCGGTTAAGGGCTTGTATATATAGAGTAGTGTTGACTTGATGAAAGTGGTAGCAGTAGAAAATACTCCACAGGGATTAAATAATCCAAGTTTTCATGTATTATACAGACGTGCGGTTTGGATAATCACCGTGAAAAAGCTAATGGCGATAAAGGTGCGCGAATGAAGTCGATGCACGGATTGACATTTCAGATATTTAGGACAAGTGCGTTTACAAGTAGATAAAGTACTGGTATATACCGGCGGTATTTAATGACGCGCACCACTAAGAGAAAGATATGAGCGCAGAGGTTCAGGCCAGCATCCGTCCCCCGGTTTTCGTCTAATCGATATTTCCTGGCAACCGCCGAGAGGGTGCCTACCCGGCCGTTTCTCTCTTCCTTTATTCATTTCTTTTTTTTTTTTTTTCTTTTCTTTTCAATTCCTTTCATTCGCCTGTTTATATATTTCACTCTCACTCACTCACGTTACTACGGTGTTTGTAGCACTACAAGTTAACTTTTAATGTCTTGTGATGAAATCGAAATTTATCTCGTCACTTACAATTTATATTTTCATGATTTGTTTTTGTTTTTGTTTTTTTTTTTCTTTTTGAGAGAGAAGAGAAAAGGATATCAAGGCTTTTTTTAATTCTTCAATCACTCTTGTCAACATTACAGTGTCAAAAAATTTTTCATCTTTTACTTCTTGACAATACTAAAGTATCATTTATTTTTCTTCTATTCTTCTCCCTCATCTTTATTTATATTTATGTGTTTATTATTATTTTTTTTTTTTCCACCCCCATATATTTTATGCTAGTAAGTTTCGATGTTAGGGGAAGTTTGGGGATTTCACCGTTGAGATGTTTGACAAGTTTGTCATCAACCAATTTAATCATCAGTGTGAGTATAATTTTTTTTTTCTTTTTTTTCAGGTGAATTGTTTATTTATTCCAAATTTTTCTTGTTCTCACAATAATTAAATTTATATTTTTATATAAAAATATAAATAAATGTCACATGTATACGTATCAATCATCCGATGTGATAATTCCGTTGAAAAAAAGAGAAAAAAAAAAAAAAAAAAGAAAAAAAATGAGATATCGATGAAATAAATGACCATGTGAAATAAATTGATTTGTTTATTTTAATCCTTGCAATTATTCGTGATTATTATCAATGTTAAAATATCCTCTATGAATATTGTTTCTGGCCAATCCATTACTATTATCATCGCAGGTATGACCAGGAAAAGCTCCGCCTAGGGTTGATCTAGAAAAGGGGTTTGTTGAATGATCATTGGCCAGTGATATCGATGCGTCGTGAGTATACAACCAATCATAACGTCACGTTGGCTCGCGCTGGCGCTGATATTTTTTTTCAATTGCATATCTCCCCACCCCGCACGTATTCTATTCCACCCCTCTCGGTTAACTGTTACGAAATCATTGACGAGTACAGTGAGAACGACGTCAACGTTCTTCGTCGCGTATCCCGCGCTTTCAAGCCCACTCCGCTTTTATCACTACCTGGACTTAATTATTGGTGAGTTTTGTAAAACAAAGAAAAAAATAATAATATTAACAACAAAACAACAATAACAACAACAACAACAACAACAACACAACGTCAAGACAAAAAATAATTTGGATTTTTTTAGATTTCTTTAATTTTATTAATTGAAATTAAGAGATGGAGAGAGAAAAAGAGAGAGAGAGATAGTGAGATACTGAATGAATATAATTGATAATTTTGTTGATAAATTGAATTTTACAAAAATTTTATTTAGTTTTTTTTTTTTTTCAATTATTTTTAATTTTTGGTGTTATAGTGATGAATTTTTTAATTGTGATATTTGGGGTGAATTTATTGATTGTTCGTAATATAACGATCATTTTTTTTTGGGAATCAAGTGTGTGCGCGAGTGTTTGATTAATGGAGATTTTTCGATTGTTATATATATATATAAAATAAAATAACGAGTATTTATTATTTATATCAATAATTAATATATATATATAATTTAATATAATATAATATAATAATTTATATATATAAAAAAAAAAATTATGAATTAAAATTAATTAAAAACATTTTCTTTATTATTATTTTTTTTTTTCAAGTACAAAAAGTCATTCGTATAACCAATCGATAATTTCACCGAAGAATTTTCGGGTTGACTCGGAGTAATGTCCTTGATTTCTGCACAAATCATACGTCTTTCCCCTCAATATTTATATATATCTATTCACTATTTTATTTTTTTATCGAAAAAGAAAAAAAAAATATATATATATATATATATATACAAATATACGTCAATTTACGTAATTTCACTCTATCAATATAAAATAAGTAAAAAATAAAAATGATAATAACAATCAATAAATAAAATGCCACGAATTTTTTTTTTGATCATTACATTAATTATAATTCCACGGGCGGAAGTGAATTCATGCAAAATGCACGTCAACAGATATCGGGTATTATGAAGTGATAAAGAGCACCCTTTTTTTATCCGTTCCCCCTCTGACTATATATATTTTTTTCCGTTTTATTTTTATTCTCATTCTGACTCATTCCCACCTAAACAAAAAAAAAAAAAAAGGCCATCAGTCATTAAGCTCCCATACACGTCTCACTTCAACGCATTTGGTCAACTAGCGTGACAGCCCATTAAAATGACGTCTCGTTATATCTGCCTTCTTCATTCTTTATACATATAATCTTCAAACGATTTTTATCCTTAATAATAATAAAACACGTGTCACTATATGCTATGCTTTTTCCTGTTATTTATTTATTTTTTCATTTATGATTATTTTTTTTTTTTCTCTTTTTTAATGTCACATGCCATTTTGATATCTCTTTCATCATTTATTATTACTATTATTATTATTATTATTTTTTTTTTTTTTTCGTCGCATATACGTATATAAATCGATTTTTTTCTTACACAATCATGTGAATATACTGAAAAATAATATTTTTAATTTATTTATTTTCATAAAAAATTTTATCATTGAAGATAAAAATTAATTTAAATATAAAAAAATATCTGTATATAATTTTTGTGATTTTTATTTATTTTTTTATTTATCATGGATAAAATCAAATAGAAGAAAATTAAGTAAAACTGCTACTAAATTTACATTGATACATATCATTGATGGCCTTCAACAACGTCAAATGTATTTACCAAGAGGTAGTGAGTAGAGAAAAAAAAAAAAAAAAAAAAAAAAATTGAAGAAAATGAGATGAAGGGAGAGAAGATGATTTTTCCCTTGCGTCGTTTTCTATATATGTATATCTTTAGCTACTCGTTCCCTCGAGTATATGAAGATTAGAGGGTGGATGTGCCACCACTTCAAATAAACATCCCTACTCCAAATTCAATCCCTGTGGACTCGGTTGTCGACGCACAGCGCGCGTTTTCACCCCATATATATTTTATACGCTGGAATACAATACACGTTTATCTATTTCTCCATCAATATAAATTCATGTTCTACATTTTAATATTCATCATTATTCAATGTAATATTATAATAAAATCCATATTACAATATACATAATTATTTATAATTATTTTTTTAATAAATAAAAATATTTACATGTGATAAATAATTGATATATCAATAATATTCCTAAAGGGGCTGCGTGATATTTATCAACACTCAATTAAAATACCTTGAAGCAACCCCAATAATTTTGATGATGTCCGGATTCGCGGCGGCGGGTCTTGAAGCCTTTGAGGCCATTAAATCTAAGGCTTCACAAAAATTTTCCGGGTAAATTATATTTTATATTTCAAATTTAATTCCAATAAATAACAAACAGTTATTAGAAGAAAAAAAAATACATTCTAATTAATTATTTATATATATACTTTTTTTTTGTTTTTTTTTTGTTATTGAATTTTATTTACGTTGAGTAAATAGACTCCGAATAAATAGAAGGAGTAATGCTGGCTATGATGAATTTGAAATGCCAAAGGATGGCAATGATAGTAGTAAAGAAAATATGGGTTTTGAAGATGAAAAAGGATTCGGTGGACGTGCATCATTTGATTCACTACCAGAACCAGAAAGACCACCATTACGACATATCGACATGTATTGCACACCTGAATGTCCATGTCTATCTAAAAGATATACTATTGCTGTACTTGCTTGCGTAGGTAAGATAATTAAAATTTTACGCACTTGATAGAGAAAAACAAGAAAAAAAAAAATATAAATAAAATTATTTGTGAATATAAATTTTATTTTTTATTCAATATTAGGTTTTATTATTTCATTTGGAATGCGATGTAATATGGGAATGGCTAAATTAATAATGAAAAATGACACAGACAGTGGTGGTGGAATGAAATTTAATTGGTCAATTAGTACTGAGAGTGCATTAGATTCATCATTTTTTTGGGGATATTTTGTTACTCAAGTGCCAGGTGGATTTTTTGCATCACTCTATCCAGCTAATAAAATATTTGGTATTGCAATTGCAACTTCATCGTTTCTCAATTTATTGGTGCCCGGTGCACTAAAAGTCGATCCAATTGTTGATATGTGCGTTCAAGTATGCAAAGGATTGGCGGAGGTAAATAATTTATTTTCATTTTTTCTTTTTTTTTCTATATTTTCTTATTTTCCATCTTATTTTTTTATTGTTCATGTATTTACGAATATTATTGTTAAATAGGGCGTGACTTATCCAGCGTGTCATGGAATATGGAAATATTGGGCACCACCATTGGAGAGGTCAAGACTGGCAACTCTTGCCTTTTGTGGTTCATACGCAGCCGTGGTCATTGGAATGCCATTGTCTGCTTGTCTCAGTCATTGGTTTGGTTGGACTGCTTCTTTTTACGTTTATGGTAATAAAATAAATCTAAATATAAAATAATATAAATTTATCAAGATAAAAAAAATAAATATAAGTATAATTTTTTTGTTATTTTTATTCTACATTTATTTTTTCCAGGTGTTTGTGGATTGATATGGTATTGCTTTTGGTTGTGGTTGGCATTTGAACGACCATCAAAACATCCATGTATATCAACACGTGAATTGCGTTATATTGAAGATTCTCTTGGTCAAGGACAGAATAATTTACCAATGCCAACATTTTCAACAACACCGTGGAGAAAATTTTTCACGTCAATGCCCGTTTACGCAATTATTGTTGCTAATTTTTGTCGCTCATGGAATTTTTATCTACTTGTGTTATTTCAAGCGCGATTTATGCACGAGTCCTTTGACATGCCAATGGTTGAGGTGAGTAAACACAAATAATTAATTATCCTTATTTTATTACAATACAATGAAACAGAGAAAACAAAAAAATAAATATTCAATTTATAATAATTTTATTGATTAATAGACTGGAGTTATTGGATCACTACCACATTTATTGATGACGACAATTGTACCGTGTGGTGGATTACTCGCTGATTATTTACGAAAACGTGGGATAATGTCAACGACAAATGTACGAAAATTATTCAATTGCGGTGGATTTGGTATAGAAGCAATTTTTTTCCTTGTTGTTGCTAATGCAACAACACACAAAAATGGCACTGCCGCAACAACAGCATTGACAGTTGGTGTTGCATGCAGTGGATTTGCTATTTCTGGTTTTAATGTCAATCATCTTGATATTGCACCGAGATATGCGAGTATACTCATGGGAATGTCAAATGGTATTGGAACAATTGCCGGTTTACTTGTGCCATTTTTCGTCGACAATATCACGAAAAATAAGGTAATTAAATAATACAATAATAATTTGAATTTTCCTTTTATCTCAATGACAAATTATAGTATAAATAATATTTGACTTTTTTTGTTATTGTTGTGTTATTTAAAAAAATTTTTTTTTATTTAGGATGCTCATAGTTGGAGAAATGTATTTATAATTGCCGCGTGTGTACACTTGTTTGGTGTGACATTTTACGCGATATTTTGTTCTGGTGAATTGCAATCTTGGGCTGATCCTTCGGCAGAGGAACAAAAAAGTTGGAATCCACTTGATGATCTTGGACAGACAAAGCCACCAGTACCACCACCACCTAAAACAATGCAGTCAGAATTTATTGTAAGTATAAATATAAATAATTAAATAAACATTGATATAAATTAATTTTATAAAAGACAAAAATTTATATATATATATAATTTTTTTCTTTTTCATTGTTTGGGTATTTAATTTACAGAAACAACCATCATTGGATGTCAATGCAGGCTGGAATGACAGCGATCAATTACGTAATAACAGTGGAAATTCACAAGCAGTTATTAATTATGGTGCAATAGAAACAAATACAAATCCCTTTTACTCAACAAATCCATTTTCAACTGATGTTCATGCTGTCCAACCACCATCGGTCAATGATAATTCACACGATGTAATGCAAAATCAACAATGGGATTAAAATTAATGTCATATAACTGAATCATAGGCTGTACCAATAGGATGCAGATAGATCATCATTGTCTGGGTGAGTGATATATATATATATATATATGTTGATTGTCATTGTCGATTTTATCGTCGACACTTGAAATGTTTCGCAACAATCATTAATGAATGACGAGAAAAATACACGTAAAAAAATAATATTGAAAGAAAGTTAAAATATAATTGATATAAACACTGACAATATATATGTATATACAGAGACGAAGAGTAATTAAAAATAAATTACTCTTGATGGATAGTGGGGTAATGTGGAGTAAATACCTAAGAGGACAGATAAAAGTGCAGTAAGTCGAAATAATTGAAAGTCAAATAATGAATCAATAACAGAAATAAAATTTATTGATTTATTTTTTTATATGAAAGAATTTACGAATACAATTGACAAATTAAATAGATAATAATAAATTTTGGTGAATTTTTTTTAATAATAAATTGCACATGTTTATCAAATTGCACATCTGGATTAAGAATTTATCGACAATAAATGATAAATAATATTGACAATAAAAAAAAATTTAAATGATATGAAAGATTTATAATGTGAACACACAATTTTATTAGGGATATTGAGATTCAATTTTTATTTATATTTATTTTATAATCACTGAACGAGTGAATGGTATCAATGAAAGATGAATATATATATTGCACTCGTTTTAATTGCACACAATTAATACGAATAAAATTCAATTCACATTTGATACAAAGTTTAATGATAATGAGAATAAAAAGATGAAAAAGAAAAATATATTATTGACAATATACAGATATAAGTTTATTCAAGACAATAAGATTCAAAGAAATTTATTAAAAGTAAAATCAATAATAGGATAATTTTTTTTATCCCATTTAAGAGAAGACTATAGTGCAATTGATACTGATACTTTTAGGTATGCGAATTGATTAATTGAGCAATAATGAGAATTGATGCCATCAAAGATCTTGTTGGATCACAAATTAAAAAAATATAAAAATATAGAAATAATTGGAGGTTGAAATTTAAAGAAAGAAAAAACAAATTATTAATTGTCAAATAATTTTACATCAGAAATAAAACAGACGAATTTGGAAAAATCGTAAAATAACTGTGAAAAATATTGAGAAAAAAAAAAAAGAAAAAAAAAATCTATATCAACAATACAAACGTATGAAAGTAAATCATGAAAAAGTGATATAATAAACGAAAGTAATAGATCATAAAAATAAAGACTATTGTGTATAATTATTAAAAACAATAAACAAAAACAAAATATATGAAAGTAAAAACTGACAAAAACAAAAAAAAAAAAATCAGTTTTCGATACGAGTCAATTCGAATTCGTATTTATACATAGCTAATTAATTATTATTCTTTGCTATTAAAAAAAAAAAAAAAGGAAAAACATTCAATTGTATATTTCGTAATACGTGATATATGTTATACTTGAACGTACTGAAAAAAAAAAAAAAAAAGCAAAAAAATTTTTGAGATTTTTCTTTCTTCTTTTAGCAACAAAAATAAATGAATAAATAAATAAATAAATAAACGAATGAATATACATATATATAATTGTAATATTATACTCATTCACGTAAACAGATCACACGAGTATACAAAATAAAATCGTATAGAAAAATAAAAACGAAAAAAATTTATGTATAAATTTGCTTTAAATTAGCAATTTATCATATTAAAGTGAATTAATATACATATATATATATTTTTTTTTTGCTCGTATGAGATCCATGAAAAATTAGTCAATATACGTGAGACCTTTTTAAAATGAGTATTTGAAATATTACACTCTTCTATAAAATAAAATAACAAAAAAATAATATATATATATATAATACATATATAACATTTCACTTTCCCCAAGATATCTATTAATGTTAATGTGTCAGATATATTGGTTATTAAAAAAAAAAAAAAAAAAAAAAAAAAAGTGGCAATACATATATGAATAAATGAAAGTATCAACGTGTTAATGCTTGATGAATTGAAAAAGAAAAAAAAAATAATTATTCAAATGACAAGATTGAAAATGTTTATAATTATTAATAGTTAAATTATGAATATAAATTTTCTGTTATTATTAATATTATTATAATTATTATATAATTGTTTGCTTTATATTAATTATTTATTAGATATATTTATTTATTTATTTGCGGGCCATTGACAGTGATTTTTTGCTGCATATAATTTGATAAATCTATTGACATGATCAATTTTTTTTTTTTTTTTTTTTTTTTCACGAAAAAAAAAAAGAAAAAAAAATTAAATAAAATCAATAAATGAATGAAGCAAAAATATATTTATCATTACATTGGAGTAGTGTCGGGCCTAATAGTGTAGAACAATTTAAATTGATTATAATGTCAAAAATTTAAAATGGAAATGAGTGAGAGAAAAAAAAAATATCTTCAATTATATTTATTGCAAACATGGGAGAAAAAAAAAAAAAGAAAACATATAGTGAAACGAATGAAAAAAAAGAAAAAAAAAAGTAAATGAATAAATAAATAAATAATGATAATAATAATAATAACAATAAATAAATAAAATCAAATATCCATAAGCTAAGTGCTAATGCTGTTCGAACAATAATATTAATAATATATTTATATAATAAAGAATTAAAATTAAAATGAGAAGAGGAGAAAAACCATAAATAATATAATGACAATAAATTATTCAAGTGTAAATGTGACTGAGAGAAAGAAAATTGTGTACAAGTGTGATAATTTTGTTTGTATCTTGATGAATGTGAGATTTGTTAATTGAAATTTTAACGCTGTGTAATATTTATTGTGGTTTTAATGTGTTTATAGTAGTAACATTGTGTTTCTTCAATAGTATAATATTTATTGAGTTGAAAGAAAAAAAAACAAAAAAACAAAAAAAAAAAAATTTAATTTAAATTTGTTGATAATGTTATACAAAAAATATTTCCAAATTATGAATTTATATCGTATTTATTTCGTGTATGTATATATTATACATTATATTGTTGGTTTTTTTGTTTGTTTGTTTAAATAAAATGCATACACGCACAGATAAAAAAAAAAAAAAAATACAAATGAAAGTTACGTAAAAATGTCATTACTGTACATTATTGAAAAAAGAAATTATATACACATCTGTAATTATATATATAAAAAAAAAAAAAAAAAAAAAAAAAAATACAATCAAACAATAAATAAAAATTTGTGTGGGTGCAAATCACGTGTTCGTAAAAGTAAATAATTATGTCAAGAGCATCAATTATTATAACGACAATAAAAATTAAATAAATAACACAAATTATTGACGAGAACGATAGTCAAAATAAAATAAAATAAAATAAAATAAAATAATTAAAATACTATATGAAACTAATGTGTTTAAGAATAATTAATTCGTAGAATATTTGAAAGGAATTATTGAATTATACATGGGATCACATTTGATTGGCTTAGTATATTATATTATATTTATTATTATTATAATCTTTTTTTTTTTACTTTTTATTTTGTCATTATTCAATTCTATCCAAAGATTTTCATTTAGTTATACTGATTTATTTCACAGGCTATCGATATTTAAATTGGATCAACGGTATTTGAAATTAGTTTAAAATGATGAAATTATTACAAAATATAAATATAAATATATCAGCGACGTTTGAGTTAAAAAAAGAAACCACAAAAAAATTAAGCCACAATATTTATATACAAATTTGATCCCAATTTGAATATATAAATGTTACAAAAATATTTAGAGCTTTCAAACAGCTTTTTTGTCATTAAATATCAGAATAAATTTCTCTGCTTCGTGATATAACTTTAATAGAAAGAGTGAAAAACAAAAAAAAAAAAAAACAAAAAAAAAAATTAATAATGTCTCGTATTTGCCTTGAAATTATGTGAAAGATTTTTTCAATCTGCTGATTGACAATAAATAAAAAAAAAAAATTTATTAATAATTAAATAATTAAATTCAATAAATAAAACTGACACATTAAATAAACATCAACGTCATCTCTATATATTACAATAGAATAGTGAAATATAATTAATAGAAAAATATAATTGTTACCAATTTAATAATAAAAAATTAACAAAAAACAAAAATGTAATCTGGACATTCACACAGAAATTCGATATCGTTTGTTAACAACTTCTCAATATCACTGATTCATGTAAAATATGTATGTACATTGTAATCTGGTTGTATTATTTAATGATACAAAAAAAAAAAAAAAAAAATACTACCGACTATTGACAATAAAGTGTGAGCCAATTTTTTGGAAAAAAAAAAAAAAAAATATGAAAAATAGAGATGATTTATGTACACATACACTCACACCCACACACATCCATATATTTTTATGAATATAATTTTCGAAAGATTTTTAAGCCTCATCATCATCATCATCATCATCATTATAATTTCTATCATTTTTATTTTATCATTAATTATTTCTTGCATATTTTACTTACTCATATTTCCATGATGCGTACAATTGTTTCACGCAAATACACAATTGTCGGGTGATACATATATATATATATATTCATTTTCTATTTTTTTTGCAATTGTCCAATGTGCATTTATAATAAATATTGTCTTGTTGGACAATAATTAATTGGTTAATTATAAGTTAGGATATAGTATGATTGTGAAATGAGTAGTCATCTCCGTTGTTTTACATACAAATATATATTATAATTTTTCATTTACTTTTTTTTTTTTTTTTTTTTTGTATACTATGCATTATACTTTAATTACTTGCATTGAAATTTGTACGCCAACTTTCCATTTCTCCTACTACATATAAAAATACACTTATTCATTATATTTCCCCCCCTATAAACTCTGCGTGATGCACGCAACTACACAAATATACTTTATTTCATTTTTGCATCATCCCTGTGTGTGCATTTAAAATGTAAAAAATAGCAGCAGGACATTTGCGTGTATGAAAAAAGTAAAACAAAAAAAAAAACAAAAAAATAAATAATAATAAATATATATTTATTTATTTCATACTTTCATTCATCTTTGCGTCATCTTCAGTTTGTATCTACGCTCTAATAATTTTTTACACACAATCTGTAACAATTATATTGCATAATAATTTTCTCTCCTCCATTACTATTATTATTATTGTTATATATCTTTTTTATTTATTTTTCCCGCCTTTGTTTATCTGTATGAATAAGTGGATAAAGTGTAATGTTAATTTGAAAGATAAAAAATATAAATCCAGGGATCACAGTCCATTTGGTGGACGATTAATTTATTTGTATTGTACCGATATAAATTTGATTATTATTGATGGTCAATGTTGTGAATGTACATATATGTATGTATATATAAACATACGTGTATGGAATACTGGGCTGGACCGTAAATGTATATAGAGAAGTGGCCATATGACGCGTAGCAACTTACTTTCTAAATTCTCTTGGATTCCTGGTGACTTTACATTTTACCATCAGACACTCAACGACCATCATATTTATAGATTTTTCGCTTTAGTCCACGCGCGTATACGACAAACATCCGATGTTATATCATAAACGCCGGGAGTGCCGGAGATGGCGGTCAGTGTTGTAAAATCTCTTCTTATTATTGTCTTTATATATCATCAAACATGTGAGTTATAATAATTATTATTATTATCAGTGTTTTTATTTACTAATTTTCTCTTTGAATAAATATATTTATTATTATTATATTAACAAGGTGATTATTTTATGTGTAAATATTTAATTTTCAAGTGAGAAATATTTTTTACATCATGTTTGACAATTTGAATTGATTCGCGCGCTTTTAAATATCAAATAAATATTCAATTATAAAAATTAATATTTTTTTATTTATTATTATTATTTTTTTTTTAAATTTGATTTTATATTGTATATATTTATTTACTGGAAGACAGTAATTGAGTGTTGATATTGTAGAATAATTAACAATTAGAAAAAAAAAAAGTTATAGAACATATTGAATTTTTTTTCATTTTTTTCCTTTTTTTTTTTTTTTTTTTTTTTTACAATTTACTGAGTATAAAAATGATTTTATTATTACGGCAGGATAAGAGTGGCCTTTACCTCATTTCCAACATTTTTATCCACGGTCTATTGCATCTCAATTGAAATCATCGATGTGCAATATTTATTACTTAGATGTGATCATGATAATCATGTGATTTTTTAGTTGATAATTATTTATAGATAATTATATTTTGATTTGATGATTATATTATTGAACTATACTTAATATTATTGTGTCATTTTACACATGTTTATATATGTAAATTTATATTTATTTATTTATTTATTTATTTTTTTTGTTTGTTATTTATCTAGTGAATGTTACGGCACAGAATAAAACGTTGAAGGACCTTTTTAATAGCACGTCATGTGCCAAACCACCATACACTTGTCCCCATCCGCAGATTGAATTTTATTTATACACCAGGTAAAGTATAATAATTATTATGAACTATTATTTATTATATGAAGAAAAAAATAAATGATATAAATAAGAAAAAAAGAATGAAATTGATATTTCAATGAATATGAACACGGGATTTTAATGTTTATATTATTGTGCACGGGGGAGACTTTCAGTTTCAAGATCATGATCATGATATATAAATTGTGTATGTTGTTGTGAACTGAAAGTGACCTCGATTCTCATATTCACCTTTCTCTCAGATGTATATATACATGTATTAATGATATTTAAGTTGAACGCACTTTTGTTTGCATCACACGTGGATTCATCATTCAATAATTTCGAAAAAAAAAAAAATAATAATAAATAATAATAATGATAATAATAATAATAAATGAAAAAGAAAAAGATTATAATAAATATAAATTATAATATATCACTCGATCGTCTGATTTTAAAATGTCAGAATTTTTTTTTTTTTTTCTGTTGTTTATTTCATAATATTTATCACTTATAATTTATATTGAAGTGAAAGTTGTCAATATTTTTAATTAATACCGAATGATTTATAATTATGTTTGTCAGATAATAAATAATGGAAGAACAATTGATGTGCATGTATATATATTTTATTATTTCAATATTATTGCAGAACAACACAAAAAAATCCAGTTCTCCTTGACGTACGAAATTTTCGCTCTCTCGACTACACAACATTTAATTCATTGCATCAAACAAAAATAATAATTCATGGATTTGGTGGTGGAAGAAATTTAGCGCCAAGTACAGATCTGAGAAATGGTAAATAAATTATAGAATAATAATTTAATTTATTATTATTTATATTGACTACAAGTGGATATTATATTGTTTGTATAATAAGATTATTTAGTGAAATGTAGTTTGTAAGTATTTTGTAAAAAGGCCATTGACCAGGAGTGCGAGAGAGTGTGTAATCCTTCAACCATAATTGTTTAACATTACACCACAGGAATATCTCAACAAATAATATATAATTATTTTTTTATTTTTTTTTTGTTTTGTATTTTTTTATTATTTCTTTTCCCGTTTACATTTAATAATATTTTCCAAATAATTTTTCCACGTCACTTTCTCTTCTCATCAATTTTTTTTCCTTTATAAATTTTCCTATTTTTTTTTTTTTTCTTATATTTTTTAGCTTATTTCAAACGTGATGATTATAATATTATAATTGTGGATTATGGTTCATTGGTACGTGAACCATGTCTATCACAAATGCAATGGGGTCCGGACTTTTGTTCACGTTGCATTGCTCAATTGGTGAAATACTTGAAGAGTCATCCACGTGGCGTATCAGTGAAGAGCATTCACGTGTTGGGTTACAGTGTTGGTGCTCATATAGCTGGTTTGATTGCTAATCACTTGCCGGATGACAAACTTGGTAGAATTACGGGTAAATATATAAATAATTGAAAATAATTGAATTTAAAATTAAAAATATTTATGTATGTAAATAGTATTGTGTTGTATTGGATTTTTTTTTGTCTTTTTTTTTTTTTTTTTCAATTCAATTCATGATAAGACAAGTATAATGAACTTAGATAAATTTTTTAGGATTAGATCCAACAATATTTTTTTATATGAATGGAAACAGATCGCGCGACTTGGACGAAACGGATGCTCATTTTGTCGATGTGATCCACACGGGAGCAGGAATCCTTGGTCAGTGGGGGCCAAATGGTCATGCGGATTTTTATGTAAACGGTGGATCAAGTCAGCCCGGATGCGCCACAACTTCCATTCTCCGTAAATTTTTTTCTTATTTATTTATTATTGATATTAAATATTAAATACTATTATATTGATTAATATATATTTTTTCTTTGTTTTTGAAATGATTTAGAAACACTTTCGTGCGATCATACAAAAGTAACGCCCTATTATATCGAATCAATAACGACAAAAGCCGGATTTTGGGCAGCCCCATGCGCAAATCTTTTTTCATATCTGACAGGTTGGTGCAGCCCAAAAGACAAGGAATGGATATTGATGGGCGAGGATACCCCACACACGTGAGTAAAAATAGAAATGAAATATAAAAAATAGTAAAATTCATATGTAAATTTATATCATATATTTTTTTTTTTTTTTAAATTTTCATTTTGATTTTATTTAGCGCACGAGGAGTTTATTATCTGTCAACAAACGCACGCAAACCGTACGCCCGAGGACATCCAGGAAAAATCCAAGTGGTGAAAAATCAGAAGCAATTGTCCTACCGCCAGTATTAAGTTTGCTTAAGCAATTGATTAACATATTATTAGAATAGAATAGAATAAAATATTATTTAGAAATTTGTTATTTTAGTTTTTTTATTATAATCAATCAATCAAAACATGTGACCTGATAAAGTGGTAAATAAAATTTTTTACGTCATTGAAGAAATATAAAATAAAATATCTCGATTATTTCATTTAATTATTAAAAACTGAATGATAATGATGATGATGATCATGATGATGATAATGATGGTGATGGTGATGAAATAATTCATATATTTTTCAAATTAAATAGTCATAAAAAAGAAAAAAAATATTTTTTATGTTAACAACAATATTTATTACATAATAATTGCGATATAATAATAACTTCTATAGATTTACAATATATTGTTGCACTAATTAATTAATTAATTAATTTTTTTTATTTTTTTGTTTTTTTGTTTGTTTTTTTGTTTGTTTTTTTTTTCAGTTGTTTTTTAATGTCACTGGAATATTAAGTTGTTGATAACATCCTCGTCGGTTGTATTGTAAATTTTTTTTTTTATCTTTTCATTTTCTCGCAAGCTGGAGGCATTGGGTCTTATTTATTTATTTTCATTTTATTTATTCATATATATATATATATATATATATTCTTATTTATTTTTTTGTTTATTAAGAGTGTTTTTTTTTTGTTTTTTATAAATTATCCAAGAAAGAGGCTGCACGTTGCTTCGCGAATTGGTACATAATTGGAACATCCAATGTCATATTTTATTTAATATTTTCTTTTTTTTTTTATTTATTTTTTTTTTATTTGTTCAATTATTCATTTATTAATTAATTAATTATTATTATTTTGTTTTTCTTAGGAATCACTCAACTATGAGAATTAAACACACGCTTGTGAATGCATTGATGCATTACACTTTTTTTGTTTGTTTTATTATTTTGTTTTTTTCATGATTTGAAGAATAAATATGTTAATATTATTATTCTATAGTATAAATATATTCCTGTTGAAAATAAATATTTACGATGGGAAAATTAAAAAATATGAATAATGCGGACGTTATTCCATTTTCGATGGATGATTTAATGAGTAATATATAATAATTATTTAAACACAATCGACATTAACATTTAATTTACTACTCGATAACGCGACATATTTATATATATATATATATATATTTTTTTTTTGTTTGCTTTTTTTTTATTCTTTTGCAAAACTCATATTCATTATTATCTATGAATTATTTTTCTCCTTTCACTTCCGCTCCTTCTTCGTCTTCTTCGTTTTTTTTTTTTTAAATCTTTTTTTACATGATATCCCGTGCATTTATTATTATTTTTTTAAGCTTAATATGACACATTAAATTTTATGTTTGGCTAAACGCAAAAATTTAATTGTTATATTTTTTCATGATGATTATTTATGTGTGTATGAGTGTGTATGTATGTATGTGCTGATAATTTATTTGCAATAGACGTGCGGCAAACTCGTGAAAAATTTGACGGGAAGAACTCTCACTATATATATTTATTTTTATTTATATATTTTATATATATTTTTTGGATTATAATAGTTCTATTTTTTCACTTCATTAATTATATATATAGAATTGTTTAAAGAATAAAAATAAAAAATTGAAATAAATATTTTAAATAAAAATTAAAACCAATTACGAACATCGCTGAAGTATACAGTAAGGCACTGTCACATTTATATAAAGATCTTTTTATTATTTAAAAATAAAAAGATCGTGTTGTTAGTTGTGATATTGATAAATATTTTATTTATTATATGAATGAACAAAGTGCAATTATTGGACATGATTGTTGAGTGCCTCGATGACAAAATGCTTTTGTTTGTTTGTTTAATTATAATTTATGCTACAGAAATGAACCTATCGCGAAAAATATTCACGATTAAGGTTTCATTATAGTCCAAGTAATCACTGCATTCCCCAGTGATGTTTCGTTATTGGTTAAATTAATTATTAATTATTAATTATTTTAAATTTATTTAAAGGTGAAAATGACATTTATAATTATTTCATTTTAATTTTGAGTCCCTCACATCGTCTAATTTTCTAGAGTTAGCGTATGGCCTTTTTAACAGCTCGCAGCAAACAATAAAAAGAACAAAAAAAAAATAATAAATATCAAGTAATAATAAAAAATTGTAATAAATTTTTTAGCGAAGTACTTGTAACTTGTACAAAGAAATCGACAGTGAAAGAGAGAGAGAGAGAGAAAGAAAAGAAATTTATTTAATTCCAATTTTTTTTTTTTTCAACTTGAAATTATTAACGTATCCAACTTTGAAATATATTAAACGAGGACTCAAATGAAAAAAATATACACGCGTAAATTCTACTTTTTTTTCTTTACTTTGTTTCATTTTCTTCCCTACCTCTACAGTAGACTTTTTTGCATTATGTTTTATAATAATAATAATAATTATTATTATTAGTATCATTATTTTCCGTTTATTACTTATAGATTTTTCGTCCCCCTCATTCTTTTCATTCACTACATTTTTCAGATATTTATTTGTTCGTATTTTTTCATTTGTTTGTTTTGGGCTATTTATTTATTTATTTATTTATCTATTTTTTCATTTACCATGATCCACGACACACTTCTTATACTTCCTCGTATCTTAATTTATTCGCTAATAAATTATTTCTAATGACAGTGAGAATTGATAATGACAACAATAACAGAGTTTTCCTCTTTTTTTTTTTTTTTTTTTTTTTTTTTCTTATTCAAATAATAAATAAATGGAAATTTTTGTTTATTGATTGATAGTTTCATGTAATTATGGATTGGAGTAATGATGATATTGATATAAATATTTAATATTTCCTTTTTTTCCTTTCATCATCCATATCTTATTCTATTATTATTATTATTTTTTTTTTAAATGTTCTTTTTTTATTTTGCAATATTTTTGTTCACTAATATTTGATATTGAGGACAGTGACGTTGATTATAAACTGTGCCGAGTTTCAACCTTGCAAATGAACAATAAAGAAAAAAAAAAAAAAATTATAATAAATAAATAAATTATGAAAGGCACTATATAGATATATTTTGTGTGTAATAGGTACATATGCGTGCAGTGTGATTATATTCCAAGTCTTTTATTCTTGCAACTTTTTTTCTTTTTTTTCCTTTTTTTTGTTTTGTTTTTTTTGTTTTTCGACATCATCATTTTATTCGCATTATATCCCGATAATTATATGATCTCATATCTACACTTTTATAGTGTATTATTGTAATATTTATCATTATTTTTTATACACTCTCTAAGGTACACTCGTTTTTTTATGTGGACATGCCTCAAACGAGGCTTTTGTGAAATATAAGTCGAAAAAAAAAATAATAATAATAACTATTATAATAATAAATGAATAGATAAATAAAATGAAGAGAGAAAAAAAAATGAATATAGAAAAAAAATATTTTCACTTATTCTTTTTTTAACATAATAATACATTGAAAAATAATAATAAATTATTGAAGCGATGTGGGTCATGGAAATATATATGATGTAAATAAAAAATGCGCATATATATATATGTGTAAATATATACACGTATTTTTTTTTTTTTTTTTTTTGTGTTCAACATAGTGTCGATCTCGTTTTACTCAACGTCACTATCTTCCCGCAGCTTTTTTCTATCTGTAAAATTATACATACCTAACATTTTATAATTTATTTCATAATTTTTTTTTTTTTTTTTTTTTTTTTTTTTTTTTTTATAAACAAATATAAGTAAAATAATTCGAGCGTGTGTATGAATTTTATGTTGTTATTTTATTATTGAGTGCTTTGAAATCAACTAGTGATAAGTTAGTTTAATTTGTTTAAAAATATTGGTCTTGATTAAATGATGGAACAAAAAAAAAAATGATATATTTTTGAAATGTTTTTTTTTCTTTTCTCGATTGATTTTAATGAGTGTACTGAGATGATTATTGATGTTTTTTTTTTAGGTGACACTGACTGTTCACAATCACACACTGTCTAGTTCTCATTTTAAATTCATTATTTTCTCCTTTTTTTCTTAGTTTCATCATGTTTTTACTCTCATTATTGTATTCACAATTACATAATTTAATATTTTAATTTTTTATTAAAATTGTTAGTGGTAAATTCGATTAATTCATATTATTCATTTATAAAATGATTTTGAATTATTTTAAACAAAAAAAATTAATTTTTGATCCACCCCTTTTTTTTTTTGTTATTAATTTGTCTACACGAAATTTCTTTTTGTTACATAATTAAACAGACAAACAAAAAAAATTTCTTTTTCCCCTTCAATAAATTGAATGTTAAATTAAAAATGACAAGAGAAAGAGAGTACGATTTTTGACAAATGAAATTGTATATTTACATTGCTCAATTCCTTTTATCAATAACAAATGTGTATTTGAGATGGAATTAGTTGTAATTAATTTTGTCATTTATTTACCGTTCAATTTAGTTTATCCAATTGTGTCTTTTCTTTTTTTTTTCCTCTTCAGTAACTCTCATAGTAATTATATAAATAAATAATCAGTGTGGATAGGCCTGTGATTTTCATTCATTTCCTTATTTATTTATTTATTTATTCTTTTTGTTTTTTTTAATTGGTGGAAGTTGGTAATTTTTATTCTATTCTTTCAGCTCTATTTTTATTATTTTTATTTTTGTTCATATGGGTACAGTATCATATGACAATAAATAAATATAAATATATTTATTTATAATTGTCATTATTTGTGGGGGTGTATATATATATATATCATATATCATATATGTGTATAATATTTGTTTCCTCTTTTAAATTTTTTACTTAACTTTGATATTGGGATTTTCGCGCAACGAAGCTTGACGAGGATTTCATTTTTTTTTCATCTCTTGTTATTATATAAATTATTATCGTTGTTATTATTTATTTATTTATTTATTTAGTTATATATTTATTTATTCATTTATTTTTGGTCATACCACACACGAATGTCTTTTTTTTTTTTTTTTTTTTTGTTCACATTCTATTGAAGTTTTCGTTATTCATTGCCAGAGATAAATTTTAGAATTGTATTAATATGATGAATTTTGTATTTTGCTTCGAAAACGCAAATGACCTGTACAATTAATTTGAATTGATAAATAATTATTATTATATTTTTTTCTTTTGTTGTAATCTTTCTATTTCAGTATCATAACCGTACAGAGACATCATGAATAGAATCATTGTACTTATGAAATAAATACAATTTACATAAATATATAATCGAATAAATATATTCAAGTAATTTTTCATCATTTTCAACCTTTGCTTAAACTAACAAAAAAATTCAAACATTTGATAAAATAAAATGATTATGAACGAAAAAAAAATAAATAAAAATACACATAATAAAATGAAATTTACCGTTAAAATTGCATTAAAATTATTAACTAATTACATTCTAGGTTTTCATTCTGCATTTTTTTTTTTATAACTATTTGTATGACTGAGTTATCGTGCCATCTCAAGATCATTAAAATATTGTTACGTCTACAGAAAAAAGTATAGTTTCATATATTATATATATATATATATATATATATGTTTATATATACAAGACACTAAACTTCATCAGAAATTATTAAATGCATTATAATTTTTTTCTTCCCCTTTTATATTGATAATACCCCCGCAATATATATATATTTATTGTGTATATAATTTTTATTTTTTTGTATTAATCAAATTTTTCTTATGTTTTTCGATATTTTATTAATATCTACCGAATATATCATTCATTTTATTTTTGATATTTTTAATTGAGAGGCAGGGGAAGAGGTGTGGTGGCTGACTCTTGTGTAATTTTTGTTTATTAATTTTTTTCTGACATATTTTCATTTCATTTATTCAATATATGGATAAAGTGTCGCGTTAAGTATCTGTAAATTTGAAAAAAAAAAAAAAAAAAAAAGAAAGAAAGAAAAATATTTCTTCCAAATGTATTATCTTGCACGATTGAAATAATTTCAATGAAAGGAATTGTATGTTTTTTTAATTTATTTTTTGTTTTTTTGTTTTTGAATTTTTTATTTACCTCTTCAATATTCATCAAAATTTTCTTAGTCTTTCTTGTCACCGTCCTCTGGATCCTTGAGCGTGTGCCATTGGGCAATTGGCCGTCTTGGTGATGCGAGCATATCTGACCAATGTCTCAATTCAGTTCCACTCGCATTATAACCAAGAATAACTTTACCAATCGGTTCTGATGTACCAATACGATCATAATCCACCACAGTTACCATCAAATTTACTTTCTATAATTTATTAAAAAATATTTCCCAATATAATAAATGTCGATTGCTATTTTGTTTGTTTGTTTATTTTATTTTTTTATTCTTTCAATCAATAATAATTTTATGGAATATGTTGATATTTAAAATTACCTGTATCTGTTCAAATGGTACTTCGAATGTAAATGATTCATTGTAATATGGATTAAGAGTACATTTCTTGATTGACGTCTTCTTTTTCTTCAAACGCTTTCCATTTTGCATCAATGCAATCTTTACATATGGATCTGATAAACCGCCAACGTCCATTTTCTTCAAATTTTTCGCTTCCAAGATGACAACTGTGAGTTTACCAGCGGTTGGAACATATCGCAATGAGAAACAAATGTCACCGAGTTTGTTGTCCTACAAAAAAAAATATAAATAAAATAAACAAAAAAAAATAAATGAATAAAATGAAATAAATAATAAACGAGATCGTAATTAAAATAATTGTATGATATGAAAATTTGAAAAAAAAAAAAAAAAAAAAAAAAAATCACTCACTTGTCCACCTTCACCCTCAACACTCTGTAATTCTCGCCATTCTTCAATTGTTTGTGCTAAATCAATTTGACAAAGTGGTACTTTAACTTCACCAATTTGATCGTGTTTTGAAAATCTATCAAAGTCAAATATTGCAAATACAAGAGTTTTATTCATAGCATCAGCATATGGTACACCCTGAAAAAAAAAATAAAAATAATTTCATAAAAACATTTATATAAATAAAAAAAATAAATTTCCATTAATTTTTCAATAAATAAAATGATATCAATACTATTAATTATATAATAAAAATAAATATGAAATAATTTTTGTTCATCATTTAACCTTAAATGTAAATGTCTCATTGAATTCTGGACTCAATGTCTTTCGATGAACTTTTGTTTCAAATTTCTTCTTCTTATCAGGGAGTAAATAAACTTTTACATAAGGATCTGATGTACCACCCATATCCAATGCTGGTAAATCTTCAGCTCTTATAACTGTCACTGCCAAACTGTTTGAATTAAAATCATACTCGAGCTAAAATAAATAGAAAAAAAAAAATTCAATATTGAAATCTTGATGATAAAGATAATGATAATGAATATAAAAAAAAGAGAAAATTCCTTCCATACCTTATACTGAAGTCTACCAAGTTTTACTTCACTCTGTTTACTCTCAGCTTCATCTGGTTCTTCAGCATTGTCCGTGAGCTCTTCCATATCAGGCTGTACCTGTGTATATGCAAGTGGATTCCACAGGGAAGAAAATAAATTGTGTAATCTAATGTCTAATAACAATCAAGGGACACTAAATACAAACCTTATCCTTGTATGTTCCACCAAGTAATTGAACACTTTTCAAATCTACAGCGCCTTTCAAACCTTTTTTTCCGTCCTTTGAACGACGTTTGCGGAAACATCTTCTTATGCAGCAAAAGCATATACCGAGGACTATCACACCCACCGCTAAATAATAATACATATATTTTTTTTAATATCCTCATTAATTAATAATAATTTTTCATTTATTTATTTTCCCTGTTTCTTGTTCTTTTTTTTTTTTTTTTTCTTTTTTTCGTTTAATTTGTTTACCTATGAGAATGGCAACTAGTCCCCATGTTGGGATTCCCGTAGCTGCTGTTATTTCTTTTCCAACATTTTCAAGTTTCGTTTCAATTTTTGCTGCAGTTGATTCTGTTGGCGCCTCAGAAATCGCTTCTAAAATTTATTAATACAAAAACATATGTAGATAATAAATAATATTTTTGATTTTATTATTTTATTTTATTACCGGTGATAAGCTCCTCACTCGTTGCGACTATCCTCAATGTTGTGCTTGGCATTGCAAGTGCTGGATTTTGAGTATTACTCACGGTATTAACGCCAGTTAAACTTTCCGCCGTTTCCGACGTATCTCGTTTCATCGGTGGCATTTTTCCTCACTTGTATCTGCATAAACACACGATATAAAATCAATATTAAATTAATAATACACTTTAAAAACATTAATAATATATATAATAATAAAATAAAAAAATAAAAAACTGTAATATCTTCTTTTTTTTTTATTTGTCTATGTTCACGTATGAATGACAAGTGGATTAAAATGGCGTACGTAATATCACATGAACCTCATGTAATTCCTACTAAACTTTTTATATTCTGAATAGCTGAAGTGGCAAAATTTGCACAGCACACTCCACATTCAAGTATATATATATACACGATCGACTATCATGAAATTAATTGACCTTGAATCTTCAGTATATTTGAGTAAAAAGCTCTAATTTACATCTGACACTCATACTCAGCAATAAAAATAGCATCCAGGTATAAAAGGGAAAAAAAAAAGAAGAGATTTTTTTTTTTGTTTTTTCACAAAAATATTTATAATTTTGTATCTTCAACTTCATGAATTAATTTTATTTATATTGAGTTTAAATTAATTGTTTGTGATACATTATATCATTTATTATTGTAATAATACCATATGCAATGTGTGATAAATATTGTATTGCATGTGCATGTGTGTGTATGTAGTCAATGATAAAGTTAAATTAACATTTGTGGTGAGTGGATAGTGCGTGGGTGGCTGATAAATAAGTGATGTGCATAACTGATAGAACACTTTGGTCATTGCATTATCTAGAGAGAGAAAGAGATGAGAGAGTGCGTGGGTGTGCACACACGCGGCAAAATTTTTGACGTAAAAGACCTAATGGAAAGGAAAGTTGATACATGAATAGGTGTGTGTATGTGTGTGTGTGTGTGTGTGTGTGCCGAAGAAACCTCTGGCGACGAATATAAAGGGATTACATGTGAGTGTATATATAAAGAGTACGAAGGATAATATGAAGAAATGTTGAGATACTCTGATGTAACACAAATCACTTTATGTCAATATAAGAGTAAAAATAAAAGAGAAAAATAAAAAATAAAAAATTATTGACATTTATATATTTATGAATTTATTTATTTATTTATTTATTTATTTATTTTTTTTTATATGAATATAAAATTGTTGTAATTAAAGACAATGAATTTGAGGTAATAGAATTTATTAATTGAAAAATTTTATTTTGAATTTTATATTTTATTGATTGTATGAGTGTGGAGATTGGCTATGAAAATTATTTGATAGTTTTAATTTCTGTGCATTTATTATTTATTCTCTTCTTGTAATTATATTTTATTCTAATTTTCATGATCAAAAGGAAATTTATATTTTATTCAATAATTAATTAATTTTTTTTACTTTTTCTATTTTTTTTTCTTTCTTTTTTTTTATTATTTTCTATTTTATTTTTTCTACTTTCTACTACTTTCAGTACGATTGTAGATGTCAAAGAATCAACGTAACTCTTCACATTCTGTTTACGACTTTATGCACACATACACACATTTCTCAGTAGATTTTTCACGTTCAGCAGAAAAAGAAAAAAATAAAAAATAAAATACTTTCACATCAAATTTTTTTCATTCCTCTTTATCAACTGTAATTCTCTATCTCTTTGCATATTAACAAAATTTCCTGTTTATTTCTCTTTTGAAAAGAAAAAAAAAAATGATAATAATAAATAAACAGACAAATCAAAAACTTCGATGATAATCTACTTTTATAATTTTCCACTTTGTTTAATTACAACGTGAAGAACTTTTGGTATTACGAAAACCGAGTTGAATTTATTAGATGAACATGCACCACGTAATTTTGCGTCAGTTTGAAAAAAAATATATATACATTTATATTATGGAGGGGATTGTGGTGAAATTGTGAGTGGATGAAAATACGTGAGAGCTTGGAGTTTCTTAAATATAATATATAGACGTCGTGCGTGAAGATACTCAAGAAAAAGAAGAAATAGGGAAAGATAATTTCTGTATCATAAGAACACATATCTAGGTATAAAAAAATAAATAAATCTGACAGTTAAATACGTAAGGGATCATGAAATATATATATATATATATATATATAAAAAGTTAAATCGTGTATTACATAAAAACTCTCTATGAGTATTGATTACGTGCGTGTGAGGGGACTGAGACGAAATTTATTGGTCAGAAGAGATAAGTAATGGGTGAGATGAGATTTCTCTTGGAAGGAAAAAAAAAAAAAAACCAAAAAATACGAAGAGGAAAAAGAGAGAAATAAAAATGAAACTAAACTGTAGTGGTAATAAAGAGGACAGGTATAAAATGAGCAGATGTAATCTATGATTGTCAGATATATAATAGTGAAAATATAAACAAAAGTGAGATCGATGTATGGTCTGGTGAGAAGTGACTTTTTCTACTTTCTTCAACATCAGTTTTCCTTTATAAATGATCGAACGAGTCCCTATAATGTCAAGATTTTATATTGGCATCTAAAAGTCTATTTCAACAGGAAACAAAAAAAAATATTAAAAAAAAAAAAAATGAAAAATCTTGAATCATTAAATAGATAAAGATAATTAATGTCGAGAAGTTAATTTTTTTTTCGTTTCTTTTTTTTTTTTTTTTTTAGCAACTGTAATGTATGTATATTTAATATTGATTTTACAATAAAATAATTTTTATCTGTATTTTATTTGCATTGTAGAATTCGCACTTTACTTTCTCATGATTGATCGTGAAATAAGAATAAAAATATAAAAAAAAACAATACACGACTATTAAATATTTTTATGTTTGATGATAAATATATAAATTTAGTTCATGTACGTTTATATAATGACGTTGATGTTATCTCGAATATAATAATAGATTTGAAAAAATATTTTTATATTTATCTATTGTATGACATTTTAGTACATGATTTTATATATAAAATAATAAAATTCATCTGATTAGTTGTTTTTATTTTTTAATTATAAATTCAAGAATATCAATAAATAAAAAAATTAAAAAATAGTCATGTAAATAGAATAAAAATTTTTTCACCATTTTTTCAATTTAATTTTATAATATCAGTGTATTGACATCGTACATGTGTGAGTTCAATAAAACCACAAAATTTAATTGTTTCAGGTGTATAAAATTTCACAGGTGTATGAAATTGAATAAATGCATAACGTTGTGGGGTCATTGGGCAGGCAGCCCAGGAAATGGGGTTAGGCAGTGCAAGAATAAATCAATACAGGCGTATATATATATATTTTCTGATAAAATATATTTTATCATTATAAAACCACTAATTATTCATATAATAATTAATATAATATTGTTGTAAACACATTCGTATATAATTTCATTAATCAAAATTTCATAATATAAAAAAACACAAAATAAAAAAATAAAAAAATAAAAAAATAATAAACCGAGAAATAAATTGAAAATTCATTTACAATACAATATAATATTTTTAAATATCCAAAATACAATTATGAATTTTTCCAAATAATTTTCAATTATGAAGATAAATATAAATAAATTTTTTGTGTATATATTAAATTACAAATTGCATAGACACGTGAATTGTGAGAGACTGTGTGTACAATATAATATCTTTACTAAACCGTCATGAGCGCGAAATCAATAAGGGAAGCAATGGCAGTTGCGAGCTAGGACATAAAGCGCATACACATATACATAAGTGAATATATGCAAAAATAAAGGAGAAAAAGATAGATTTATATATATACAAAGCAATATCGAAAATACAATTAATATATTTTAATTTAATATATCGCTAATGGTAATGAAAGAAAAACAAAAACAAAAAAAAAAAAAACAATTTCGACGAATAAACATCAACGTATAATAAATTATTGATAAAATGAATAATTCTTTTAAATTGATATAAATAAATATACATTGAATAACAAAATAGCAATTGTGAATGAATAAATGTAAGATATTTAATAATTCTTTGGAAAAATATCAGAGGACACTTGCCATGTCCTTCGATAAAATTCATTACTGTCGCGTAGCCTTGGCATATGCGTGAGCTTGCGCGAGCTTTACTGCGTGTGGCGTACAATTTCTTTATATCACATAAGGGCTTGTATTACTTCTCTTATATTTCAATGGTTTTCTTCCTTTTTTTTATATATATATATATATATTTATTAATTATTTATATCATGTGTATGATGAAATTAAAAATAAATATTTATTCAATTGCATGCAATGAATTTAAAGAAAATTTTGACTTTTAAATAAATAATATATTAAATAGTATTCGTGTTTTGTGCGTTAAACAATCAGAGTTAGTTGCGTGTTAGTTGGTAATATTATTTATTAAAAATAACACCTATCACATATACACAAAATTTTTTTTTTGTTTTTGGATATTTATTTACTGTTCCGTTGTGTAAATGTGTGAGAGATAATGTTATTTAATTTAGTGAGAATTATGAATATATAAAACATATTTATGTAGTTGTAAATAATGTATATATATATATATATCAATTTATTTATCATGTGATGAATTATTTAATAATTAATTCAAGTACATTTGATTGTTTGTAAATCAAATGATATTGAGAATAGTAATAATAGAAAAAAATGAGAAAAATTGGTAATAAAAATTAAAGAATTTCTTTTTTTCTCCTCTTTATTTAATATTATTAACTCACTTATACATGCAAAAATTTATAAAAATCAAGTGGAATAAAAACATCAGAGAGATATACTGTAACATTCATTAAAACTTTACAAGCGAGAAGAAAAGAAAAAAACAAAAAAAGATTTATCTTTTATTTCCCGAGTGTATAAATAAAAAAGAAAGCACATGATTTTGAAGAAGAATAAAATATAAACTGAAAAAATTATTTCACTATTTTCACTTATTCGTAAAATTTTTATTTTTTTATTTTTTTGCTTCGTCTTTTACATTCTCACATTAATTTTTTTTTGTTACTTTTCTACGCTTTGTTTTCTACTCGATATCAATGTGGAATTAATTTTATTCCACGTATTCTCATGTGAATTCATTAAACTGGAAAATTATAAACTGGGAATAAACGGAAAAACACTAATGGAAAATAAAAAGGGAAAGAAAAAAATATTAAAATAAAAACGTGTCTAAAATATTGAATAGGAAAACGAATAATACCATACTATCGTCATTCGTTTATCGATTGGCCTATATATATATATATATATATATATATATTCTTCATGCAAAGAGTCCAGAAATTTGTCTTGACATGAGTATTCAGAGGAGAAGACTCGATATTGACTGTATATATCAATGAATTATGAAAAAAAAAAAAAAAAAAAATACCATCATGAAGTATTTTTAAATGAAGGAACTTTGATCGTTTTCATTTATATCCTGCCCTAAAATTACACATTTATTTATGAATTGAATTTTAACCGTGTGAAAAATATTCATAAAAATCAATACAAAAAAAAAAAAAAAAAAAAATTAATAGAAAAAAATAAAATAAAATGTTATTTTGAATACCCAAGTATTTTCTTCACTTTACTTACAAATGTAATTTTATAAAATGATACGTAATCATTCTATCAATAATATCAAAGACATAAAATCGAAATAAATGTGTAGAAGTAGCGAGGGTATAATTATTAAAATTCAAGATGAAAAAAAAAAAAAAAAAAAAAACGAAGGAGAAAATATAGAAGAGAAATGTGAATAAATGTGAAGAAAATCTTTACTATCATCAAGTAATGTAGGGGCGTTCATGGAAAACAAATAAAAAAAAAATATTCTCTTCACACTACTTTGACGCTCTGTCACTCATGCCCGAGACATTTTTCTCTTGTTTCATATCTTTTTCTCTTTCTTTTTCTCTCTCTTTTTTTTTTCTTTCATTATTGTCGAAGGAGAACAAGATGAAGAGTCAAAGACGGGGGGACCAAGTGAATGGAGTGTTCTATAGTGAAAAAGTATAGAGAAAGGGTAAAGTATATCTACTCCAACCTAATTGGCATAAATTCTATGTACCGGAGATTCTTCACAATCTGGTTAATGCATAATTAAACAAAAAAAAAAGTAGAATCAATAGTAAATGGCTTGGAATCTATCTCAATAATTCTCAACACCAATTAAATTATAAAACGACACTAATTCAAATAATAAAAATGTATAACTTATAAAATTGAAAAATTATTATATAAGTTTAACTAAATATTTGTCGTGAACTAGATATTATGTAAATTTTCTATTGATTTATATTTACTATTGCAATTCTGTTAATATTTCGATTGTAGGCATGAGAGATGTAAGAATAAGAATAATATAAGTAATAATTATATATTTTTGTTGTTCTGCTTATCAAATCGAACAGTTAAACGTATACCAAAAACGACTAGACATCGATCGCTCTGACCCCAGTGGAGTACAGTGTAGAACCCACCCAATATAATCGCGTTGCTTCCCCTCCACGTTTATATATCCGTGCGCGTCAAGAAGAAAAAAAAAAAAAAAAAAAAAAAAAAATGTCAATCCGCATCTTGTACAATCGTAACTCTAATAGAACATTATAATTATCGATGTCACGATATTAATTGTTGTGATATAAATAAAAATATATTTATAAAATTTTATAAATATCCATTTATTTCTCGCTGATCAAATTATAAAATTAAACATTGACATTTATTTATAGATTTTTTAACGAATAAATTCCGATACTTACATAAAAACTATCCAACACCATCTACACCATATACACTATCTACACATACACATGCACATAGGTAAATATATTCGAGTGAATAATTAATAAAATAAAATCATCATAGTAATATATCAATTACAAGAAACGAGATAAAAAAAAAAGAAAAAAAGAAAAACAAAGATTGTAAATTACTCACTTCTGCAATTTCAAATTTTTCTAAAAGAAATGATGGGACTTGGAAAAAAAAAAGGAAAAAAAATAAATTAATTCGAGCTAGATAGAGATGCGTTAAATTTTTTAAGCAACAATTACACTTTGTTGTTGTTGTTTTTTTTTTGTTCTTAAAATTTTCCTGCTTTTGCACCGATAAATAACTCAATAGATTTTTGCTACATAAATATGCAAATGTGTAACATTCACTTCACAATTCGCTGATTAAAATGAAAAAAATTTCAATAATATAATCCTTTTTTTTTTTACAAAACAATCATATTACACATGTATATTTACAAAAAAAAAAAAAAAAAAAAAAAAATATCGCAATGTCACACTGAAACTTTGCAAAATTTTTTGAATAAAATATTTTGTATCTTCAATTTACAAACACATATTCAATCATTGTGTAATAAATAATAATTACGTATATATAAATATATATATATATGTATATCTATTTACGTATATCACGAGTAATATCAATAGACAAATTCGGAATAAAAATCTATCCGTTGCACGGGCAACTCTCGTGCACACTCCTCTTTTCTTTCTTTCTTTCTTTCACTCCCTTCACGTCTTCGTTCACATACTAAGGGTGCAGGGGTATAAAAAGACCGTGGGGAAAATGTGACGACTGCGCTTGAGCAAAATTCACAGTAGCGACAATATGGCCGCCTACGTCAACCCAAGTAATGAGGATCGATAAAACAAGTCAAGTTACATTTTCCTACCACTCGTTTTTTATCGTCGTTGTTGTCGTTGTTGCATCGCGCTTTATTTAATCTTTAAAATTATATCTGCATTCTTATTTGATTGAAAAATTTATTGGATATTTTTTGTTTATTGTGATGTTACAGCAGAACTACATCAATATTTTCATGATTGTAAAATGGATATTTTTATTTTTTTAATAATTTTACCGAAAGTATCGGGAAATTATTTATAATGATGTTAATGGTATTTTTATATGTAAAATTATATTGTTTAGTTGTTTTTATTGATATCGAGTGAATGTCGGTGATTATGTGTAATTTAAAAATTGTCTCCCATCCCGCCCTTTTTATACGCTCACGTAAAATTGGACGACGCGATCAGCTGATCTATACGGAGATACACGAAGCTCTTTAGTCTTTAGTCTTCAGTTAAAATTGCATTGCTATTGCGTTACTAAAGAGTAAGGGGAAGATATGCAATGCATACGGGAAATGATTGTCAACGAAAAAGATGAGAAGAACCTAGTGGTATAACATGAAACTAAAAATGTAGATGAAGTGAAGAGGAACATAATGTGAATTATTATGAAATTGTAAACATTTTTTTCTTCATTTGAATCCATAATTCATTCGACAGCTACATGGAATTGAGACCCCCTTGCGATTTTATAGCTGTCGATCACCGAAATGTCCTGTTTTACTAACAAGTCAATACAATTTTTAGTTGCCTGTTATATCCCTAGAATTTTTGGAGACGATGATTTTCTACGGGCTCTGCGTATCTCTCCCTTAGTTTTTGGCGTCACTATTTTATTTCAAATAAAATTATATTCTGTTATTTTAAACCACAAAAATTGTCTTCGAATAAAATTCCAAATCTTTCCTTTGAATATTTTCTATTAATTTTAATTTGCATAAATTTTTCATTTACCTTTTAATTTTGTCAAATGTAAAAATATAAATTTTTTCATATTACTTCTGGTGGATTTTCGAATATGAGAGTAGCAAAATCATGCTAGTAAATACTGATGTTGTACGCCCTCTACAGACTCAATATCAAACTTTTGTCGTGATCTTCACACATGCGATTTTCTAGGCTGACTGTGGAGTGGGGATTTCAGGGATCTGTGTAGGTCCACTCACTCAAATCGAATGATGTCTGTTTATTTATCGTGTATATAAATGTAATTTTATAAATAATAAATTTTTTTTTGCCAGTTTCATAACTGGTAAAAAAAATTACAATGAAGAGACTCAACGAAATTATTTGGATTTTATTGATGCTGCAATTATTATACGATATTTGCACTACTGATTTATTAATTAATGTAAAAAATCAAGTAAGAATTTTTCCATTATTGTATTATTATTTTTATTGAATTGTTAATAAATTTTATTCAACAAAAAATTTCGATAATGCAATTATTTTACTTTGTCATTATTATTTTATTTTATTTTTTTCGACAATTGTTGAAATGTCAAATCAATTGAGTAAAATACTCTCCGAAAAACTAACCTCAATGTGTCACAAATAATAACTGTCAATTATTTTGTGAATATGAAAGTACAGTCAATATTTATGATTTATTAAATTTTTTTTATATATATTATGAATTATATACAATATTTGTCTGTATAAATATATAATTTTTTTTTTTTTTTTTTTTTTTTTTTCCCCTCAATTCTAGGGTGGTGACATATTTTCAGAAACTATCACTTCGAATGTCACTGAAGATGTAATTACATTGGAATTCCAAAGGTCAGATGGAACATTGGTGACTCAGCTCATTGATTTCAGAAATGTATGTGGGTGATATCTATCGATATGAAAAAAAAATTAAAAAAAAAAAAATTGCGATGATTTCTAATATAATCTGAATAATATAAGAAATGATGTTATTATTTAATTGATTACAGAAAGTTCAAATAATTAAAGTTCTTGTGTTGGGTGAGGAGGAACGTGGACAGCATCAATATCAAGTGATGTGTTTTGTAAATTATTATTACAAAATGGATTTTATATCGTCTGATGCAATGTCTAAATTGCGACAAAAAAATCCGGGAACTATAAGAATAGCTGAGGATGATAGAGGCTATACGAATTATACAATGGATTTATTTCTAGACGTTACAAAGTCGAAATTAATTTCAAAACATATTGTTACATTTTGTAATGAGGCTGCTGATTCAACATATACGAGAAATGAAGATATAAAACAGTGGATACAAAGATTAGGCATTTCTGAATCATTATTAATTACTGCTGTACATAATTTTACCTCAATGCCCGTACGACATCAAGGAATAAATACAACGAGGTCAATATCAGTAACAAAATGCGCAGACACATCGAATTTATGGGCATCATGTTCGTGTTCACTTGAACTTTGTATTGGATGGTATCCGTGCGGATTAAAATTTTGTAAAGGTAAGAGTGATGGTAAAAAAATAATGTCTACATATAAATGTGGGATAAAAACGTGTAAAAAATATTTCATATTTTCCTATTACTCGAGAACAAAAAAAAATTGTCTATGGGATGAATGACATTGTGGTATGCACTAGAATTAAATTCATTTGAACAAGTAATAATGCATGTTAACTCCATATATTACCATATGGAATAATAACTCATCCGTGATACAAAGAATTAATATTCTGCAATAATTTATATTGTGGATACAGCAAAAAAAAAAAAATCATGAATAATGTAAGTGTATCTATAATTCACCGTTTTACACTTTATCAATATTCATAATTTTAAATATCTATTCCACTTTTTTATTGAAAAAATTATAATATTATATTAAGAAGCCATATCATAAAATCACAATTATAAAATTTAGCCATGAAAATTCGCGTTTGTATAATGAACAAATTCTGCTATGATTTTATAGTTATATAGTTTATACTCATTTTTTCAGCCGTATGAAATAATTATAATCAAATTTGAATTTTTCTTTGATTGAGCAATTCTCAAAAATTCCAAGTTCATTGAAGACATTCCGTCATTCCACTTCTATTCCGTAAAACGTTTTTTTTTTTGTTTTACAATATACAATTATTCAGTGAAATTGTCATTCCGGTGAAAAAAAAAAGAATAATAATAATGAACGAGAATATGCGCCGGTTAAAATTTTCATCTATAGAATTAATTTACATAATTAATTGTAGGACTCAAAAGTGATTTAAAGTGATAAATAATTTTTTTATGTATTTATATACAAATAGTTTTGAAAACTCAATTCGACTTCTACGATTTGAGTATTTCGGTGCTAATCCTTTTTTGATTTCATCGTTTATTTTTTGTCTTTCTAAGATTATCAATAATTTTCAAGAGTATTTAAAATTTCTTGAACGAGAAAAATTGTTTTCTCGCAAAAAAAAAAAAAACATTTGTAAAAGACTGTGTAAAACTCTGTCCATTTGATAATGAAATTGTCTACGAGGGAATTAATTCCTAAACATCAGAGGTCACTTCATCAACGTAGTTGAATAAACGTACAAGTCAATAAAATTAATCTCTTCTCAAAGTTGAGACAAAAAATTGAAAAAAAAAAAAAATTAATAATAATAATAAATAATAAATAAATAAATAGATGAACAAAATTGCAAAATCACACGTAAAAGAGCAATATACATGAGTATGTAAATAAATTTGTAAATAGCTGTATCACAAAATGTGAATTATTTGCAGGCATAATCAATGATTAGGAATTCAATCAATGTAATTAGTGTATAGATGTATTCTCAGACCTGCAAATATGCTCTCTATTGCAAGTTTCATTTTTTTTTTTTTTTTTTTTTTTAATGAAACAAGAAAAAAATTACCAAATTGCAATTATTAAAAATGACAAGGAGTCGTGACATTTTGAGTCTCTCGAATAAGCTGCGAAAAAAAAAAAAAGAAAATAATAATAATATACAATTCTTATAAATATCAAATGTAATACGTATATGTACACATATATATATATGTGACTTTTTTGCTTTACACGTATATAATATTGTAACTTATATACATATTTTTTTATATACAAATTTAATAAAAATAATAATTGACACATCTCCCATTTTTTTATCGTGGAAATATCATATTTATTATAATTATTATTAGAATTATCAGTATTATCATTACTATCATTATTATATTTGTTTCACTATAGATACATCGTTAAATTCATTACTGCATGCTTGTAATTATTTATCAAGATAAGAGAAATTTAAAAAAAAAAACAAAAAAAAATTGCCTATAATGTCCCGTTTTTCCAAAACATGAATGAGATTGAATTCTCACGTGCGTCTTATTTTTTATTATTATTATCTTTTTATTTTATTTTTTTTTTATGTTACTATTTATTGAGTATAAATATTTTTTTATTTGGGCATTAAAATGTTTTTTATTATTTTTTTTTCGCATAACATCCATGGAAGACATAAATAATCTAGTTTTATGAATTATTTTTTTTTTTCTTCTCTTCTTAAATTTAAATGCAACAAATGAATTTTTTTGTTTTATTGTTGTTCGTAGACTCTTTCATTAATGTAACAACGCCCACTCTTGACATGCCCATACTTTGAACACCTCATTAAAAATTTTTTTTTTTTTCAAATATTTACAAACAATTATTAATAGATAAACGTGAAAAAAAAATATCCAATATTATTACGAAATAATATGAAAATAAAAATCACTTTACTCCACACGTAATTAATTACTAAGAAAAAAAAAAAAAAAAAAAAAAATTCGGAATTATATTTATAAAATATGTTTATATAAAATATAAATAAATAGTACAACTATGCGTGATTGCTCATGTGATAGTCCAATAGAAAAAAAAAAAATAATAATAATAACGAAAATAATAATTTTATTTTTTTTTGTTTTTTGTTTTTTTTTTTTTTTTTCAATTGGGAAATTAATGCGTGAGAAATGCACAATTATGTGAATTGGCGATTTTCTTTTAAGTACTTTTAGACACTCAGATACAAAAAAAAATTTTTTTAAATAAAACAATAATTTAGCATTTCCTCAGTAGGATTTGCATTTATTTTTTAAACGTGACAACGTTGTAATTATTTATTAATTTTTATTTCTCCAGCATCAGTTTTTATATCGTATTAGATATGTTCCTAATTCACAAACGAGATCAAAATTTCGAGTGTTCTTTAAATCAATAACGAACAAAAAAAAAATATATATATATATATTCACCTTACAACTATTCATTTACCTACATGATATAAAAATGATCATCTTATTTTTTTCTTCTGCATGGGAATATCTGCGTAACAACTTACACACAGGAAATTAGCGTTTCCTGGAGATACCACAAAATTCCATCGCGGTGTGAGATCAAAGATAAACTAGAACTGCGCAACATTCAGTGTGCACCTTCTCTTTGAACCTCATTTCGTCTGCATATAAAACTTTGTCATTTCCGCTAGTCGTAATAGAATTTTACGACCCACTAACTGCTGTAACAAGTCTTGCGAACATCAGCTAGGATCACACTAAAATCATCATCACCTTTGGAAATTTGCTCCATGCTCGAATTATGTTGCTGCTGCTGTTGTTGTTGTTGTTGTTGTTGTTGTTGTTGTTGTTGCTGTTGCTGCTGAGGCAGTGACTGTTGGTGTTGATGTGATGATTGTTGAGATTGTTGCTGTGACTGTTGTTGTTGTTGTTGTTGCTCCTGATATTTTGACATATCAATATTATGATGATATTGTTCAATAGAATGTCCAATACATTGATTATCTTTGTTTTGTTGATCATCAACTATACATTGATTATTCGATAAATCAAGTTGAGTTTGTTGGGGTGTATAATAACGCAAATCACTCGCATAATTGTGATTGTTGTCTAAAAGATTTTGCGTTGACATACTTGAATGTGCAATTGTTGATGGATGTGAGTATTTGTAATATTTTTCAAATTGCAATGATTGTTCTTGATCCTCATCGGTTAATGTGGAATCGAGAGAACCAAGTACATGTTGCTGTTGCTGTTGTTGCTGTTGTTGCTGCTGCTGCTGTTGTTGTTGTTGCTGTTGTTGTTGCTGCTGCTGCTGCTGCTGTTGTTGTTGTTGTTGTTGGTGATGTTGTTGTTGTTGTTGTTGATTGGTAACATTGTCCGATTGATATTCTTGATGATGGGACATTTGATATCTATGCGAGACAGCTAAAATAATTTTACAAAATAAATTGATATTTGATATTAACTTATAAATACAAATAAAATAAAATAATAAATATTAATGATTATATTTTCTTACTTGGACATTGCTCATTGGTATTTCTCATTCCAATATTTTGCTGTCTATTTGAGCATTGGACTTGATGATTATAATTTGTTTCAATATTAGATTGCATTGAATAATTTGTTGTTTTTGATGATTGTGGATTTGTATAATGTAATGTTTGATCGTGTGGCGATGCAACTGGTGGATAAAATGTACCAGTAACAGAGCCAACATTGTCAAAACCTGAACGTAATTTATTGCACGACACCATCATACCATTGGCAATACCAACAGCGGCAATACTCGATGTTTGCCGTTCAAAATTCAAATAACTCACCTACAAATTTAAAATATATAAATATATAAATATTATTAATTATTGAATAAATTTTATATGTATTAAATATTCAATATTTGACAATACAAAAAATTATATATTTATATGGTGAAAGAAAGTAACGGGAGAAAATTGATGAATTGATGAAATTGTGTGTCAGAATAATTTATAACTGAAATATTGTGGATGACTCACCGATTTCTTATAGGTCAAAGTATCTGTATAACTGCCAGTATTCTGACATGAGGATATACTCGTGCCCGCGGCATGTCCAGCATGCAACTGATTGTCCGTATTCATGTAGGAGTAACGTTTATTTTGCTCAACAATCTCGCTATGTTGTTTCGATGTACCCTCCATAAGTTCTCTCTCCGGATCCGGATTCTGTGAGGTTTGAAGGTGCGTACCATCACCTGTAAATCATACTTCAACTGTAATCCAATATGCAATAGCTGTCTTTTCATTCTTATGTATTAAAATTTTATTATTATTATTATTATTATTATTATTTATTTTTTATTTTATTATTTCCATCAAATGTCTGGATGAAAATTTAATTGAAGACGTGTTAGAGATGAATTACCATCGGGTTCAGGACTTGCAACAGGCGATATGTCAGGTGTATGAATGATTGGCGTGTACGGACTACCGTACAATGAATTATTTTCCGATTTGTAATCCTGAATATTTTGCTGTTGCTGTTGTTGCTGTTGTTGATGATATAATGATGAAATTGGAGAGTGTCCGCCCCATGGTAACTGTGACATCCCTTGATAATTATCAATTTTTGTCCTTTGATCGGGAAAAAAAAAAAAAAAAGTAAATAAAAAACGTGAAAAATAAAAAAAAATAAAAGAATTATTTTTTTTTTTTTACATTAAATTTTTTACTGTACATCTATTTAAATAAATAATAGATAATTTTTTATATTGATTATTTTTAAAACTTACATTGAATGGTGTATTGCATTGCTACCACTTGATGTTGATCTAGGACCTCCTCCTGTATTTGTTGCTGATGGTGGTGATGAAGGTGCACCCGGTGTACGTTTAGCGTGTTTCCTACGTCTCGGTCGGTATTTATAATTTGGATGTTCCTGCATGTGTATCACCCTCAGTCGTTCAGCTTCCTCAACGTACGGTCGTCTATCCTGTGGTGTTAATCCCCGCCATTTCTTCCCTATAAATTATAATACAATTTGCCATAAATTTTTTTTTAATCTTTTTTTTTTTTTTCTTTGCATAAAATTTTTTTTACACCGACAAATCACGCGTAATATATTTTTGTGCTTACCGTAGATTTTATAAATTCTGTTAGCGTGAAAGGGAAGAAAGAAAAAAAAATTAATAAAAATAAATTGAAAAAAAAAAAAAAAAAAAAAATTTTTTTTTTTTTTTTTTTTTCATTATTTTATTTAATATTGTTCAATTTGTGGTGAAAGTGGACCACACATGCATAAAAATGATTAAAAGAAAAAAAAAGACATTCCAATGAAGTTTATGCATTGTGTATTGTATATTTATATATTTATATATTTTTCATATGTATATATATATATATATTTATATATTTATATATATATATATTACCCAGGGCATCAAATAATGCTCTATGGCACAGAGGTGCACGTATTTATATGTACACGTTGTTATATTCAACATATAACGTACTTGGAATATAGGCACATGGGCGCATATGGGGGCGTAGATATGGGTGCGCCCTGGTGCCTTTAGCCTCAGCTATATAACCCAGCAACGAACCATTATTTCATATTTCACTTTGTGTATATATTCCACAGTCTGGTGGAGATCCACACGGGTTATGTACAGAGTTTTATATTGCATGTGAAAAGAAGAACAGAAGGTGAATGAAACAAAAAAAAAAAAGGACCAACCATAAGATAAACATGAAACCAGTCCACCTACAACGATTTTGTTATAATTTCTTTTTTACTCAATTTTTTCTTTTTCTTTCTTTTTCTGTTTTTTTTTTTTTTATCATTGTGACAATTATATTCTTCAATGAAATTCATATATTTAACTGTGATAATTTAACTTTGATAATATCTATAAAAGCATTTATAAGTGGGTGAAAAATATTTTTTTTTTAACATTTAAAAAAAAAAAATTTTGTACTTTTATTTTACATTTTTTTTTTCTTGTTTATTTATGATAAAGTCGCGCAGGAGAGTTGGCACGATATGCTTGGAGGGATAGCTCTCTCGCATCTCTGATTCATCATCACACCCGCGCACCTTCGTCCCACCATCGTCGATGTCCTCGTTAAGTATTCTAATGCTTGTGAGTATATACGCTCCTTTTTGTCTCTCGTAGTCAATTTCTCCTATCTTATTTATATATATATATATATTCAGTGGTGTGCGACAATTTTCGTGTTTTTCGGAGCGTAAAAGGAGCAGAGGTCGCGTACAGTTGTAAAAGAAAATTACTTGCGTGTTGTATCGTGACCTACGCAGGAAATAAATGTATTCAAAATTTTATTATTTTCTATTTCGTCTTCTTCTTCCTTTTCTTTTTCACATAAAAAATAAAATATATATGATTATATTTTATTACTATTTTTTTTTTTTTTTTCTTTATTCAAATCAAAATACGTAACTATTAAGATATAATTAATGATCATATTAATTACACGTTTTTAATTTATTTTTTTTTAATTTTTTCTATTATTTTTATTACATACATTTCGCTGAATTTTTCTTTGTCCAAGTATGTTAATCCCTAACATATAGAATACACACATACATATATATTTATAGAGTGTTAGCCTCATGGTAATATTTTTTTCTTGAAATGCCAGGTGCTACTGTGTATAGAATAGTTCAAGTATAAGTAGTCGTCACGCGAGCATGTCTCCTTAAGACATTTCCCTTCGCGTATGTGGAGTCGAAGGTCACGTGTGCTATGTAAAAAAAATTCTTTCTCCCACACACATACAAATACATACATATACGAATATATAAATACATATACATATATACAAAACAGCAAATATAAATTTATATATTTCCATGTATAAATATATAAAATGTATGTCGTGGTATTTTCTATAGAAATTTTGTCGAGACATGTTTTATTTCATTTAAAATTTATACACAATAATATAAAATAAAAAAAAAAAAAAAAAAACAAAAAAATTTTTCATTCTAATTAACGTCACGATTAGTTACTTTTAATTTAAACATATTATCCTTATTCGTTGAATTTTATATCTGTATATTTATATTTATACATTGAAGAAGAATTTCGTACTCTCGTTAAATACAAATAAGAAAAAGAAAGAATAAGAGATAGATAGAGATAGAGATAGAGAGAGAGAGAGAGAGAGAGAGAGAGAGAGAGACATTTTGCACCGCTGACATTTTCAGAATCTCCCGCGACGTTTTCTGAATTCCAGTGTCGACGCGGTGTGCGCGCGGCCTTTTGCACGTATACGTGGAATCTTTCATTGCATACACTCGTGCCGATAGGCCCCCCGAGATATACTCCTTTACGTGATTTACAGGTTGAATTTAATCCGTTGAATTGGCGAATAACACTCGCACAAATGTATATATATATATATATATATCAATACATAAATAAATAAAAATCAGGAAAAATATTTAATGACTTTTTTTTTGCGAATTTTTCTATTTGACTACTCCAAATGATTTTGTCGCAATCGTGTGTATTATAGATATACATATATGTATATGAAATTATGGATAGGATTTTGGCGCATAAAAAACCTATATATATTATCATCTTAAAAAATTCCCCCGAGAAGTTATGATTTATTTAAATGAATGAAAAATTAATATCAATTCTCACTTTTTTATTTTTCTCTTTGAATTTATCCGTCGTGTAACGGGAATATCGAAGGAGGGGAAAGGGCAAAAGAACGAAAGATAAGACGGTGAAAGAGAAGATGAGTGAAAGAAAAAAAAATTATATATATATATATATATATATATATTGAAGAAGAAAATAAGGAGGATCGACGAAGAGGGTCCCAATGCGCGCACCCCGCCCAACATGAGTCGCCCACTGTCACCATTAATAATACGTCTCCCGTCCCGTGATGTATCTCATCTTCGCGTGGCCCGTGCCTCATGCTAGCGCACGATTTCCTTTCCCCACTCTTTTTTACCATATCTCTGTCTTTGAATCTTCTCTTTGCTCTATCACTCTTATATAGGTATATATTGAAGAAAACATATGTTGGTGCCGCGTCCCAGCGCTCCCGTCGGCGTTTGCAACTCGTGCGATATTATGGGTGTGGAATTATACACACACACACACACACACTTGAATTGCTATTGCCATTTAGATTTCAGATGTATTTATGTAGAATAGAGTAGTTGGTGGTAACAGAAATAGTAAAATTAATAGTTATAATATTAGGAGAGAGAAAAGAAGAAGATTAACGGTGAGATTGAATGAAAGAAGTAGACGAGAAAATAAAGGAAACAATTTTTTTTTTTTTTTAAATTCTAATCAAAATGACACAACGTGTTAGCTCCTGTCGAAAAATATATATATATATATATGTACATACTCCCACTAACTGATAAAACAAAAAGCAAAAAGAAAAGATGAGCACAATATTTAACAGTTTATTTTATTTTTTCTCAATATCAATTTGAGAATAATAAAAAATAAATAAAAAAATATATATATATATATATATTTCTTTTCTCCTATTTTATTTCTATATTTATTAATTTTTTTTTTTTTTTTTTTTGTTTAGATTCTATAGTTTCTGAGGAAAATGTAGTGTCTAAGCGTAAATTGTGTGGAACAAAATTTTCAATAGACACGAGAATATTTCGCGCGTCAAATCAGCCGTGAAATTTTCTCACTAAGCGCTTTATATGGCCTCGAAGTATCTAATTTTTCTTCTTTTTTTTTTTTTCCTCTTCGTCTTTCTCTTATTCATCATTATTATTATTATTATTATTATTATTTATCTTTCTCTCTGTTGTACTCGGTCTCTTGAACATCATGAACAGAGAAAAACGAAAGAGCCCACATTTTAAAGGCGTATATTCTTTTGCTTGGGGGCTTGTCCCGACCGATCGACTCTACATAGTTCTCAAGTACAGTATATTTATATATATAAATATATAAAAGTTAACATCAAAACGATTTTCCCTAAATACAATAATTCACATTCAACATCATCTTCATCATCACGGTATTACACACTGGCATTTTTCTATACCAAAAAAGAAAAAAAAAAAAAAAAAAAAGACAAAAAAAATTTATTTCACATACTCATCTACAATAATCCACATCATCAGCAGATCAAAGTCGTCGTCGTCATCGTCATCGACAAAGTTCTAGGTGGGTCCACTACTCAAATGACTACTATAGATAAATATACATATACATATATATATATATATATATATATGGCACGTGTGCGTGTGTGTGTGTATATGTGTGTCTCAGTAAGGTTAGGGTGCGGCACAGACTTGGAGAGCGACTCCACCTCATTACGTGGCATTCTATGCAGCGACCGCGCTCTTATGGCTTATTATTGCCTTTAGCTCGTCGCTCTCGTCGTCTCTCAATTTTCTTAACTCAACTCCTCTTGCCAGACGCCGACTATTCTTTTCCATCTTCATCTTATTTCATATTTTTATTCATCATCCTCTCTCATCTCTATTCTCTATTCGTAATTCATTTTTTTTTTTTTTTTTTTTTTCCACGGGACGCCACGAGCTAAACGCAAGTCTTTCTTACATTGCACGATATTTAATATATATATATATATATATATATATATATATATATATATGTATATATTTATGAAAAATATATATATATATATAAATATATACATATAATTCTTTGCTTCGTGATTGTGTAGCGACTCTTCGATTCCCTTCTTGTCGACTCCACCTTTTTCTTCCTTCTTTCTACCCTTTTTTTTTTTTTTTTTTTTTTTCATTTTATACATATATATATACTATCCTCATTTTATATGTATGCGCAATTATTGTTGCCGATCTTGTCTTATGCCGGTTCGTTATTGCCTCGACCTAACCCCCTCCTGTCTCTCGTCGCCAGAGGACCTTTTTTTTTATTTTATTTATTTATTTATTTATTATTATTATATATTTTTTTTTTCGTGCTCTCGATACGTATAAATCTATATCATATACATACTTTTTTTTTTTTTATTTATACGTGACCTATTATAATTTAATGTTAAAAATTTATATTCATAATAATGATTTTATATTTAATACAAATAATAATTTAATATGAAAACTTTATTAAATATCAATTGATAATAATTTTATTAATTATTTTTTGTTTAATTGTATCAGTAAATATTATTATAATTAAATTTATTATTACAGTATAATTATTATTATTCTATAATATATAACGTATTTTATACATTGGAACGAAAAAAAAAATATATATATATTTAACAGTCATTAAAAATTGACATCGTAAAAAAATATTAGATAAATTTATTGTCATTGCGCGTGACTATTTACATAATTTAATGTGTAAATAACATTGTACGACAATGTATTTTTATCTAGATATATATATATATATATACGTTAATGCATGAAATATCAATTGAAATATAATATTCAACATAAAAAAAAAAAAAGTTTGTTTTATTTGTGTTTTTATGTATCGAACTTTCCTTCTGCATATTTTTCTTCGTCTTCCTCTTTCTCATTCATCTCTACTTAACTTCTCTGTCAAGTTTCACACAACCAAAGATAATAATACACATGTGTGTATACAAATCAATTCATAAACAAAATAGTTTGTACACCAAGTTCGAAGTTCGATCCAAACATATAAATAAATACACACACATATATATAAATATAAACCACCAGGTAATCAGAAGTACTAAAGAACGATATCGCAGCTGGCAGTTAGAGACCCCCCTTTTATATCTTTCCGCGCCTGTAGTTCGGTTACGTATAGTATGCAATACATGTTTGATATTATTTGTTCTTACTGCCACATTTATCGTATATAGTAGTAGTCCTTCGTTTTCTTATTTACTCTTTGCTTTTTCTTTTTTCTTTTGTTTCATTCCATTATCTCACGTAGTACACGCGTAAGTGGTAAGTACATGAGCGATTCATAAAAAAAATTAATTAATATTTAATGACATCATTACAAAAAAAAACAAATAAAATAATTTTAAATAATAATAATAATAATAATAATAATAATAATAATAATAATAATAATTATTTTTTTTTTTTTTTTTCAATTTTTTATTTTGAGAGAATATTTTTGGATATTCTAAATTTAATTGAGTTGTAATGAAAATATAGCAATTGTGTTTGATTAATTTTATATACGACCTTGATGCAATACACACGCGCGTCCATTTTGTTTACATAAAGAAATTATTTGTATGTGTATATATATATAAAATGTATTTTTATTTGTGTACTAAAATGTTTTGGGGAGAGTGATAGTCAATCAGCCAGAAAAAAATTACGTTTGTCTTTCAATTTCACGCCAATCTGTCCAATCATCTTCATAGATTTTTCATTATTCCGTAAATAAATTATAAATAAATAATATGATATATTAATTTTTTTTTAAATTTATTAATTCGATTTTATATGAAAATTATTTATCATTATTCAAAAATAATGTAAGTATTTATTTATAAATGAAATAGTACAGAAAATAAAAGTGTTGAAGGCAAACGGAAAAAACAAAAACGAAAAAACAGAAACAAAAAAAAAAAAAAAAAAAAAGTATGAGGAATTTATTGAGTATATAAAATTATACATACATGTAAATACTTGTATATGTATATACATATATAGGTAACGGTCGATGAGTGATTAATAAAGATGCGCGGACACGCGTGTCACCGGATATAAGCGCCCAATGCTGCGAGACATCGACAAAGTTTATATATACATAAGTACGGTCCTTTGGACATAGCATAGAGGATAATGCCATTCGACTAACGTCATCGCAAAATACATTTAAAAAAAAAAAAAAAGATGGAAAATGAAAAATAAAAAATAAAAAAATAAAATTATTTACATATGTTTTGAATGTGAGGAGAAAAATATTCGATTTGTATACAGATAAAAATTAATTTACAATGAAACTTCAATAAAAAAAAAAAAAGAAAAATAATCAATAAATAATAATACAGAAATTTATTTAATTTTCACGGGTGATAATTAATTTTTAATAATTATCTATTAATAAATGATATTGAAAAAAATTATTATTTATATATGTGAGTATTTACAATACGTATATATTTACAATAACAAGTGATACATAAGGATCGACATGCGGCACGCGCATGAATATGTAGGATGTCTGGCAGGAAAATAAAAGAAGAAATGAAATGACGAGAAGAAAGGAAAACAAAAAAAAAAAAATACAGAGCGACAAAGTAAGAGAGAGGGAGAAATGATGTGGAGAAAAATGATGGACAGACACATTCAGTGTGTATATATATATATATGAGGAGTGGCGCGAGAAACGAGTTAAAAAAGTGGAGGCGTTGGCGTATACAAGACATGCATAGCAATCATCGTCGCGTCATGCCAATAACATTGAGCTGTTTGATCGCCTAATGTCGAATCAATAAATTGACAATTTGCCGCCATGGAAGATAATCCCAATTGATAATTATTATTTTACCATTTTTTTTTCCCCTCTTTCCTTTTTTTTCATCGTTTTTTTTTTATTTATATCTATGATAAAGTATATACGTGTGTTATTTAAAAATAAATAAAACAAAAATAAATAAATAGTTAAATAAAAAAAAAATTTATTATACAATAATTATTGTGAAATTAATTAAATTTTTTTCAATATATATTAAATAATTAATTGACGAGAAAATATTCCTGATATTTATAGTGGAGTGGAATTTTTTTTTTTTTTCTTTTTTTTCTTTTTTTATTCGTTCATTTAATTATACATATGCATATGCAAAGAATTTATAATTTTCCACACAGTTATGCTATATTCATACAGAATTATATATATATATATCGTCAATGCGCCAATAACGTTGTGGATACCAATTGTCGATAATCCAAGGTGGTATACCTATCATAACGATAACGACTCGAGAGTTGATCGTCGACGGATTTATATAACGAGCCATAATACACACATATATATATAAATAAAATCGTTTTTTTTTTACGATAAAAAAAAAACCACAAAAAAAAAAAAAAAATTCTTAATTAACATTTTTTTTCCACACAATCGTAATTAATAATTTAATTATTATTGACTTGGTAATAAAATTGAATTTCATTTTTAAATGAAAAATTCATTTTATAATTTAATTTTTTTTTGTTTATTATTATTATTATTATTATTACTATATGATTTGGATTCATTTTGAGGTAAGTGTAAAACAACATTATCGTACTTTCCCACTAAATATAGACAAATATAAATGTGTATGTGTGTGTGTATGTGTGTGTGTTTGTTTGTTTATGTATGTGGAAAGCGTTGCGTGATCCATAAATGTTAAACTCAATGCGATATATATATTTTTTTGTTTCCTTATATGTCCACATGTTAAAATTATCCAGATTTTTTTTTTCTCACTGTTGTTGTATGGCAATTAATTAAATAGAATTACCAGTGACACATATTTATATATATTAATATATATATATATATATATATATATCTCCAGTTACTGATTATATTAAACCAAATGCGATGAGTTTTATATAGAAAAACTTTCTCATTTCCATCCACAATTTCGATAAAAAATTATCTAAACTTCTCACTTCAGATTGAAAAAAAAAAAAAAAAAAAAAATCAATTTTTTTTTCCCATTCTTTTTTTTTTACTTCAATAAGATAAAAATTCAAAAAGTAATAATATTTACAAATATAAATAAAATCACTAACTTACCCAACATTTTACTCAAATCTGCATTGTGAAGATCTGGATTTTCATCAGCTAATTTTTTTCGTTCAACTTTAGCCCACACCATGAATGCATTCATTGGTCGTCGTATACGTTGCTCTTTGAGACTACGCTGCGCTGTACTGCCTGGATGACACATCTTAACTCCACCAGGTATTGAAGCAAGACTTTGTTGATAATCGAGCGATGGTCCAGATGCCAACCACGACATATCCTCTAATCGTTGTTGTGCTGGACCACTCAACATTCCTGGTATCTACATCCACATTTAATTAAATAAAAAAATTTAAAAAAAAAAAAATAATAATAATAATAATAAGGTAAATAATAATTCATACACTTACAGGAATAATTTGTGGATCCATTGACATTGATCCTTCATTTCCATCAATGCTTGAATCAATATCAAACGCTCTTGATGTTGGTGTAGCATAAAGTGATGAATGAAGTGCCAAAAGACCTGGTGATCCGCCATAATTACTTACTGGTGGTGGTGTTATCTCTCCTCTCTCATAATTATCCAACATCCTGAAATACAAAATAGAATAAAATAATAAAATTCATCGAATATTATATTATATTATCATCATCATCATCATAGTTACATTTAATTATAGATATAATTATTTGTTGGTGATATTTATAAATAAATTTGTTGATGAATAGATAAATGAATAGAAAACGAGAATAGAATATTGAATAGGAGGTAAATGTAAAGAAAAGAGAGATGTCTGTTACTATGTACATTGTACATATAAATATACTCGGGAGATTGATCGACAGTTTGTTTCGATTCACTCGTCGCAACGCGATTGATCTGTCAACCCCGTTTGTAAAAAGAGTTGATCGACATGAATGAACCATTCAAGGCCACCTAATGGAATTCCCACGATTGTCCTCTAAGGCCATTATATGAATGCACACATGTTTACATTACATATATATAAATACAAGTGTATGCGTGTGTGTGTGTGTGTGTGTGTTTATGTGGAAGAAATAAATAAATAAATTTATGTACATCAATATCTCAATCAAATATATTGAAAAAAAAAAAAAAAAAAAAAAAATCAATAAAAAATAAATTAGTACATTTAAAAAATACATTGAAATATTAGAGAGTCTATGTATTTTTATCATGTACATATTTAAAATACATATAATAGAAAAAAAAGGTAATGAATATAATGTGTAGAGTCGAAAAAAATTAAAAAAAAAAAAATAAATAAATAAACAAACGTCACACACTTCTCACGCCAACTGTTGTGTCTGTGTGTTCTATATAATGGCTATTGTTTTGTGTCTGTTTGAGAGATGTTGATGGGGACAAAAACGTCGTCGGTATTTTCATTCAATAAAGTTGCCCACTACAGTGAGAAGTTGCTTCCCGTGTACTCTCTTTCTTCTTTAAATAATTATAATACTATTTCTGTTACTCCATTTTTCTTATTTCCATTTCACAGTCTTTCTACCTCTTATTCTCTCTCCCTTTCTCTCCTGCTCTCATTATTTTTATTTTTATTTTGTATTTCATTGATGGAATAATATTAATTCAATTATGCAACGAATTATTTACAAAAAAAAAATTTTGAATTTTTTTTCAAAATTCTCGTCGCTCACATGAATAAAAAAAAGGAAAAAAAAAAAACTTTTTTTTTTATATTTGTTTTTTTTTTCTTTTTTTACATAATAAAAATTTATATAATTTTACTATTGACGATTTATTACATTGGTAGTGTTGACATTTACATTGACATGTATGGATAAATAAAAAATATTATAGTAGCGAAAAAAAAAAAATAAATAAATAAATAAAAATAAAAAAATTATATAAACGTCAAGTAACAATGACCGAGAATCCTATTGTTATTGAGCGTGCAAAATGAAGTAGGTGATAATGTTCTGATGGTGTAAAGACACATAAAAATCACACACATATATAAATAAATAAATAAATAAATATATATATATATATATGTGTGCAATACATATATAACGGTTACAAATTAATTTGTCTGTTTATAAACTACGTACGACTCTTGTCATCAAATCATATTTTATATCAATGTATATTATATATACAAACAATAACTTGAATTTACTAATATTATTATTGAGAAAAAAAAAAAAAAAACAATAATATTCAAGTGTAATATAATTTGAGGAAAAAAAAAAAAATAATAATAATAATGATGATGATGATGATGATATAAAAAAAAATTATATACTATTATTGATGGAAATTTCTTATTTTTTTTTTATTTTTTCATTTTTATCTGATATTTATTATTATTATCATGAATGTACCCTTGTATATATATATATATACATAAATTTTTTTTTTTTTATTTGATATTTATATATACGAATAAATAAATATTGTGTTGGTTGGTATTCTGGCTCTTGACTGCTGCAGGAACTGTAATTTTATAGGTCCCTGATTAAACTTTTAAATCGAATGACCAACGCGGTTCAGTTGGTAAGCGGAAGTGACGACCCCGGGCCGCTCACCTCTGCACTACTAACGCTCCGACGCCCGTCGCTCGGTTGCGCTATATAAGAAATTGTTGCGGCAGCCGCCCGTCGCTTCACGGGATTTGTAAATGCATGAGAATAAATATGTATATGAAAAAAAAAAAAATAATAATAAAAAAAAAAAATTGAAAAAACGAAGAAAGCACATTACCCCCACCCCTGTTCACTGCCACAGAGAAAATAAAAACGTTTCATTTTTATGTACCTACTTACAAATATATCATTTTTTTTTTTTTTTTTTTTTTTAAATATGTATATATACATATGTATAATTTGTACATATACAACTGTTTATTATTCCGAAACGAGTTACAATCGTTCGCTATGCAATCTGGATAATTGAGAGAGGCACACAGTCTCTACCTCAACTTCCTCCTTGTCAGATATATTCACAAAATTTTTTTCAATTTTTTTATTTATTTATTTTTGTTTTTTCACTTATTTTTTCCCACATAATTTTTTTTTTTCACTATTTTCGTTTGTTATTATTATTTTTTATATTTTTTTTTGCAATTATAATTTTTAATTTCTCATCTGTACAAGTGAAAAAAAATATTTTGCTGTTAATTTTTTCATTTTATTTTTAGCTCGTCCGTGATTTATGCGAATTTGTTCGTGATGAATTCCCGATGATTGATCGTTACTCTGTTTTTTTTTTTTTTGATTTTGTTTTTTTTTTCCATTTACTCTCATTTATTTATTTATATATATATTTATTTATTTATTTATTTATTTATTTTCTTTTTCATTATTTCAAGTTGAATTGACTTGTCATGGATATTCTCTATTTCTTTGTTCTGGCAACGGATTTATCTATATATATTTATATATAAATATAGATATGCAATGTGAATATACCTGCGACGTCCCAACGCCTCTTTGCACGGCCGAGTAACGAAAGGCTTCCGTTATATAGTCGTGTGCAACTAAACGTTCCGTTCGTATCAATTCCCACAGCCATTGTTTTCGGTTTATTACGGAATTTACGCGCGAGTTTTGCCGTTACCGTTTCGACGCCTTTTTTTTCTTCTATTTCTTCTTCTTTCTTCATATATAAATCACACCGCCATTGTTCTCTCACTGCGTGCACAGTGACAGTTGTGGAGTGACGAACAGCATGACACGGTGTCATTTCTATATACGTTTCAATCCCCCACTCTCGTTTTTTTTTTTTTTTTTTTTTTTGCCAAATTCACAAATTTAGAGGCCAAATCTCCTCACACATTTTTTTCTTATTTGCCTATATTAAAATTTTAAATAAATAATGAAAAATTGATCGTTTCAATGAATAATCTATGAATATTTTTTTGTTTTATATTGAAAATAATTTTTTTTTGCGACAAAAATAACAAAAAAAAAGAAAAATTGGAGGAATAATTTGGTTATTCATTGAACGATGAGTTATATATATGTATATTAATATTTTGAATTTTTACGGGCACAACTACACTCACACATATATATATATGTAATTTTTTTCTCCTATTCGTAATGTAAAGTACACAATAATTCATTTCGACGCGTTATTTGTCGGCTTTTTGCGATGCACAAATGTCATATATGTATATACACATGTGAGAATAAAGATGTTGAAGAGAGATGGTATGAAGGATAAAGATATAGATAAATAAGAAGATGAAGAAGATGAAGGAGAAAAGAGAAAGAGAAGACGAAATGAATTATGTATAGCAATAAAATTCAAGCGAATACAAAGATATATATGAACATATATACGTATATATGTATTTATTATGAAGAAATTAAGTACTTGTTATGAATATGAAAAAAATTGTTATAGAAAAAAAAAAATTGATGAGAAGATAAAGAGAGATATATAGAAAGAGAGAGTAAGAAAGTGGAAGAAGAAAAAAATCAATGTTAAAACGTGTATGAACGTGATTCAGGGAATATGTCCAAACGACATCAGCGACGTTGTATAATTTTATAAACAGTATACGTTTGCAATTCGAAGAAGCCAAATGAACCTTGTGCTGTTTATATTCAAGGAATTATTAAAGCAATGTTGTTTAATTGATTTGTATTGCATATTAATAATGAGTGAACATACAATTTGTGTCTATATAGTTTTTAAATAAATAAAAAAGAAAAAAAATAACAGAAAAGAAAAAAAGAAGAAAAAAATAAAAAAAAAATAAATAAATAAATGAAAAAAATAAAAGAAAAAACAGAAAATGTTTCAAAGTTTTTTCAAACAATTAAATTATAATGATAGATTTTTTTTTTTTCCCAATCTTTTTTAATTTATATATTATAATCAGAAGAACCGCACGAAAAAATAATGAAACAGAATAAAAAAAAAAAAGAAATCGCGAAATTAGATCAGATATGCAAATTTAATTGGAGTTAAAAAAAAAAATGATTCATGTAAATTTCTAATATTCAGGAAAAGAAAAAAATATATATATATATATGAAATTGAATTTATATCTAAATTCTCTATACAGTTATTGTAAATACGCAATTTTTGTTTCTCTTTATTTTTTACTTTTTATTATCATTTTTTTTATTTTTTTGCCAGTGATTTTTGTACAACAAACCGGAAACATGTAATTGCTTTTGAATTTTGAGTTAGATAGAGATCAACAAGGCAATTAGAATTTATATAAAAATACTTTAGGAGTGAGTGACGTGTGGACACGTGAAATTTTCAGGAAAAAAAAAAATATATATATAGAGCAGAAGAGAAAGAGAGGGAGAGAGAGAAAATTATAGAAAGAAAAAAAAAAAAAAGAAAAAATAAGCAGTATATACATATACATATTTTATAATCAAAATATGTGTATGTGATGTTCCATTTGACTGCGATGATCAAGTCATGGAACGAAGCGTAACAACTTTTTACAATATCAAACAATTATCATCTCGAAAAATTCCCTCCTCTCATCCCCATCCTGTCACCCCTATCAAAAAAAAAAAAAAAAAAAAAAAAAAACAAAAAGACAAAGAAAAGAAAATTATTATTTCTTTATTGATTAATTTTTTTTTTCATTTTTCTTTTCGCAATTTTTCTCTACATTCCCTCCCTCTATACACATAAATTACATATACAGTAAAACATTTAATGTATTAGTTGATTGGAATTATTGAGATTTTATGCGTGTATGTGTTCATGTATATATATATATATATATATGTGTGTGTGTATATAATATAAATAGTGAGAAAGTGAGAGAAGGTTTAAAAAATTTTTTCAAGAAATCATGAGATGAACGGATAAACACCGATTGATGATTACACTAACCAAATACACGGTTACACGCCCCCTAACCGGCCAATTTACCAGACAGAATCATCCACCTTTTTTCCCTAATCGTCGTGCTAATAACAGGATTATGTATACAAGATCCTCCTACATATCGAATCATATACTTATCCCTAATTCACTGTGTCGTTATTAATCTACGATATAATATATAATATATCGTTGAATGAAGAACAAAAGAAATTTCTTAACACATTATATTAATTATTAATAAATAAATAAATATAATAAATAATAAATAATAATATTATTTTATATTTTTATATTACGTGAATAATTATTGGATAATAAATTTTATTTATTAACTCACGTGTAATGTGAATAGGATGGACTTGATTGATCAATGTGCGAGCCCGTTGAAAGACTTTGCACAATGGCAGTTGTATGATGATGATGATGATGATGATGATGATGATCTCTACCTGGTGAAGAACTTTGGGCTGGTGGTACAGCGTGATGATAGCGCTGGCACATTTCGGCCAAGTTCCATCCATGGGCATCCATATATTAACGCTACTTCGTATTTCGATGGTGTATCACCATCCATTTCACAGGCGTTAAACAATTTATCGCCAATTCGTTGTTTATAACAACAACAACCAACTGAAATTTGAATAAACAATACAATTGATCAAAAATTTTAATTATTTATATATCTTAATAAATATAATTTACAGTGGAGAAGATGAAAAAAAAAAAAAAAAAAAATTTTAAAAGAATTAAAAGAATTTTTTTTTTCCCTCTTTTCCTCTTTCTCTCGATATTGTATAGTGTAATTGGATTAATTATATATATATATATATATATATATATATATATATATATATATATTTTTTTTTTCTTTCCTGTTTTTTTATCTTTAATAATTTTTATTACAATATCTCACTGTAGGATATTGAATTGGATTTATATAATATATCGATCAATATCGCGTGCTTCTGGGATTGGACATTTAGAGTCACTACTTGAAGCATGTTCAAAGAAAATTGATTATCGATCCCTCACGAGTTGTCCCAGACGTAATGTATATAAAGAAAATTACTGGTAGATGAGCGAGCAAAATTATTGATGGATTATTGATATAATAATTATTTTTCGATAGGATGATATTGATGATTGGAAATAGATGATTTGTCTAATTTGGACACACAGATCTAATATACAGTAGTGTATTATTATATTTATATATATAAAAAAGAAAATAAAGATAATGCAAGTTGGTAATTTATAATATCAAATTGATTGTCGGTTTTGCCAACAATTTGTTTGTGAATGTCGACGTGTATATTTTCAGTTATTAAAGTGTTAATTACAAATTGTATATACACAATAAAGTATTTTATATTACTGTAAAATTATTTTTTGACCCAAAAATCATCGTATTTATTATTCATTATTTATTATTGTTATTCATAATTTTATATTTTTTTAATACTTGACAATTTTTCTTCATTTCCCCTTCTGTTGCATGTGTAATTGCATTTATTAATTTTTTTATTGAATAAAAATTTTTTTTCAATTTACTATCTGTTGATAGAAATGTCTCGATATATATTTTTATTTATCAATTTATAATGTTTTTAATTATTATTATTATTATTTTTTTTTTTTCTCTGTTTTTTTTCTTGTTCGTGGTATAGCGCTACATGACACTCGACATATTTTTATACTTATATCGTTATAATGACATCTACTGATACGATATATGTATATTTATCTGGTGACCTGTGAGCACAAACTGTTTTTTTTTTTCTTTTGTCTTTTCCTTATATATTCCATATCGATCTCACGCGATATATACACATAGAAATATCAGTGGATTTGCGATATATCAAAGACAATTGAGATCTCCGTCGGGGAACAATAAAAAATCCGTCAGGTTAGTAAAAATTTATATATATATATATATATTTTTTTCAATTTATCATTTTTCAATTTATGGTATGTGAATAAAAAAAATTGACAGTGAAGAATTTTTCTTACATTTAAATGACATTGATTAAAATTTAACTTCGATGGGTATTGAATTTCTGTGAAATTATTGTGTAATGATGAAAGAAAATGTGTAAAGGAGACGAGGGTGGTGGAAGATGTGGTAAATTAAAGAATGAAAAAAAATAATAATAATAATGATAATAATAATAATAAAGGGGAAAAAAAAATAAAAGGAAAGAATGTGCAACAACAACGTATATAAATGTCTGGCTACTCGCAGTGCACACCCACGTATAGTTATCGTTGTACGTTGAATTTCTTGCCTTATTATCCGTTCCACCTTCGATTTTCTACGGGGATTGAGTATATAATAAAGGGAAAAAGGAAGGAAAAAAAAAAAAAAAAAACGATAGAAAATAAAAATTTTGGTGTATGTATAAAGATACTACGGAGTTTGTTGTGTCTTATTAAATAAAATTTCATTGAGGATTTAAAGCTCATTATCGTGTTTATAAGTGACGACATTGTCGTAATAAATTGACGGGTTGTTTATTCATTATAATGAGCTCATTCTAAAAAGTAAATTAAATGGAAAGAAATAAATAAATAAATAAATAAATAAATACGAATAAAAGTAATGAAAATAATTGAAACGACGACAGCAGTGAAAAAAAAAAAAAAAAAAAAACACAAAAAAAATTAAATATTGATTGATTAATTTTATTTCATAATTATTGATATATAATTTATGATTTAGTGTACATGAATTATTATATTCAAAAAATTATTACCTTTTTTTTTTTATTTTTATTTATATGTTTTTATTTTATTCTTCACAATTGTTTATATTATTAATTTTCTTTTTTTGTCTCGTTTCTTTTTTTTTTTTTTCTTTCAATTTTATTCAACACACAATCGATTGAAATATAAATACTGAAATATAATTGGATGAAAGTAAAAAAAAAAAATAATAAT